>JAZGTQ010000603.1:950000-1368686 GCA_037953605.1 Necrosyrtes monachus | reverse complement strand
GTTATGTATCCTCTGCTTCGGTTAGATTACATTGCTACCCTAACCCTAACCCTAACCCTAACCCTAACCCTAACCCTAACCCTAACCCTAACCCTAACCCTAACCCTAACCCTAACCCTAACCCTAACCCTAACCCTAACCCTAACCCTAACCCTAACCCTAACCCTAACCCTAACCCTAACCCTAACCCTAACCCTAACCCTAACCCTAACCCTAACCCTAACCCTAACCCTAACCCTAACCCTAACCCTAACCCTAACCCTAACCCTAACCCTAACCCTAACCCTAACCCTAACCCTAACCCTAACCCTAACCCTAACCCTAACCCTAACCCTAACCCTAACCCTAACCCTAACCCTAACCCTAACCCTAACCCTAACCCTAACCCTAACCCTAACCCTAACCCTAACCCTAACCCTAACCCTAACCCTAACCCTAACCCTAACCCTAACCCTAACCCTAACCCTAACCCTAACCCTAACCCTAACCCTAACCCTAACCCTAACCCTAACCCTAACCCTAACCCTAACCCTAACCCTAACCCTAACCCTAACCCTAACCCTAACCCTAACCCTAACCCTAACCCTAACCCTAACCCTAACCCTAACCCTAACCCTAACCCTAACCCTAACCCTAACCCTAACCCTAACCCTAACCCTAACCCTAACCCTAACCCTAACCCTAACCCTAACCCTAACCCTAACCCTAACCCTAACCCTAACCCTAACCCTAACCCTAACCCTAACCCTAACCCTAACCCTAACCCTAACCCTAACCCTAACCCTAACCCTAACCCTAACCCTAACCCTAACCCTAACCCTAACCCTAACCCTAACCCTAACCCTAACCCTAACCCTAACCCTAACCCTAACCCTAACCCTAACCCTAACCCTAACCCTAACCCTAACCCTAACCCTAACCCTAACCCTAACCCTAACCCTAACCCTAACCCTAACCCTAACCCTAACCCTAACCCTAACCCTAACCCTAACCCTAACCCTAACCCTAACCCTAACCCTAACCCTAACCCTAACCCTAACCCTAACCCTAACCCTAACCCTAACCCTAACCCTAACCCTAACCCTAACCCTAACCCTAACCCTAACCCTAACCCTAACCCTAACCCTAACCCTAACCCTAACCCTAACCCTAACCCTAACCCTAACCCTAACCCTAACCCTAACCCTAACCCTAACCCTAACCCTAACCCTAACCCTAACCCTAACCCTAACCCTAACCCTAACCCTAACCCTAACCCTAACCCTAACCCTAACCCTAACCCTAACCCTAACCCTAACCCTAACCCTAACCCTAACCCTAACCCTAACCCTAACCCTAACCCTAACCCTAACCCTAACCCTAACCCTAACCCTAACCCTAACCCTAACCCTAACCCTAACCCTAACCCTAACCCTAACCCTAACCCTAACCCTAACCCTAACCCTAACCCTAACCCTAACCCTAACCCTAACCCTAACCCTAACCCTAACCCTAACCCTAACCCTAACCCTAACCCTAACCCTAACCCTAACCCTAACCCTAACCCTAACCCTAACCCTAACCCTAACCCTAACCCTAACCCTAACCCTAACCCTAACCCTAACCCTAACCCTAACCCTAACCCTAACCCTAACCCTAACCCTAACCCTAACCCTAACCCTAACCCTAACCCTAACCCTAACCCTAACCCTAACCCTAACCCTAACCCTAACCCTAACCCTAACCCTAACCCTAACCCTAACCCTAACCCTAACCCTAACCCTAACCCTAACCCTAACCCTAACCCTAACCCTAACCCTAACCCTAACCCTAACCCTAACCCTAACCCTAACCCTAACCCTAACCCTAACCCTAACCCTAACCCTAACCCTAACCCTAACCCTAACCCTAACCCTAACCCTAACCCTAACCCTAACCCTAACCCTAACCCTAACCCTAACCCTAACCCTAACCCTAACCCTAACCCTAACCCTAACCCTAACCCTAACCCTAACCCTAACCCTAACCCTAACCCTAACCCTAACCCTAACCCTAACCCTAACCCTAACCCTAACCCTAACCCTAACCCTAACCCTAACCCTAACCCTAACCCTAACCCTAACCCTAACCCTAACCCTAACCCTAACCCTAACCCTAACCCTAACCCTAACCCTAACCCTAACCCTAACCCTAACCCTAACCCTAACCCTAACCCTAACCCTAACCCTAACCCTAACCCTAACCCTAACCCTAACCCTAACCCTAACCCTAACCCTAACCCTAACCCTAACCCTAACCCTAACCCTAACCCTAACCCTAACCCTAACCCTAACCCTAACCCTAACCCTAACCCTAACCCTAACCCTAACCCTAACCCTAACCCTAACCCTAACCCTAACCCTAACCCTAACCCTAACCCTAACCCTAACCCTAACCCTAACCCTAACCCTAACCCTAACCCTAACCCTAACCCTAACCCTAACCCTAACCCTAACCCTAACCCTAACCCTAACCCTAACCCTAACCCTAACCCTAACCCTAACCCTAACCCTAACCCTAACCCTAACCCTAACCCTAACCCTAACCCTAACCCTAACCCTAACCCTAACCCTAACCCTAACCCTAACCCTAACCCTAACCCTAACCCTAACCCTAACCCTAACCCTAACCCTAACCCTAACCCTAACCCTAACCCTAACCCTAACCCTAACCCTAACCCTAACCCTAACCCTAACCCTAACCCTAACCCTAACCCTAACCCTAACCCTAACCCTAACCCTAACCCTAACCCTAACCCTAACCCTAACCCTAACCCTAACCCTAACCCTAACCCTAACCCTAACCCTAACCCTAACCCTAACCCTAACCCTAACCCTAACCCTAACCCTAACCCTAACCCTAACCCTAACCCTAACCCTAACCCTAACCCTAACCCTAACCCTAACCCTAACCCTAACCCTAACCCTAACCCTAACCCTAACCCTAACCCTAACCCTAACCCTAACCCTAACCCTAACCCTAACCCTAACCCTAACCCTAACCCTAACCCTAACCCTAACCCTAACCCTAACCCTAACCCTAACCCTAACCCTAACCCTAACCCTAACCCTAACCCTAACCCTAACCCTAACCCTAACCCTAACCCTAACCCTAACCCTAACCCTAACCCTAACCCTAACCCTAACCCTAACCCTAACCCTAACCCTAACCCTAACCCTAACCCTAACCCTAACCCTAACCCTAACCCTAACCCTAACCCTAACCCTAACCCTAACCCTAACCCTAACCCTAACCCTAACCCTAACCCTAACCCTAACCCTAACCCTAACCCTAACCCTAACCCTAACCCTAACCCTAACCCTAACCCTAACCCTAACCCTAACCCTAACCCTAACCCTAACCCTAACCCTAACCCTAACCCTAACCCTAACCCTAACCCTAACCCTAACCCTAACCCTAACCCTAACCCTAACCCTAACCCTAACCCTAACCCTAACCCTAACCCTAACCCTAACCCTAACCCTAACCCTAACCCTAACCCTAACCCTAACCCTAACCCTAACCCTAACCCTAACCCTAACCCTAACCCTAACCCTAACCCTAACCCTAACCCTAACCCTAACCCTAACCCTAACCCTAACCCTAACCCTAACCCTAACCCTAACCCTAACCCTAACCCTAACCCTAACCCTAACCCTAACCCTAACCCTAACCCTAACCCTAACCCTAACCCTAACCCTAACCCTAACCCTAACCCTAACCCTAACCCTAACCCTAACCCTAACCCTAACCCTAACCCTAACCCTAACCCTAACCCTAACCCTAACCCTAACCCTAACCCTAACCCTAACCCTAACCCTAACCCTAACCCTAACCCTAACCCTAACCCTAACCCTAACCCTAACCCTAACCCTAACCCTAACCCTAACCCTAACCCTAACCCTAACCCTAACCCTAACCCTAACCCTAACCCTAACCCTAACCCTAACCCTAACCCTAACCCTAACCCTAACCCTAACCCTAACCCTAACCCTAACCCTAACCCTAACCCTAACCCTAACCCTAACCCTAACCCTAACCCTAACCCTAACCCTAACCCTAACCCTAACCCTAACCCTAACCCTAACCCTAACCCTAACCCTAACCCTAACCCTAACCCTAACCCTAACCCTAACCCTAACCCTAACCCTAACCCTAACCCTAACCCTAACCCTAACCCTAACCCTAACCCTAACCCTAACCCTAACCCTAACCCTAACCCTAACCCTAACCCTAACCCTAACCCTAACCCTAACCCTAACCCTAACCCTAACCCTAACCCTAACCCTAACCCTAACCCTAACCCTAACCCTAACCCTAACCCTAACCCTAACCCTAACCCTAACCCTAACCCTAACCCTAACCCTAACCCTAACCCTAACCCTAACCCTAACCCTAACCCTAACCCTAACCCTAACCCTAACCCTAACCCTAACCCTAACCCTAACCCTAACCCTAACCCTAACCCTAACCCTAACCCTAACCCTAACCCTAACCCTAACCCTAACCCTAACCCTAACCCTAACCCTAACCCTAACCCTAACCCTAACCCTAACCCTAACCCTAACCCTAACCCTAACCCTAACCCTAACCCTAACCCTAACCCTAACCCTAACCCTAACCCTAACCCTAACCCTAACCCTAACCCTAACCCTAACCCTAACCCTAACCCTAACCCTAACCCTAACCCTAACCCTAACCCTAACCCTAACCCTAACCCTAACCCTAACCCTAACCCTAACCCTAACCCTAACCCTAACCCTAACCCTAACCCTAACCCTAACCCTAACCCTAACCCTAACCCTAACCCTAACCCTAACCCTAACCCTAACCCTAACCCTAACCCTAACCCTAACCCTAACCCTAACCCTAACCCTAACCCTAACCCTAACCCTAACCCTAACCCTAACCCTAACCCTAACCCTAACCCTAACCCTAACCCTAACCCTAACCCTAACCCTAACCCTAACCCTAACCCTAACCCTAACCCTAACCCTAACCCTAACCCTAACCCTAACCCTAACCCTAACCCTAACCCTAACCCTAACCCTAACCCTAACCCTAACCCTAACCCTAACCCTAACCCTAACCCTAACCCTAACCCTAACCCTAACCCTAACCCTAACCCTAACCCTAACCCTAACCCTAACCCTAACCCTAACCCTAACCCTAACCCTAACCCTAACCCTAACCCTAACCCTAACCCCTAACCCTAACCCTAACCCTAACCCTAACCCTAACCCTAACCCTAACCCTAACCCTAACCCTAACCCTAACCCTAACCCTAACCCTAACCCTAACCCTAACCCCTAACCCTAACCCTAACCCTAACCCTAACCCTAACCCTAACCCTAACCCTAACCCTAACCCTAACCCTAACCCTAACCCTAACCCTAACCCTAACCCTAACCCTAACCCTAACCCTAACCCTAACCCTAACCCTAACCCTAACCCTAACCCTAACCCTAACCCTAACCCTAACCCTAACCCTAACCCTAACCCTAACCCTAACCCTAACCCTAACCCCTAACCCTAACCCTAACCCTAACCCTAACCCTAACCCTAACCCTAACCCTAACCCTAACCCTAACCCTAACCCTAACCCTAACCCTAACCCTAACCCTAACCCTAACCCTAACCCTAACCCTAACCCTAACCCTAACCCTAACCCTAACCCTAACCCTAACCCTAACCCTAACCCTAACCCTAACCCTAACCCTAACCCTAACCCTAACCCTAACCCTAACCCTAACCCTAACCCTAACCCTAACCCTAACCCTAACCCTAACCCTAACCCTAACCCTAACCCTAACCCTAACCCTAACCCTAACCCTAACCCTAACCCTAACCCCTAACCCTAACCCTAACCCTAACCCTAACCCTAACCCTAACCCTAACCCTAACCCTAACCCTAACCCTAACCCTAACCCTAACCCTAACCCTAACCCTAACCCTAACCCTAACCCTAACCCTAACCCTAACCCTAACCCTAACCCTAACCCTAACCCTAACCCTAACCCTAACCCTAACCCTAACCCTAACCCTAACCCTAACCCTAACCCTAACCCTAACCCTAACCCTAACCCTAACCCTAACCCTAACCCTAACCCTAACCCTAACCCTAACCCTAACCCTAACCCTAACCCTAACCCTAACCCTAACCCTAACCCTAACCCTAACCCTAACCCTAACCCTAACCCCTAACCCTAACCCTAACCCTAACCCTAACCCTAACCCTAACCCTAACCCTAACCCTAACCCTAACCCTAACCCTAACCCTAACCCCTAACCCTAACCCCTAACCCTAACCCTAACCCCTAACCCTAACCCTAACCCCTAACCCTAACCCCTAACCCCTAACCCTAATGACCCTGACCCTAACCCTAACCCTGACCCTAACCTGACCCTGACCCTAACCCCTGACCCTAATCCTGACCCTTGACCCTGACCCTAACTGCCCTAACCCTAACTGTGACCTTGACCTCTGACCCCAACCCCTGACCCTGATAATGACCCCTGACCCTACACAGCTGGGGGGTGGGGCACCTGGTGGGTGTGGCTGTAACTCTAATTGGTTACTCTGGAATTGGTTCCAGGTAACCTTAATTAGCACATTGGGGGTGTGGCTGGGTGGGGTAATTAGGGGTGGAGGTGCTAATTGGGGTGGGTGTGGCTGACAGTGGGTGGGGCCTGCTGAGGAGCTAATTAGGGGTGGGGCTACCAACTAAGGGGTGGGTGGGGCTGTTAATTAGGGGTGTGGTCTCCTGGAGAGCTAATTAGGGGTGGGGCTACTGACCTAGGGGTGGGTGGGGCCTGCTGGGGAGCTAATTAGGGGTGGGGCTACTGACCTGGGGTGGGTGGTGCCTGTTGGGGAGCTATTGAGGTGTGGGGCTACTGATCTAGGGGTGGGTGGGGCTGCTTATCAGGGGAAGGGTTATGTGGGTGGGGAGGGGTGCTCGTTGGGGGTGGGGTTAGTGGGAGGTACTACCTCATTAGAGGCATGTGTGTGGGGATATGTATATACTGTATAAATAAAAATATTAAAAATATAAAGTTTGGTGCAGCAGTAGAAATTGGCTTCCTCCCCAGGAGCAAATTTTTTTATTTGTAATTTTTTTTTTTTTCTTTGCTCCTGAGGAGTCTACCATTCTCTACTGCTTTTTTTTTTTTAATTTTTTACTTTTAAACTTAGGTTTAGGTTTAAAAGTTTAAGCACAGCAGTACTGCAAAATCTAAGTTTTAAGCACAGCAGTACTGCAAAATCTAAGTTTTAAGCACAGCAGTACTGCAAAATCTAAGTTTTAAGCACAGCAGTACTGCAGTGCTTAAGTTTTAAGCGCTGCAGTAGAAAATGGCTTCTGCCCTAGGAGTAAGTTTTTTTACATTTTTTACCTCTTTACTCCCAGAGACTGAGCCACCTGCTACTGCTCTTTGGTTTACCTTTACAGTTTTACAACAGCGGCAACCTTTACAGTTTTACAACAGCGGCAACCTTTACAGTTTTACAACAGCGGCAACCTTTACAGTTTTACAACAGCGGCAACCTTTACAATTTACAACAAAACAAAATGGCTTCCACCATGGTAGTAAATTTTTTATTTTTTTTTACTTAACTACACCCAGGGACAGTGCCTTATTCTACTGCTTTTTGTATTTATTTCACATTTTATTTAATTGCAAAACTACAGCAGCACATACTTACAGAGATTTTCACACAACACTTACAGAGCATTTTCCACACTTACAGAGCATTTTCCACACTTACAGAGCATTTTCCACACTTACAGAGCATTTTCCACACTTACAGAGCATTTTCCACATTAGTCGCTGCCATTCCATCCATCGCTGCACATCCAGAAGTTTTCCTCCCCGAGGTGATGTTACCTCCACAATCCCTGTTGCCAAGCAGAAAACGAGTGAGCTCCACTCCTCTTCACAGACTGTGCACTTCCACAACTAGGCACAAAAAAAAGAAAAATATCATTACATCACAAACTACAAAGAGCACCCAAAGATTTTACAAACACACCATGGAAAAATACAGTTACACCCATGCACATCACAACCCTGGCCTCCTCAATGCTGGCCACCTAGTCCAACGCCCCCCACCCTTCACCTGCAAAATCCTCAACTGTCTTCCAAAGACCATCCGCTGACCAACATAATTCCCTGCGCTAAGTGGCTATTACCACGTTCCAGGGGAGCGCTCCACAGGAACACCATTCCCAGGAGACTTACAAAAGTCACCCTGCCTGCCAAAACCCCGGCCCGAGCCTGACCCCCGTCCAAACATTGGTAATGAACATTGCCTGACGGAGCGACCGGGACCGGGGAAAAAAAAACCCAGCCGGGGGAAAAAAAAAAAAAATCCCCCGGCTGGGGTTTTTTTTATTCTAGTTGTATTTTTTTTATTTCTAATTCCCTGACAAACATCTCAACTGTACAACCTGAAATGAAAAAATATTAAAAAGCTAAGACACATAACCCTACAAGGTTACACACATTCACAACACACCACTCATTCAGATCACACGCACACTAGCCCTCGCTCTCAACTCGTCCATCCAACTGCCTGCCACCCTCAAGGGGCCACCGCCCCGTGCCTGTGGCACCGGGGGCCTCAAAAAAAAAAAAATCACCCTGCCTGCCAAAACCCCGGGCCAAGCCTGACCCGTGTCCAAACATTGGCGATGAACATCGCCTCATGGAGCGGCCAGGACCATGGAAAAAAAAAAACCAGCCAGGGGAAAAAAAAAAAATCCCCCCAGCTGGGGTTTTTTTATTCTAATTGTATTTCATTTTTTTTTTTTAATTGCCTGACAAACATCTCTACATCCAACCTGCGAGAGACCACTAAAAAGCTAAACCACATAACCCTACAAGGTTACACACATTCTCAACACACCACTCATTCAGATCATATGCACACTAGCCCTCACTCTCAACTAACCCATCCTGCCACCAAAGGGCATCAAGGGGCCATCGCCCCTTACGCGCAGCACCTGGGGCCTCAAAAATCACCCTGCCTGCAAAACCACCGGCCCCAGCCCAACCTCCTTCCAAGCTCCCCACAAACTATACTTCCATTACAGCAACACTTCAACACACACCATCTCCACCATACATAGATTTTCAACCTGACACTTAGCTTTCATAGTGACATATGTCACAGTCCAACCTCCGTAGCAGCCACATCGCCTAAACGCGAGGTTCCTTCAATCGCCTCGTGCCCCGTGATCACCTGCAAAACCAAACACACAAAACTGTTGAATAGACACTTCACCCTCGTCATAAAAAAATCCTCCACAGCTCCAAACTCCTGCTTCCCACCTATTCCAAAAACAAAAACCTCAATGCCTTAACCATTTCTAGAACATTACCACAAAATATCCACAAAAACAATAACACCCATGCCCACTTACAGCCTTACTATATTCTACCTCACAACCCACTTGCAATCCACTCCACTACTCACATGCAATAACTCAAAAATCATTTAACCCTCAAAGCTAACAACCTAGGCAAATCAACAGTTCACCCATAGACTCTTATTGCTCTTCCACCTACCCCTGACTCTACATCCCCGGGCAGAGCAGCTCCAAGCCAAAACACACCCGTGCACAAACACACACAACACACAACACTACCAACAAGGTGATTCAAAGAGAGAGAAAACTCTCAGCAAGAAGAATCACTCCCGGACGGGAGGTGCCATCCGGCAAGGTGACCTGCAGCGTCCAAAACCATGAAGCAAGGAGGCTCTACCACAGCCCCAAAGAAGAAGAGGCAAAAGTAACGGCCCCTTACAAGATGGTACTGTCAAAACCAAGATGATGGATGCTTAAGAAGCCTGTCATCAAGACCTAGGAACATCAAGATGCGGGGAAGAACTCCCAGTCCAAGACAACACACGGCTAGAGAGCGGAGCTGCCAAAGCAGCCTGCAAGAGCGCCGCAAAAGAGAACCAGCGGGAACCTTCCGACACCGATCCACGCTTTGGAGCTCCGAACGCAAGAAAAGAAGCACCCGATTGGCACGGTGCCGATGACTAAGGGCATTTGAGACCCTAGGGACGGTGACCGAAGTGCATGCCGCGCTCCCTGAGCGCAAAGAGCAATGAGGGCATCGAGACCCGAGGAAGATCTAAGGCACAGAAGACAGACTACACAAACTACACACCACCACGGACACAGGCTGGAACTGCCCTGCCCGGCACACGCTGGTCTCATGCTGAAAAGCAACCCGCTCCCTTTCCCTGCCCAAACAGGACTGCTCCTGGACAGCCCTGCCCTCCTACTGCTAACTTTAAACACCCCTCCCTGCAATTCCCAGCTACGTCCCTCCCTCCCAGCCTCTCCCCAGACCGGGTCCCTCAACTTAACTGTCAGAGGGCCAAGGGTACAAATCCATCCTCCACAAAAATCACATGGGCTAACTGGGATGGTCTGGCAGTTGCCAGGTTCCTCTTCATCATCTGCAGTGAAGACAACAACAACAAAAAAAGCAACAAAATCAGAAGAGGCAGTAAGTAACCCATCAGCCAACACCAACTACTTTCCCAACCCCCCACTTAATCACACACACCACAGCGTTATGCTTACCTGCTCATTCCACAGTCAGACCCTGCTGCCATCATCTCTCATGGTACCTAAGACAGTAAGACACACACAAAATTAGCATAGCAGTCGCAAGAAGTCACCGGCCCCAAGTTCCTCCTCCCTAATCCACAGCTCACCTCAAATGCTCATCCCATTCCAAAGGTGGCCTGCACAGCACCTGCAAAACAAGAAGGTAAACACTTAACAGAGCAACCACATATTAATTTTGATATTCAACACCAACCCGGCCCACAACCAGCTCACATTCTCAGACTGCTCATGGGCCTGCAACTTCTCCGCTCCGAGGCTGCGTGCTCCACCTGCAAAAAACAAATGACAAGGGATGCTTCCAACTTTGCCAACAATACAACACCTCCAAAGGAACAGTTCCTTTAACCCAGTAGTCACAACTCACCTTGCCCGAGTCACCGCCAGTACTGATGGCCCGCTTTGCTCCTTGCTTCAGACCTTCAAAATAAAATAAAAAAAAAAAAAAAAAAGAACCCTATCAGCTAGTCATAGAGCCACCGGCCACATCTTCCCCCTGACTCCACTCACGGACCCACCTTCTTATGCTGCTCCGCTCCCCTCCTCCGTCGTTCAGTGGCACGCAACTTGTCCCTCTGCATCTGAAAGAAACCATATTGAACGAGTCACCAAGATGCAGAGCAAGAGCTTAACAATTCCAGAGGTCTTGACTCCATCTACAAAGACCATCTGGAGTCCATCTACAGCCTGCCATCTTAGGGATAAAACAAAAAACAAAAAAACCCAGTCAAACATGAAGCCCATCACATGCAAGACTTAACACCTTAGAGACTCAAATCTGCTTCATTACCCCTCAACAGCCCCTGCCACACAGCTCCAATCATCTCCATAAAACACTATTGGCACAGCTGTACACAAAGCCTGCCAACAGCTACTCAAGCCAAGATTACTGCACCACCCTCGCCTAAACAATTAAGGCAAATCAACAGTTCACCCATAGACTCTTATTGCTCTTCCACCTACCCCTGACTCTACATCCCCGGGCAGAGCAGCTCCAAGCCAAACACACCCGTGCACAAACACACACAACACACAACACTACCAACAAGGTGATTCAAAGAGAGAGAAAACTCTCAGCAAGAAGAATCACTCCCGGATGGGAGGTGCCATCCGGCAAGGTGACCTACAGCGTCCAAAACCATGAAGCAAGGAGGCTCTACCACAGCCCCAAAGAAGAAGAGGCAAAAGTAACAGCCCCTTACAAGATGGTACTGTCAAAACCAAGATGATGGATGCTTAAGAAGCCTGTCATCAAGACCTAGGAACATCAAGATGCAGGGAAGAACTCCCAGTCCAAGACAACACACGGCTAGAGAGCGGAGCTGCCAAAGCAGCCTGCAAGAGCGCCGCAAAAGAGAACCAGCGGGAACCTTCCGAGACCGATCCACGCTTTAGAGCTCCGAACGCAAGAAAAGAAGCACCCGATTGGCACCGGGCCGATGAGTAAGGGCATTCGAGACCCTAGGGACGGTGACCAAAGCGCATGCCGCGCTCCCTGAGTGCAAAGAGCAATGAGGCATCGAGACCCGAGGAAGATCTAAGGCACAGAAGACAGACTACACAAACTACACACCACCACGGACACAGGCTGGAACTGCCCTGCCCGGCACATGCTGGTCTCGTGCTGAAAAGCAACCCGCTCCCTTCATCTGCCCAAACAGGACTGCTCCTGGACAGCCCTGCTCTCCTGCACTAACTTTAAAACCCCTCCCTGCAATTCCCAGCTTCGTCCCTCCCTCCCAGCCTCTCCCCAGACCGGGTCCCTCAACTTAACTGTCAGAGGGCCAAGGGTACAAATCCATCCTCCACAAAAATCACACGGGCTAACTGGGATGGTCCTGGCAGTTGCCAGGTTCCTCTTCATCATCTGCAGTGAAGACAGAAACAACAACAAAAAAAAAGCAACAAAATCAGAAGAGGCAGTAAGTAACCCATCAGCCAACACCAACTACTTTCCCAACCCCCCACTTATCACAAACACCACAGCATTATGCTTACCTGCTCATTCCACAGTCAGACCCTGCGGCCATCATCACTCATGGTACCTAAGACAGCAAGACACACAAAATTAGCACAGCAGTCAAGAAGTCACCGGCCCCACGTTCCTCCTCCCTAATCCACAGCTCACCTCAAACGCTCATCCCATTCCAAAGGTGGCCTGCACAGCACCTGCAAAACAAAAGGTAAATGCTTAACCGAGCGACCATGTAATACTTTGATATTCAACAGCAACCTGGCCCACAACCACCTCACCTTCTCAGACCGCTCATCGGCCTGCAGCTTCGCCCCTCCGAGGCTGCGTGCGCCACCTGCAAAAACCAAAGCAGAAGACGCATGCTGAGACACCGCCCGAAACCTCAGCCCGCCCGCACCGATTCCCATCTCCCTCTCCTTTACCTTGGCCGCTCGCCCGCCCCGCCTCTGCCATCAACAGCTTGCCACGTTGAGGCCTGCGTACCGCCTGCAAAAGCAAACAACAAGGGATGCTTCCAACTTTGCCAACAATACCACACCTCCAAAGGAACTGTTGCTTTAACCCAGTAGTCACGGCTCACCTTGCCAAGTCACCTCCGGTGCCCATAGCCCGCTTCGCTCCTTGCTTCGCACCTTCAAAATAAAAAATAAAAAAAAGAAAAACCCTATCAGCTAGTCATAGAGCCACCGGCCACATCTTCCCTCTGACTCCACTCACAGACCCACCTCCTTACGGCGCTCCGCTCCCCTCCTCCGTCGCTCTGTGGCACACATCTTGTCCCTCTGCATCTGAAAAAAAAAAAACCATATTGAACAAGTCACCAGGATGCAGAGCAAGAGCTTAACAATTCCAGAGGTCTTGATTCCATCTACAAAGACCATCTGGAGTCCAACTACAGCCTGCCATTCTTAAAAAAAACAAAAAAAAAAGGGCCAAACTTTAAGCCCATCACATGCAAGACTTAACACCTTAGAGACTCAAATCTGCTTCACTACCCCTCAACAGCCCCTGCCACACGGCTCCAATCATCTCCGTAAAACACTATTGGCACAGCTGTCCACAAAGCCTGCCAATAGCTACTCAAGCCGAGATGACTGTACAACCCTCGCCTAAACAATTAAGGCAAATCAACAGTTCACCCATAGACTCTTATTGCTCTTCCACCTACCCCTGACTCTACATCCCCGGGCAGAGCAGCTCCAAGCCAAACACACCCGTGCACAAACACTCACAACACAGAACGCTACCAACAAGGTGATTCAAAGAGAGAGAAAACTCTCAGCAAGAAGAATGACTCCTGGACGGGAGGTGCCATCCGGCAAGATGACCTACAGGGTCCAAAACCATGAGGCAAGGAGGCTCTACGACAGCCCCAAAGAAGAAGAGTCAAAAGTAACGGCCCCTTACAAGACAGTACTGTCAAAACCAAGATGACGGATGCTTAAGAAGCCTGTCATCAAGACCTAAGAACATCAAGATGCGGGGAAGAACTCCCAGTCCAAGAAAACACACAGCTAGAGAGCAGAGCTGCCGAAGCAGCCTGCAAGAACGCCGCCAAAGAGAACCGACGAGAACCTGCCGAGACCGATCCACGCTTTAGAGCTCCGAACGCAAGAAAAGAAGCACCCGATTGGCACGGTGCCGATGAGTAAGGGCATTCGAGACCCTAGGGACGGTACCCAAAGCGCATGCCGCGCTCCTTCAGCGCAAAGTGCAACGAGGACATCGAGACCCGAGGAAGATCTAAGGCACAGAAGACAGACTACACAAACTACACACCACCACAAACACAGGCTGGAACTGCCCTGCCCGGCACACGCAGGTCTCATGCTGAAAAGCAACCCGCTCCCTTCACCTGCCCAAACAGGACTGCTCCTGGACAGCCCTCTCTCCTACACTAACTTTAAAACCCCTCCCTGCAATTCCCAGCTTCGTCCCTCCCTCCCAGCCTCTCCCCAGACCGGGTCCCTCAACTTAACTTTCAGAGGGCCGAGGGTCCGAATCCATCCTCCACAAAAATCACTCGGGCTAACGGATGGTCTGGCAGTTGCCAGGTGTAAAAGGAACTAGGCCTTAAGCCTTATTGTTTCCAAGACTATTCATATTAGACATATAACTAATGATTAGAAATTGTTTTAGATATGATTAAAAGAATGCAGGTGCTTATAAAACAATATGCATAAGCTGCTTATTTGTCCTATGTGTCACCCCCTCCACGGTTGGCTTGAAACCCAGTCAAGCTGAATCAACAGAAGAAGGATCATATATCTTAGACCTCAGACATGGAGGCAAGTGATTAACTTTAGAACAAGATAAATTAATAGAATAGCCTGAGTGATTTTCAGAAATTCAAAGGCGATCTTTGATATGTGTCCTGGGTTCAGCTGGGATAGAGTTAATTTTTACAGGAACCCAGGAGGTGGGGGGGACACAGCCGGGGCAGCTGACCTGAACTAGCCAAGGAGCTATTCCATACCACGTGACATCATGCTCAGTATATAAAGGGGGAGCAGGCTGGGGGGAGTTCTCTCGACTTTCGGTGGGAGAAGTGGTGAAGCGTCGAGTTCCGGGTGGTGAGCAGTTGCACTGTGCATCACTCCTTTTGTATATTCTTTTATTAGTACCGTTGTTGTTGTTGTAACATCTCTTTTGTGTGTTGTCCCAGTAAACTGCCCTTATCTCAACCCTCGAGGTTCCGGTTTTTTTTCTTTTCTCCCCTCCGATTCTCCTCCCTGTCCCACCGGAGGGGGGCGGGGGAGGAGTGAGCGAGCGGCTGCGTGGTCCTTTGTTACCGGCTGGGCCGAAACCACGACAGTCCTTTTTGGCGCCCAACGTGGGGCACGAAGGCTTGAGATAACGACAGATCTGGCCAGAGCGTGTTGAAACAAATTTGTCATACGTATTTCTTGTATTAGATAAATAGATGTTAGTCACAATGTTGGTTCATTTGTTTACATGGTGGCGTTTTGTAAGTTCTTATATGCTCTATGTATTGCCTGTAGTTACGTTTATCACTTCTGGGAGAGCGATTGGGATTATCATTTTGCTGTACTGGGCAATGTCGACTTGTGAAATGATTACATCACTGGTCATGAGGTTAAGCTGGTATCTGTATGAGGCAGTGATATCATTTCCATACTTCGGACACCTTCTATCGGATTTTATTGGTAATTACACCCAATCCATGGGGAAGTCAGGGGGGGATACTTCCCCCCGTCCGTTCGCCTCCCTTCTCTCCTTCCAACTAATTACAACAGCTTTTGAGAATCTTGAATATCCTTGGGATGCGCAAACCAGTGTGCTGTTAGTGCTATGCCTCCTGAATATTTTTCAGGTCTTGTTTAGGGCTACAAAAAGGCTCTTTAAGAGTACCACCCAGAGATCTACCCCAAAGCTAGATATTCATGGGTGGCACGGCATGTGGGAGGATATGGGCAGGTATCTAGAGAACTTTTCACCTCCAGTGGCTTGGAAGTTTACTCCCGAACAACTACAGAACCCTCATGAAGTGGTAGAATATTTGAAAGGAAAATGCTGTGGCTATTCCAGAGACGCACAACTCACTGCACTGTGCTGGGCCCTGGCCAGTATCTACCAAACACTGCTTGATATTATGCAGCACCCTCAGGGGGAAAAGAGGGAAAACAGGACATCGGGCACCGTGGCTACCCCAACCCCAGCATCGGGCACCGTGGCTACCCCAACCCCGGCAACAGACACCGTGGCTACCCCAACCCCGGCAACAGGCACCGTGGCTACCCCTACCGCGACAACAGACACCGTGGCTACCCCTACCCCAACAACAGACACCGTGGCTACCCCTACCCCAGCAACAGATGGCGTGGCTACCCCAACCCCGGTGACAGGTACTGCAGCTAAACCAGAGAACCAACCTGTGCCAGTATCAGTCGCCCCTGTACAGAAAAAGAAACACACAAAGAAATCAGCTCGCTTAGTGAGAGATGAAGATGAACCAGGGTCATCGCGAGAACAGGAGGAAGAGGCAGAACCTGAAATAATCACCCAATCTCTATCCCTGAGTGAGTTGCGTGACATGCGAAAAGATTTTAGCCGCCACCCAGGTGAGCACATTGTTACCTGGCTGCTCCGATGCTGGGATAATGGGGCTAGTAGTGTGGAATTAGAGGGTAAGGAAGCCAAGCAGTTGGGATCTCTGTCTAGGGAAGGGGGCATCGACAAGGCAATTGGGAGAAAAACACAAGTCCTCAGCCTCTGGAGGCGACTTCTGTTAGGTGTAAAGGAAAGATACCCCTTCAAGGATGAAGTTACATGTCACCAAGGCAAGTGGACCACCATGGAGAGAGGTATCCAGTACCTGAGGGAATTAGCCGTGCTGGAGGTGATTTATAATGATCCAAAAAATGCGCAGTCACCCACAGATCCAGATGAAGTCCAGTGCACACAACCGATGTGGCGGAAGTTTCTACGAAGTGCACCACCAACCTATGCCAACTCATTGGCAGTAATGTCCTGGAAAGAAGGCTATGGACAAACGGTGGATGAATTGGCTGTCCAACTCCGGCAATATGAAGGAAGTCTCTCTTCCTCCCTACGGGCCTGTGTCTCGGCTGTAGAGGAATTGTCCCGAGAGTTCCAGCAATTCAAAGTGGATATGTCCTCCTCCCCACCTGTACAGGCCTGCATCGCAGCTATTGGGAGTAAGCATTCCTCTGCCCAAGAGAGAAGAGAGAGAAAGTACACGCAACGGGCTAACCTGTGGTTTTACCTGCGTGACCATGGAGAGGACATGAGGAAGTGGGATGGAAAACCCACCTCAGTCCTGGATGCACGGGTACGGGAGTTGCGAGAAAAAGCAATCAGAAAAGAGGATTCTTCTTGGAAAACTGCTGCTCCAGTTTCCCGTGAGCAGTCCCCCAGACGCAGTAGAAGGGCTGATCTAATTTCTGATCCTCTTGAAAGGACTTCTGATTCACGTGTGCGAAAAGTGAATAACGGATACCCTAACCAGGATTAGAGGGGCCCTGCCTCCAGCCAGGTGGAGGAAAGGGACAACCGAGTCTACTGGACAGTGTGGATTCGATGGCCTGGCACATCAGACCCACAGGAGTATAAGGCTCTAGTAGACACTGGTGCACAATGCACCCTAATGCCATCAAGTTATAAAGGGGCAGAACCCATCTGTATCTCTGGTGTGACAGGGGGATCCCAAGAGCTAACCGTATTGGAAGCTGAAATGAGTCTAACCGGGAATGAGTGGCATAAACACCCCATTGCGACTGGCCCAGAGGCCCCGTGCATC
The DNA here is from genome assembly GCA_037953605.1 of Necrosyrtes monachus. Classification (NCBI taxonomy): domain Eukaryota; kingdom Metazoa; phylum Chordata; class Aves; order Accipitriformes; family Accipitridae; genus Necrosyrtes; species Necrosyrtes monachus. The sequence continues at coordinate 1,350,766 of JAZGTQ010000603.1, read as the reverse complement.
CTTGGTATAGATTATCTCAGGAGGGGGTATTTCAAGGACCCAAAAGGGTACCGTTGGGCCTTTGGTATAGCTGCATTGGAGACGGAGGAGATTGAACAGCTGTCTACCCTGCCTGGTCTCTCTCAAGACCCTTCGGTTGTGGGGTTGCTGAAGATTGAAGAACAACAGGTGCCAATTGCTACCACGACGGTGCACCGGCAGCAATATCGCACCAACCGAGACTCCCTGATCCCCATCCATAAGCTGATTTGCCAATTGGAGAGCCAAGGAGTGATCAACAAGACTCACTCACCCTTTAATAATCCCATATGGCCCGTGCGGAAATCTAATGGGGAATGGAGACTAACAGTGGATTATCGTGGGCTGAATGAAGTCACGCCACCGCTGAGTGCTGCTGTGCCAGATATGTTAGAGCTTCAATATGAACTAGAATCAAAGGCAGCTAAGTGGTATGCCACAATTGACATTGCTAATGCATTTTTCTCCATTCCTTTGGCAGCGGAGTGCAGGCCACAGTTCGCTTTCACTTGGAGGGGCATCCACTACACCTGGAATCGACTGCCCCAGGGGTGGAAACACAGCCCCACTATTTGCCATGGACTGATCCAGGCTGCACTGGAAAAAGGTGGAGCTCCAGAACACCTGCAGTACATTGATGACATCATCGTATGGGGCAACACAGCAGAAGAAGTTTTTGAGAAAGGGAAGAAAATAATCCAAATCCTTTTGAAGGCTGGTTTTGCCATAAAAGAAAGTAAGGTCAAGGGACCTGCACAGGAGATCCAGTTCTTAGGAGTAAAATGGCAAGACGGGCGTCGTCAGATCCCTATGGATGTGATCAACAAAATAGCAGCTATGTCCCCACCGACTAATAAAAAGGAAACACAGGCTTTCTTAGGTGTTGTGGGCTTTTGGAGAATGCATATTCCAAATTACAGTCAAATCGTAAGTCCTCTTTACCAAGTTACCCGGAAGAAGAACGATTTTAAATGGGGGCCTGAACAACGGCAAGCCTTTGAACAAATTAAGCGGGAGATTGTTCATGCAGTAACCCTTGAGCCGGTCCACGCAGGACAAGAGGTTAAAAATGTGCTCTACACTGCAGCTGGGGAGAATGACCCTACCTGGAGCCTCTGGCAGAAAGCACCTGGGGAGACCCGAGGCCGACCCCTGGGGTTTTGGAGTCGGGGATACAGAGAATCCGAGACCCGCTATACTCCAACTGAAAAAGAGATATTGGCAGCATATGAAGGAGTTCGAGCTGCCTCAGAAGTGGTTGGTACTGAAACACAGCTCCTCTTAGCACCCCGACTGCCAGTGCTGGGCTGGATGTTCAAAGGGAAAGTCTCCTCTACACATCATGCAACTGATGCCACATGGAGTAAGTGGGCCGCACTGATCACACAACGAGCTCGCATAGGAAACCCCAGTCGCCCAGGAATTGTGGAAGTGATCATGGACTGGCCAGAAGACAAAGATTTTGGAATGTCCCCAAGGGAAGAGGTGACACGGGCTGAAGAGACCCCGCTGTATAATAAACTGCCAGAAAATGAGAGGCAATATGCCCTGTTCACTGATGGGTCCTGTCGCATTGTGGGAAAACATCGGAGGTGGAAGGCTGCTGCATGGAGTCCTACACGACAAGTCGCAGAAACTGCTGAAGGAGAAGGTGAATCGAGTCAGTTTGCAGAGGTGAAAGCCATCCAGCTAGCGTTAGACATTGCTGAAAGAGAAAAGTGGCCAGTGCTCTATCTCTATACTGACTCATGGATGGTGGCAAATGCCCTATGGGGGTGGCTACAGCAATGGAAGAAGAGCAACTAGCAGCGCAGAGGTAAACCCATCTGGGCTGCTGTACTGTGGCAAGATATTGCTGTTCGGATAGAGAAGCTAGTGGTAAAAGTACGTCATGTAGATGCTCATGTACCCAAGAGTCGGGCCACTGAAGAACATCAAAACAACCAGCAGGCAGATCAGGCCGCCAAGATTGAAGTGTCTCAGGTGGACCTGGACTGGCAACATAGGGGTGAGCTATTTATGACTCAGTGAACCCATGATACCTCAGGCCATCAGGGAAGAGATGCAACATATAGGTGGGCTCGTGATCGAGGGGTGGACTTGACCATGGACACTATTGCACAGGTTATCCATGAATGTGAAACATGTGCTGCAATTAAGCAAGCCAAGCGGCTAAAACCCCTGTCGTATGGAGAGCGATGGCTGAAATATAAACAGGGGGAAGCATGGCAGATTGACTATATCACACTCCCACGAACCCGCCAAGGCAAGCGCCATGTGCTTACAATGGTAGAAGCAACCACTGGATGGCTGGAAACATATCCTGTGTCCCACGCCACTGCCCAGAACACTATCCTGGGCCTTGAAGAGAAAGTTTTATGGCAACACGGCACCCCAGAAAGAATCGAGTCAGACAACGGGACTCACTTCCGAAACAACCTCATAGACACCTGGGCCAAAGAGCATGACATTGAGTGGGTATATCACATCCCTTATCACGCACCGGCCTCCGGAAAAATCGAACGATACAATGGACTGCTGAAAACTACATTGAGAGCAATGGGGGGTGGAACTTTCAAACATTGGGATACACATTTAACAAAAGCTACCTGGTTAGTTAATACTAGAAGATCTGCCAATCGGGCTAGCCCCGCCCAAACAAGACTTCCACATACTGTAGAAGGGGATAAAGTCCCTGTAGTGCGCATGAGGAGTATGTTAGGAAAGACAGTCTGGGTTAGTCCTCCCTCAAGCAGAGACAAACCCATCCAAGGGATTGTTTTTGCTCAAGGACCTGGGTATACCTGGTGGGTGATGCAGAAGGATGGGGAAATTTGATGTGTACCTCAGGGAGATTTGATTTTGGGAGAGAATAGCTAGTGAATTAGGCTGTATGATATTTAACTCTCTAAATAACCTGCCAATGTATGTTGTTGTATCTATAGTGTCTATATGCCATATCAAGGGTATTACTGTAAGAATTACCCAAAGGACTGAAGGATGGACTTTGAAACTGAGCCAAGTACAACAGTGATAGAACTTGAACTGGCGCCCAGCATTTTCCCCAAGATCAATATCTTCAACCTGCAGACCAAGGGCATGGGTTGCACCAAATATACCAACCACAAGTTCCAGAGGCAGCATACAACAACCCAACACCTCACACCATCTCTCCTATCCTGAAAGACTGTTACAACAGATGAAGCCCCAAAGTCATGGACTAAATCAAATTGATGGACACATTAGAGGGATAACCCATCAACTAAGGGAATACTATTTGTTTGTGTGGGGGGGGGGCGGGGGGTGTCCATATACATATATATATATATAAGACAAGGAAAGTGGTAGTGGTTAATTGGAAAATGTAAGATCTGGGCATGATGTAGATGGTATAAAATAAGGGGTGGATAATGTCCTAGGTTCAGCTGGGATAGAGTTAATTTTTACAGGAACCCAGGAGGTGGGGGGGACACAGCCGGGGCAGCTGACCTGAACTAGCCAAGGAGCTATTCCATACCATGTGACATCATGCTCAGTATATAAAGGGGGAGCAGGCTGAGGGGAGTTCTCTCGACTTTCGGTGGGAGAAGTGGTGAAGCGTCGAGTTCCGGGTGGTGAGCAGTTGCACTGTGCATCACTCCTTTTGTATATTCTTTTATTAGTACCGTTGTTGTTGTTGTAACATCTCTTTTGTGTGTTGTCCCAGTAAACTGCCCTTATCTCAACCCTCGAGGTTCCGGTTTTTTTTCTTTTCTCCCCTCCGATTCTCCTCCCTGTCCCACCCGAGGGGGGCGGGGGAGGAGTGAGCGAGCGGCTGCGTGGTCCTTTGTTACCGGCTGGGTCGAAACCACGACAATATGTAAGAAGATAAGTGATTGTGGTGACTGAAGACCTTCTGCCTACAACCACTGACTTCAGAAGAATCGGGACACAAGAATTGATGAGATAAGATGATGAATGATAACAACATAGGAACAGAGATCGACTGGAAAATTACAAAGACTTTGGACTGGGACAATGGGTGGTAAAAAGATATATAAGATTGGGAAATTTTTGGAAGGTTGCCATTCACTGCGGTGGTGATCCAACTTCGAGTTGTTAATAAAGCAAACCTAGAGAAACCCACGTTTGAAGATTCTTTAACACCAGGTTCCTCTATCATCTGCAATAAAAAAAATAAACAAAAAAACCCAAAACAAAACAAAGAGAAGGGAGTAAGCATCCCAGCAGCCAACACCAACTACTTCCACAACTCCCTGTTCCTCAAAAGCGCCACCATGTTACACTTACTTGCTCATTCCAGAGTCAGACCCTGCGGCCGTCATCGCTCATGGTACCACAGGTACCAAGAGACACCAAATTAGCATGGCACTCGTGAAAAGCCACCAGCCCCATGCTCCTCCTCGCTAATCCACAGCTCTCCTCAAACACTCATCCAATTCCAAAGGTGGCCCACACAGCACCTCCAAAACAAAAGGTAAATGCTTAACCAAGCGGCCACATAATACTTTGCTGTTCAACACTGACCCAGCTGACGACCACCTCACCTTCTCGGACCACTCATCAGCCTGCAGCTTCACCCCTCCGAGGCTGCGTGCGCCACCTGCAAAACACAAAGCAGAAGACACATGCCGAGACACCGCCCAAAACCTCAGCCTGCCCACACTGATTCCCATCTCCCTCTCCATTACCTCAGCTGCTTGCCTGCCCCGCCTCTGCTGTCAACAGCTTGCCATGTCAAGGCCTGTGTACCACCTGCAAAACACAAACAAGGGGTGCTTCTAACTTCACCAACAATATGACCCCTCAAAGGAACCATTGCTTCAACCCATTAGTCACAGCTCACCTTGCCCCAGTCACCTCCGGTAACGACAGCCTGCTTTGCTCATTGCTTCGCACCTTCAAAATATAAAAATAAAAACCCTATAAGCTAGTCAGAGCCAGCGGCCACGTCTTCCCTCCAACTCCACTCACAGACCCACCTCCTTACAGCGCTCCGCTCCCCTCCCCTGTCACTCTGTGGCACACATCTTGTCCCTCCGCATCTGAAAAAAAAAAAAACCAAAAAAAACCATATTGAACAAGTCACCAAGATGCAGAGCAAGAGCTTAACAACTCCAGAGCTCTTGATTCCATCTACAAAGACCATCTGGAGTCCAACTACAGCCTGCCATTTAAAAAAAAAAAAAAAAAAGGGGGGGGGGGCAAACTTTTAAGCCCACCACATGCAAGCCTTAACACCTTAGAGACTCAAATCTGCTTCACTACCCCTCAACAGCCCCTGCCACACAGCTCGAGTCGTCTCCGTAAAACACTATCAGCACAGCTGTCCACACAGCCCACCAAAGGCTACTCGAGCCGACATGACTGTACAACCCTCGCCTAAACAGTCTAGGCATATCAACATTTCACCCGTAGACTCTTATCGCTGTTCCACCTACCCCTGACTCTACATCCCTGGGCAGAGCAGCTCCAAGCCAAACACACCCGTGCACAGACCAACACAACACAGAACACTACCAACAAGGTGATTCAAAGAGACAGAAAACTCTCAGCAAGAAGAATGACTCCTGAACAGGAGGCACCATCCAGCAAGATGACCTACGGGTCCCAAAATCGTGAGGCAAGGAGGCTTACAGCAGCCCCCAAGAAGAGGAGTCAAAAGTAACGGCCCACTACAAGATGGTACTATCAAAAGTGAGATGACAGATTCACAAGGAGCCTGGCATCAAGACCTAAGAACATAAGGATGCAGGGAAGAAGTCCCAGTCTGAGAAAACGGACAGCTAGAGAGCAGAGCTGCTGATGCAGCCCAGAATAACACCACAAAAGACGACCAACCAGAACCTGCCCAGACCGAGCCGTGTTTTAGAGCTCCTAACACTAGAAAAGAAGCACCCAATTGGCATCGTGCCAACAAGTACGGGCATCAGAGACCCTAGGGACAGCGCCGGAAGCGCATGCCACACTCCCAGAGCACAAAGAGCAATGAGGACATCAAGACCCAACAAAGGTCTGAGGGACAAAAGACAGACAACACAAACTACACACCACCACAGACACAGGCTGGAACTGCCCTGCCCAGCACACGCAGGTCTCGTGCTGAAAAGCAACCCGCTCCCTTCGCCTGCGCAAAGGGGACTGCTTTGGGACAGCCCTGGCCTCCTGCACTAACTTTAAAACCCCTCCTCCCTGCAATGCCCAACTCAGTCCCTTCCTCCCACCCTCTTCCCAGCCCTGGTCCCCCAACTTAGCTTTCAGAGGGCCCAGGGTCTGAAACCATCCTCAACAAAAACCACACAGGCTAACTGGGATGTTCCTGCAGTCACCAGGTTCCTTTTCATCATCTGCAAGAAAACAAAAGCATAAACCAACAAAACCGGAAAAGGCAGTAAGCATGCCATCAGCCAACGCTAACTACTTTCCCAGCTCCCCGCTTAATCACAAGCACCACCATCACCATCAGTCCTATTGAGAGATAACATCAGCAACTTACATAGCATACAGCAAAACTGGTGAAAAAAAAAAAACCAAGGCTCCATTTTCAATAAAGTCAGGAATTCCAGGAAAACACAATGCATCGAGAATTAAAAAAAAAAAAACCACACCCATGCATACTATTAAACCAGCTTTCCACCCCGAACACTCAAAACAAAATTACTGACCTGGGGGGGGGGGAGCAGCTGCATACAAGTGTTACTTTCTACTACACACACTGCTGAACCTTGACTGGTCCTGAAGCTCTTGCTTAGACAGACACCTCTGCTTCCCTAAATGTCAAAAAAAACTCTTCCCAAACGGCTGAGCCAGCTCAAAAGCTGCAAAGGACTCAAGGAAGAGCTGAGCACCAACACCAGAGAAACCCAGGAGCACAATGAGCTCCCTTAGCAGAGGCTGTGGCTCATATACCCCATGGCCCTGCCCACCACCCTTCCCACAATCACCTGGAAAAGGGGAAGGGGCAAACTACCACAAGGGATACAGCAGACACAGGAGCAGCTGTGAGTTCTCACCTGCCTCCAATTTACAGCAAGCAAAGCCCTGAACAGAGAAAGCGACCCTTACTGGAAATGACAATACCTGCTCTTGTACTACAGCTACACCTATTGCATCAGCAACATGACTGGGTAGGGAATTAAACCTAATTCTTCTGGGGCATAGATAGAAAAAGATACATGTCCGACTAAGCTATGTAAGGAACTAGCACATTAAATGCAATAACAATGTTGTTATCAAAATTGATGTGCTTTAGTTTCTTATAAAAAAAAAAACCCAAAATGCTCTGGGGTTACGCTTCATTTCTAGCAAGACCACGCATACCACAACTTCTAACAGAACTACCTTCTGGATAGGAATGAATGACAAAGCAGAATTGGATCCCTTAAGAATCCCTTCTCAAAAATATCTCTAGTTGCAAAATAAGTCATTTACTGTGAATCACCAATGATTCAGACTGACCCTGACTGTGTCTCCAACTGACTCCCTTAACAGAGGTACAGCAGTCCCAGAGGACAAAAGAAACAAAAAACCCTCAGAACTACAGGGGCACAGGGGGCAGGCAGCAGCCGTGCCCCCCACAAACTTGGGGGGGGAACACCATGTTGAAAGACAGGAAAGAATTAAAGAATAGGGCTGTTGATAAACATTATCATGGAAAGAAAATTTAAAAAGCAATGAGGTACAGGACAGACAGGAAAACATGGGACACCAAAACCAATAAAAGTAGACATAGAAGCAAAGTTTTAAAAGCCAAGGGATTAAGAGATGAAAAGATTAAAACATAGGGACAGTGCACTAGAACAGAGACATAGAAATAAAATTTTCAAAAAAGTGGCACTGAGGAAGGACAAGAAATAATTTAAAAAAGACAGCAAAGGGGGAAAAAGTAGACATAGAAAGAACATTTTAAAAGCAATGGGGTTAGGGCAATAAAGGGGAAAATTCATAAATAGGGACAGCAAAGTATAATGGAGATGTAGAAAGAAAATTTTAAAAGTGATGGCACTAACAAAAGACAAGAAATCATTAAAAGGAAACACAGTAAATTAAAGACAGTGAACAGGATAAAAGAAAATCTTAACAGCAACAGGGGTTAAGGAAATAAGGAGAAATTAAGAAATAGCAACAGCAAACTAATACAGACATAGAAAAACCTTTGAAAGCAGCAGGGTACAAGACAGGAAAAAATAAAAAGTAGAGAGAGCAAACTGGATAAAAGTTGACAGAAAGAAAATTTCAGAAGCAACAGCATTAGGGAAAGATAAGAAAAAAGTAAAGAAAAGGATTCAAGGAGAAAGAGAGGAGAATGGAAAGAAAATTTTAAAAGCTGCAGGTAAGGGACCAACAGGAAAGAATTTTAAAGGGATAGGGAGCTTGATAAAAGGAGAAATGAAACTTTCAGGAGTAAGTGGAGACAAAACAGAAAATAGGGGCAACAAACTAAATCAACAGAGACATCAAAAGAAAATGTAAAAGCAACAGCATAGATGAATAGAGAGGAAAAATTTAAAAGTAGGGAGAGCAAACTGGATAAAAGTTGACAGTACGGAAACTTTAAAAGCAACAGCATTGAGAACAGGGAGGAAAAAAAAATAAGAAACAGGCTCAGCTTAATAAATGAAGACATGGAAACAAAATTTAAGAAGCAATGAAGTAGACAACAGGCAGGAAGAAATAAAAAACAGAGAGGGAACTAGATAAATGTAGACAGAGAGAGAAAATTCAGAAAGCAAGGGGGCACTGGCCATACAGGTAAGAAGTTCAATATCAGGAGAGGGAGCCAGACAGCCCCAGGGAAAGCACATTGGAAGAGTGATGGGGTGCAGAGCAGAGGGAGTCACTGAAAACAGACACAGGTTGCTGGGCACAGGGAGACGTAGAAATGCAATTTTCACAAGCAACGGGGAAGAAGGCAGTGTGGGAAGAATGAGATGACAGCAGGTGGGGAGCCAGAAAGGGGGCGGCACAGAAAGGAAATGTAGAAGGTGACGGGGAACAGGGCAGCATTGGCAAGAGAGCAAAAAGCTTCAGGGAGTAGGACAGCCCAAAAGGGAGATGGAGGCAGGGACAGGCAGAGATCTGGAGAAGCATGGCAGCGACGGGCCCGAACATGCAACTCGCCACAGCTCCTGGTGTCAGCAGGAGACCCTCACCCCCCCTGAGACTCCTCCCCAGTGCTGGTTGTCTGACCCTCACCTGCCCAGGAGCAGGCAGTGGGTGCCTCCATACTCCTCTCCCAGGAGCTCCCTCTGGAACACAAACCTCACCAGCTGCACCTAGAGCTGCCCTAGCCCATCCCCACCTGCAGCCTTTTAAACGACCAGCCCAGCCCCATCATCACCTCATGGGCCCCACCTGGGCTGCCCCAGCCCACCCCACAGCCTCCAGCTGTGGGGAGCTGGGGCCATGGCCCCGGCCCCGGCCCCACAGCTCCTCACCCCCCCCAGACCCTGCCCAGGGACTGCAGACCCATCCAGGGGCACAGAGGGACAGAGAAATGTTTATTCATCCCGGCAGCACAGCCAGTGGCTCGAGGCGCAGTGCCCCAGGGCAGCAGGACAGAGGGAGGGAGGAGGGATGCCAGAAGAGGTGGGGGAGGGAGCCAGAACGGGGTAAAATTAAACATAGGAAAAAATTTTAAAATACAGGTATGCTGCCAGATAGAGGCAATGTAGGAAAAACATCAATGGTGACAGGGTACAGGGCAGCGTTGCCAGAAGAGTAAAAGGTTTGGGGAACTGGACAGATAGATGGGCAGGCAGAGAGGGAAATGGAGGCAAGGAGAGACCTGGAGACCTTCTGCAGACCTGCTGCGGTCACCAACCCCGCACATGCACTGTATGGGACGGCTGTGAGGACCAGCCCAACTCCAGCCCGGCCAAAGCCAGGACCACTGCAGCCCGCGCCCCACCACAGCAGCGTCCTGCTTGGTCCCACCCTGTGCCACACCACCAGCCACCACCTCCTGCCTGTCCTGCAACAGCTGCGCAGCTATCGGTCCCTTTCAGCTGCAGAAATTGTCTTTCTAACATCCATAAATTGTCCATCAAACATCTACCGTGGTCAGCCAGCCCGTGGTTCAGGCTCCACCCGTTGTGGTGGTCACCCAGGACAAGAGAGGCAATGTGGGGCCACCCAGGCCAGCTCTGGTGGGGGCACGGCAGCAAGTCCACAGCTTCCTGCAGCTCCTCCTCCTCCAGCAGCGTGGGTGGCTCCTGCAACGGCGCGTCCTACCACAGGTGGAAGCGTGGGTTGCGGCACCTTCGAGGCATCTCCACTGCCGTGTCCATGCAGCATCATGGCACCAGGCCGTGTGGTTTGACATCGCAGCAAACTCCTCCCCTGGCCTCTTCTTGGGGGGGGGGAGTTGTCCACGGGCCACCGGCCCATCAGGGTGTCCCTACCCTGCTGACCCCCACGTGACACCCCCCCATGATGGCAGCAGCGGCGGTGGTTTGGGGATGGCGCTTCAAGTGGTTGCTGGAGCTGGGGCACGGTGAAGCCTGGGGGGGGGGGACCGGTTTGGAGGGGATTTGGGGCATCGCCCATCCCCCCATGGCTGCCCTGTGTACCTGCGGTGCTCCCCTGCCAGGAGTGCTGCTCTGTGGCCATCAGTCCACACGCGTCCCCCAACAGTCAGCCCTGACGGTCCCTGCAACAGTCAGCCCCACGTCAGTTGTCCCCAAAGTCCCCCGGGAGTCATCCCTATGACAGTTGCCCCACGTCAGTTACCCAACAGCCACCCCTGTATCAGCTGCCCCTGCATCAGTCACCCCCATACATCACCCGACATTCATCCCCATGCTGGTCACCCCCACGTGTCCCCCAACAGTCACCCACCACTTCCCATGTCACCCCATCCCCCACGGTGCTGAGTGTTTGGCGTGCGGGTGATGGTGACACCCTGTCGTCGTCCCCCATCCCCGTCCCCCCGCAGCGCTGAGGGTGCTGGAGCCCTGGGATGCTGCAGGGGCTGCTGTTCCTGGAGGGGCTGGGGCTGGCCCATGGGTCTGCTGCCCCCCCCACCCCCCCAACTGCCTGCCCTTCCTCGCCACCCCCAAGAATGCCCAAATGCCAGGGTCCCCCCGCTCACCCCCTCTCTCTGAGCCCACTGGGGAGGGGACCCAATCCTGTGACCCACAGCAGTGCCCCTCATCTATAAAGGCTCTGGCAGGCCGGTGACAGCATTTTGGGGGGAATCCAGGGGGTTTTGGGACTCGGCCCAAGGAGGTGCCAGCGCAGGGTGGAATGGAAACCGTTCATTGGTGACGTGCGCTGGGAGCACCAGGGCCCTACTGGGAGTGCTGGGACCCATACTGGGACCACTGTGATTGCACTGGAGGTGCACTGGGAGCCTTGGGGCCTATACTGGGATTGTACTCAGACAGCTGCAGCCCAAGCTGGCATTGTAGTGGGAGCACTGGGCCCGTACTGGGAGCACTGGAGCTCCTAATGGGAACATTGGGGCTCATACTAGAATCTTACTTTAACTGTAGCTCAGATTGGCATCATACTGGGGGCACTGCTGCTACACTGGGAGCGCTGGGGTCCATACTGGGATCAGACTCAGACAGCTGCGGCTCAGGCTGGCATCATACTGGGAGCACTGGGCCCATACTGGGATCATGCTTGAAGAGCTGCAGCTCAGGCTGGCATCGTACTGGGAGTGCTGGGACCATACTGGGACAGTGGTGGGCGGTGCTGGGCTGTACTGGTGCGCTCAGGGGCCAGGGGGGTCCCTGTTGCCCCCCCGCACCAGCAGCACCAGCCCCAGCCCCTCTGTCAGCACCTCCAGGAATTCCAGGTCTGAGCCACATCAAGGGCCTGACCCACAAGTGCCCCCACTGCCCCCTAACTGCCCCCCAATTCCCCCCAGCTGCCCCCCGTCTCCCAGCCACCCCATAACTGCCCTCCATTCCCCCCCACCTGCCCCCAATTCCCCCCAACTGACATGTAAGTTCCCCCCACTCACCCCCTAATTCCCCCCACTGACCCATTTTGCCCCAGTTTTCTCCATGTTTGGCCCATTTTCAGTGTTTTGCCCCATTCTGCCCAGTTTTGTCCCATTTCTCCCATTTCTGTCCTGGTTTTACCCCAACTTACCTCGTTCTGTGGTCTTGCCTAGTTTTCACAGACTCTGTGTTTTGCCCTTTTGGCCTCAGTGTGCCCATTTTGCCTTTCTTGCCCTGGTTTTGTGTCCCACTTTACCCAGATCCCCCATTTTTCTCCTTTTTCCCCATTTTGCCATTTTCCTCCCAATGTTGCCCCAATTTCCACTGTTTGTGCCCCATCCTCCACTCTTCCCTTGCTTCCTGTTTCTGGTTTGCCCTTTTTTCCTTGTTTTCCCCCCTTTTTTGCCCCATTTTCATCATGTCTTCCTGTTCCCCTATGTGCTGTTTCTCCCCATTTTCCCTATTTCCCCACTTTTCCCCCATTTCCCCACTTTGCCCTGTTGCCCCGTTTTTCCCTTTGACCCATTTTTTCCCATTTTTTTCCCATATCCCCCATTTCTCCTCCATTTTTCCTTGGTTTTCTCCATTTCTCCCCACTTTTTTATGCTTCTCCCCAGTTTCCCCATTTCTTCCCCATTTTTCCCCCATTTCCCCAATCTTCCCATTTCTCCCCAGTTTCCCCATCTTTGCCCCGTTTTCCCCTGGGTGTCCCTCCCCCCCCTTTTTCTCTTTTTTTTCCATGTTTTTTCCCATTTCCGCCCCCTCCCCCACAGGATACCGTTGTCAGGGGGCTGGGGGGCGGAGGGGCAGGCAGGTCCAGCAGCACCAGCCGGGCCCCCCCAAGCGCCGCCGCACCGCCTCGTTCAGCCGCTCCGCCACGTGCATGCGCCACACATTCCCCCTCCCCAGCAACCACCAGTGCACACCAGTATGCACCAGTGCCCCTCCAACATCCCGCCCTGCCTCCCAGCACTGCCGCCCACCTCCCAATACAGCCCACAGCCCCAAATCCCTCCCTCCCAGTATAAACCAGTGCCTCCCAGTGAGTCCCAGTATGGCCCAGACCCTCCCCATGACTTCCAGCATGGCCCACAGCCTCACACCACTATGGTCCAGTGCCCTCCCCATGACTCCCAGTATGATCCACAGCCCCCCAGTGCCTCCCAGCATGGCCCAGAGCACCATCCCAGTGACTCCCAGTGCCTCCCAGTCCCCTCAGTGGCACTCACAGGCTGGGGCCCCAGCAGGGGGGTGCCTTCCTCCTCCTCCCCCACACTGGGGGCCTGCGACAGGGTGGGGCCTCCTTGTGACATCATTGGCAGTCCCATACGATGTCACACCTCATGAGATCACCCCTGCTGTGGCATGTCATCATGTGTCACCATGTATCGTGTCCCACCTCCCCACCGGCTGTCTAAACCTGGGGCACCGGGCCCCAGGTGCCCGCCCTCTCCCCAGGTGTGATGTCATGCAATGTTGTGTGATGTCACGCCCCATGACATCACCCCTACTGCAGTGTGTCATCCTGTGTCGTCGTGTGTCCTCTGTGTGTGTGTGTCCCTGGGGCTGGGGCCATTTGGCAACCTTGGGTCCCCACCTCTCCCAGGTGTGATGTCACGTGATGTCGCGCGATGTCGTGTGACGTCACCTGTGCCTGCCGCATCTGGCGCAGCATCCGGGAGCGCTGCTCCGTCATCAGTGTCTGCTCGTAGGTGTACGCCGAGACGTCGCTGTTGTGCTGCGGGAGGGGACCCAGGTGTTTTGTGGGGAACCCAGGCATCCCGGATAGGGGACCCAGGCGTCCGGGTCTCACCAGCTCGATGACACGGGTCTGGGCAGGCAACCCCCTCCGGCAGGCGACAGCCTCCAGCAGCCGCCACGGGCGCAGGCTGTTGTCCTCCGGCAGCACCACCGCAAACAGCTGCACCCGGCACCCCCACCAGGCTTGGGGCGCCCCACGGATGGCCTCAGCAGGGGCGACCCATGGTGCCCCAGTGACCCATTGCGCACGTCCCACAGCAACCCGGAGCCCCCACAGCACCCACAGCACCTGTCCCACTGCACCCTGGAGTCCCCCCAGCACCCACTCCTGCCCCCCAGCATCCCCCAGCCCCCCCAGCGCCCATTGCTCCCAATGGCACCCACCCGACTCACAGCACCCCCAGCACCCACCCCCGCCCCCAGTACCCCATAACCCCCCCTCCCCTGCCCTATAGTACCCATAGCCCCCCAGCACCCCCTAGACCCCCAGCATCCACACTGGCTGCTCAGCACCCCATAGCCCCCCCCAGCCCCACGTACGGGGTGCTGTCGCAGCAGCAGGGGCAAGAGGGTGAGCAGGAGCCCGTCGCCCGCCACCCACCAGATGTCCAGGGTGTCCCCACCCACTGAGGCCCCTTGGCCACCAGCAGTGCCCGGCCCCTGCCACCAGCAGCAGCTCTGGGGGGACAGTGGTGGGGGGCTGGGGGGCACAGGTCCCCGTGGCCCCACTGCTGGGGGGGAGGTGCCAGTCCCCCAGGACCCCCAGGTCCCCTGTCCCCCCCGTGTCCCCACATCCGTGTCCCACCTTGTCCTCCTGTGTCCCCTCATGTCCATGTGCCCCCCATCCCCTCCTGCCCCCATGTCCCCCAAGTCCCCCTGTCCTTCCATCTCCCCCCGTTCTCCAGTGTCCCCGCCGCATCCCCTCACATTCCCCTCCTGCCCCCATGCCCCCCTGTCCCGTCCTGCCCCCCATGTTGCTCATCCCCTCCTGCCCCCCACGTCCCCCCCCCGTGCCCCCGCACCGACGACTCCGCGGGCAGCGGCGGGGTCCTGCCGCCGGCTCCAGCCCACGGGAGCGGCGTTGGGCCGCCGGGCCCCCGGGCCGCAGCCCTGCACCAGCGCCGCCAGCCCCGGTCCCTGGGGGGTCGCGGCCGGGGGCGCCTCCCCGCAGGGAGCGTCCGGGACGGGCGGGAGCGTCGTCGGCCCGTCGCCGAGAGGCCGCTCCGGGCGGCGGGGAGCCCGCCGGAGCCCCGGCGGTGCCGGTCCGCCCTCCGGCCCCGGCCCCGGCCCCGGCCCCGGCCCGGCCTCCGCGAGGGCGTTTCTCGGCGGCTCGGGGCCTCCCGCGCCGGTACCCGCGGCGGCGGCCGCTGCTGCCGCGGCCGCTTCTGCCTGCGGGCCCGGGCCCGGGGCGGTGCTCGGTGGGTGTCGCGCGGGGCGGCGGCAGATGGCGGCGGGGGGGCCGCTCCCGTTGGCGTAACGGAGCTTCTCGCCCGTGGAAGCCGCGATCGCGGTCTCGGCGCCGCGGCTGCCGCCGGCCGAGCGGTCAGGGCTCCCGGCCGCAGCAGCCGCCGCCGGCGCTGGGCAGGCCGCGGGCTCCGCCGCCTCGCCGCGCCAGGGGCGACCGTCCCGCCGGAGCGGCCGGGCTGAACGGCGTGCCGCCGGCGAAGGCGGCGGGTGAGCGCCCGGCCCCGGCCCCGGGCGGGGGGGGGAGGGGGCGAGGCGGGAGGAGAGGGCCAGGGCCGCTCCGGGCACGGTTTGGCCTGAGGAGCTGGGAGCCGAGCGAGCAGCGCCGTAACCGCCGCGGCGGCGGCAGCGGGGTGTCCCGGCAGGCGGGTGCCCCCGGTGCGCGGTCTGCTGCTGCTCCGGGCCGGCAGATCTCTGTCGTGCTGCTGCTGCTGCTGCTGCTGCTCGGGCATCCCTGCTGTCCCCGAGTCCGGTGGAGGCACTAGCCGTGCCCGGTCAGCGGTCTAAACGTTTTTAAAACGCAGCGTGACCGTGCGCTGAATCGGCACTGGGCTTGCTTTTATTTCAGCTCCGCTTGGAAGGAATCGATACCTGGCGGGGGGGGAGGTTTAACTGTCACTTCTCTACTAAGTGGGATTAGCCAGCGCCTGTGATCTATTTTTCTTTTTAATACTAACTAGAGTTGTTTCTCTACAGGTGTTAATCCCAGTTGGTGCTCTGTTATTTTGTATTTTGCTGCTTGTAATTTTAAAAGTGGGGAGTAATTACTGTCTGTCACGTTTTGCATAATAGCTAGAGTCTAGGCGTTATTTGCTCATAAAGACAGCTCTCGTTACTGTTACTGAAGGTTTTATTCCAGATACTATTACTTACTCCAGTAAATAGTAAGTAGTAAAAATTAAAATAACAGAAACCAGGGACGTTGGAAATCCCAGGAGAAACAACGGGAACACCTCGGTCGGACAAGCGCTTCGGTCCAGCTCGGTTGCTCCCGGATTTCGCGCTTCAGCTCCACCAGCCCTTTTTTCTGGGAACCCCAAATTCCCAGGGGAACGAACGTGCCTGCGGCAGATACACTGCAGCATCAAACCGCTGGCCGTGCCACCACCACTGGCCTCCCCCAATCGTCACCGCTGCGCCAGCAGGAGCCCGAGAGACTGCCACCCCCTCGGCCAGTGGCACGTCCAACAAAACCCCCGACGCCGCCAGGACCGCAGGGACACGGCGGAGACAAAGGCGAGCTGCGGCGAGGGTGGACACCGCAGCAGGTATGATGCATAACGCTGAAACACCACACCAGGTCACACACACGCAGCACTGAGAATTTTATTCTGCGTGAGACATGCAGCCGTCCTTAGCATCTTCACAACTCTCTCTTCACGGCACCATCACCTCCTCCATTGGGATTCCCGGGTGGAAAACGAGCAAGCTTTGTGCGTTGCAGTGCACCCTTGCCTTCCACACCCACACGCAAGAATAGCGGCCCACCTGCCAGGGCGGCACCAGAAACCACAAAGCCCCTTGAATGAATTTACAGTCCCACAGTCGCACAAACCAGTTATACTTCACAGCCCAACCCTCCTCTGCGCTGGGCGTCTGCTTCACCCCTACGCACCCTTCCACATCCAGACCCACAGCCATCTCCCCACCATCCATCACTGCATTACGTACAGCAGAGCGGCCAGGACCAGGAGGAAAAAGAAACAAAATGGGGGGGGAAACAAAAAATCTTCCCCAGATGGTGATGTGCAGCAGCATGTCTTCTGCTCTGGCTTGGGTTTGCAGCACGCCAAGCACCAAATCGAGGAACAGACGGCTGCTGGAGACGACGCCACCCACTCCTTTGCAGCAGCTTTGTACGTCACACCAACCACCTGACCAGGTCAGTAATTAAACTTAATTTTCCTGGGCGGAACACAAACCTTTCTTTAAATAGATATGAATAACTTAAGATTATGCAAAGTTACATGGGAATGTAGTTCATTAAATGTAGTACCAGCAGAAATTATGTGCTTTAGTTTTCCATCTGAAAAAGCAAACACGGTGCTGTTGCTGTTCATGTCTATTGAGACTACACACACTGCTGAACTGGTACCAGCACTGCCTTTGGACAGCACAGGCTGCCAGAGCAGAATTAGATCCCGTAATAATCCTTCTCTGAAATATCTCCAGCTGCAGAGTGAATTATTCACTGTAAATCACCAGCAGCAGCTCCCAGTCAGACTCCGAGGTTTCTCCATCTGACTCCCATAACAGATATAAACAGGTCCCAAAGGACAGAAAAAGTGAGAGTAGAGCTGAAACAAAAGAAAAAAATGCATCAGAAACTGTACCGAGAACTGTAACTCGCACCCAAGCATCTGGAACAGCAATAAAGGACAAAACCAAATGCCTTGGGAGAGGCGTTGAGGGGTCAGAGAGGACCTGGGAGGCTTGGAGCAGAGTCCTTGGGGAAATCCTGGCTGGCAGCGCAGAGCAGTGGGTCAGCGAGGCCACAGGAAGGGCTCTGGGGGAGCTGGGGGGTGTCCGAAGTGGGCTGCTGAGCCAAAAGGGTCCTTGGGGGGGCGGGCAGGGGGCACGGGGAGGGGAGGATGGGGTCCTGGGGGGAGTATGCCTGCCCTGCAGAGAGCCCCAGACCCTCCTAGGGTGCCAGCAGCCCCCTTGCCACTAACGCTGGGATGGAGGAAGGGGGCTGGGGGGGCAGCAGCTGTGGTCCTGCGGGACAGGGGGGGCCAAGGCGCTGGAGCAGTGGGAGCTGGGGGCAGTCGTGGGGCGGGATGGGATGAGGGGGCACAGGCGCGAGGATGCTCCCGGGATGCCACCTCCCAGAGCACTGGGTCTGGCCACTCCCCGCTGGCCCCTGGCCTCCCCTTCCTGCGCCACCCACCCATCCGGGCAGGCCTCTCCCACCCGGGGGTCCCTGCTGCCATGGAAAGTGGCAGGACCCTCAGTGGGTCGGGGTAGGCAAGGACACCCATGCCGCGGCAGGAGAGTTGGACCACAACAGATGGAGGGGGCCTGCCTGTGTCCTCCCCTGCACCCCTCCCCATGTCCCCCGCCATGTCCCTCCATGGAGGGGCACTGAGGCCAGGGGTCCTCAGGCTGCCACGAGACCCCCACAGATGGGCTGGGGTTTCTGCTCCCGCAGGGCCCACAGACCCTTCCTCCCCCTGCCCTGCGCAGCCTCGGGCAGATTTTAGGGGCAAAGTGTTGTTTCCGCAAGCCCCCCTTGCCCGCCAGCCCCCTCGCTGTGCTCCAGGCTGTCGGCCCCTGTCATAGTCCAGGCAGAAATGGCAGTGAGAGCCATCGGGGGACGAGGCCTCTGCAGGGCCCTGTGCTGGGGGTCTGCACTGCCACCAGACCCCCAGTTCTGAAACTGCTTGTCCCGGGTGAGCCCACCCCCCAATTCCTCTTCTCTTCTCCCCAGGGGAAGGAGGCCTCCCAGCCACGCATGGACCCAGGCGCCCACAGCTCTGAGGCAGGAGCGAGCTGGGGAGACACCGGGGCAGGTACCGGGATGGGACAGGATGGGGCTGGGCTCGGCATTGGGCTCATTGCTCATCCCCCCAGGCTGGGAGTGGAGGGTGGCATGCGTCAGGGTCAACACCTGAGGCTGGGATGATGCTGCTGCCAGCTGCATCGGCACCACCTCCCTCTTGCATCCCTCCTCTCCCGAGCACTGTCACCTGTCTCCCCGGCAGGTGACAGTCAGGAGGAGAGCCCGGAGAGGGGGAGCACATCGCCAGGCAGAGCAGGAGCCGCGTCTCCCGGGCAAGAGACGGAGAAGAAGCATGGCGGCAGTGCCGGGGAAGCGCAGTCACAGACCAACACCTGCGAGGCGTGCGGGAAGAGCTTCAGCCTGCGCTCCAACCTGCTGACCCACCGCCGCAGCCACCTGGGCGAGCGGCCCTACGCCTGCCCCGAGTGCGGGCGCTGCTTCGGGCAGAGCTCCCACCTCCTCACCCATCAGCGGCTGCACACCGGGGAGCGGCCCTACTGCTGCCGCGACTGCGGCCGCAGTTTCAATGTCAACTCGGACCTGGTGAAGCACCGGCGGACGCATACAGGCGAGCGGCCCTACTCCTGCCCCGAGTGCGGGCGCCGCTTCGGCAGCAGCTCCAACCTCACCCGGCACCAGCGGCTGCACACAGGCGAGCGGCCCTACCGTTGCCCCGACTGTGGCGAGAGCTTCCGGGACTGCTCCTCGCTCACCATCCACCGGCGCGCCCACACCGGCGAGCGGCCCTACCCCTGCCCAGCATGCGGCAAGGCCTTTGCTGACAGCTCACTGCTGGCCAAGCACCAGCGCACGCACCGCGCCGAGAAGTCCTTCGCCTGCCCTGACTGCGGCAAGAGCTTCTCCACCAGCTCCTACCTGCTGCGGCACCGGCGCACCCACCTGCCTGAGAAGCCCTACCGCTGTGGGGAGTGCGGCCGGGGCTACAGTCAGTTCGCCCACCTCACCACCCACCAGCGGGTTCACACCGGCGAGCGGCCCTACGTCTGCCCCGAGTGCCGCAAGAGCTTCACCACCAGCTCGGCACTCACCAAGCACAAGCGTGTCCACACCGGCGAGCGGCCCTACGTCTGCCCTGACTGCGGCAAGAGCTTCACCCAGAGCTCCAACGTCATCACCCACTGGCGCCTGCAGCACGGCACGTCCCTCTGACGGCCCCGGCCATGCTGCCCCTTCCCCGGGGTCGGGGTCCCTTCCCTGAGGTTTCTTTCTGTGGCACTCAGCAATAAAATCTGCCATCCTGCAGCAGAGGCCACCAGTGTGGCTGGGACAGGGTGGTGGGGGGTGGATCCAGGGTGAAGTGTTGCCCAAGACACTCCCTCTGGCACGGGGTCCCCGGGAGCCTTGCCAAACCCCAGTTCACTCCTGAGCCCCCCCGCCGAACGGTGGCCGTCCCAGACAGCTCCCGGCCCAGAAGCTGCTGTGAGCAAGCGGCTCCTGTCGTTTCACAGGTGGGGAAACCGAGGTGGGGGAAGGTGAAGGAATTTGGTAGTTTTCGCCCAAAAAAGTGGATGCAGAGGCTGGGGCACAAGGTGGGTCTCTGAGTTTTGGGTATCGGAGGCATATTCCCGCTTGCCACCGACCCCTGCGGCTCCCACCGTGTCTTTTTGAGGCTGAACTGGGGTCCCTCGGGGGCTGTGGGGCTTCACTGTGCAGCTGAGGGGGGTGGGCAAGCCAGGGGAGAGGGGGGAAGCTGCAGGGCCAGCTCGGAGACAGGGATCCCCTGAGTCCCCCCGGGAATGCAGCGAGCACCCACAACTCTCCCAGAGCCTGGCAAAGCCCTCTGCCGCATGGAGGACAGGAGGCGACGGGCCTGACCTGGAAGAGGATGGGTTTCCCCTTGCTAGGAGCAGCTTTTCCCTGAGGACAGCCCAGCAGGTCGCCCGGGGCAGCCGCGCTGTCCCCATCCATGGAGCTCATCCAGACCAGGCTGGATAAAGCCCCGAGGAAGCAGCGCTGGCCCTGCCTGCAGCAGGCAGGACCTCGGCTGGAGGAGGGTCGGCTGGACACCGAGCTCCCCAGGTCCCTCCTGAGCCGGGTTACTGTAGGACCCTACCATTCCCTGGGTCCTGCTTGCAGGCGTGAGGTCACCGAACAGATTTGTCCCCCTTTGCCCGCCCTTTGCTGTCACCCCGCTGCCAGCTGACCCTGTGGAGCCAGGACTGCCCCGGGGACAGGACAGGACGGGACAGGGGAGATACGGGTGGGGATGGGAATGCAGGTGGGGAAGGGAACGGGAAGGGGACGGGGACAAGGACAGGGATGGGGATGGAGGTGGGGATGCGCAGAGGGATGGGGATGCGGGTGGGACTGAGGCCGGGAACGGTCGGGGGGGCAGCGGCAGCCGGGCGCCCCCGCCGCCTCCCCCCGGCCCCCGCACCCGAGGACCCGGCCGGCAGCGGGGGAAGCGCCGCCGCCCCTCGCCCCCGCTTCCCTCTGCGCCTCCCCGGTCACCGCGGCGGAGGCTGAACTTCCTGGGTCACCGGCGGCTCCTCCATCCGGGAGCCCGGGCGGAGCAGCCGCGGGGCCGGCGGCGGCGGCGCTTCCCCGAGCAGCCCGGCGCGGGGGAGCCCCGGCCCCCGCAGCCCCCGGAGCACCGGCCCCGGCCGGCCCTGCCGCCCCCCACGCCAGCAGGTACCGGTGTGCCGGGGGTCCCTCTGCGGAGCTGGGGAGGGGTTGCTGAGCCGGCGGGTGCCCCCGCTCGGGCCCCGCTGGGCGGGGGGGCCACGGAGGGGAGATGCTCCGGCGCCCGCATCCCCAGCCGAGGGCGGCGGCGCCCTGCCGGCGGCCCCCCGTGTCTGCCTAAGAAGCCACCCAGGTCCGGTTAGTGGGGAGCGCGGCAAGAGCAGGGGACGCGGCTGCTCTGTGCCCACGCCGGGGGGTGCCCCTGAACCCCCTTTCCCTCTCTTGCAGGGGCTGCCGGGCTTCGAAGCGGCGTCGGCCGGTGGGTGCTGGCGGCGGCGGCGTCATGCAGGAGAGCTACGAGTCCCTGATCCTGCTGGGTAAGGCTGGCGTCCTCGCCCGCTCCCGCTCCGTGCCACCACCTGCCCTGCCACGTGCCGGGCTTCGCCGCCAAAAAACAATCCGCTGCCGAAAAAGACGCATCCTGCGGGCGCGGCGAGAACAAAAGCTGTCCCCGCCGTGCGTCGGCACAGCCAGCACCGTGGGCTTGGGCACCTGCCTTCGGCATCGCGAGCCCTCTCGGCACACCATGGCGCGTGCTTTTTAGCTGGCGGGCGCAGGCGGAAAAGGAAATGCAATTTTTGTGGGAGTTTGGCTTTTTTAAGGTGTTGGGTGCAGAGAAATGCGGTGCTGGGATGGGACATCCCTCCTCGGAAGACGGGAGATGCCAGAAGCGAGGTTACCTGCCGAGCAGCCACAGTCTGCTGGCTGGAAATGCCTTTTCTTGCCTTTCTCTCCCAGTTGCTCGCCTGAAAGCAAAATGCCATATTTCCTTTAAAAAGTGTGTGTGTGTGTGTGTGTGTGTGTGTGTGTGTGTGTATACGTATATACATATGTATATATATGTATAGTGTTCAATAAACCCCACGTAACAGAACTGTAACAAACCCAGTGTCTTCTTTCCCCTTTTTTCTGGAGCAGACTTCCCGATTCCCAAGCCTAATGTCATCTCCCGGCTGGAGCCGGAGGAAGAGCTGGGGGTGCCGGACCCGAACGACTCCAAGGAATGGGAGATCCTCAGGGTGGCCCCCGCAGGTGAGCCGGGAACCCACCCCGAATGGGCCGGAGGTTTTAGCAACAGCCCCGTGGCAGCCCCCGCTCCTCCATCTCAGGGAGCGTCCCAAGCTGGCAGGTATCCAGGGCTCTGCATGGAGCTGCCGGGCTGGGGTCGGGAAGAGCTTTCTTGCCCTCTGTTCTGGGATCGGCCTTTGGCAGCTGTCCACCCGAATTCTTCAGGCTTCCCCTATTTCCCCTTGGTGCTGGGAATCACTCCTGTCGGCGTTGTCTCTCTCTGCCCCGGCAGATGACGGGACGGGGAGCGAGAACGAGGACGAGGCTCCTGAGCCGGACGGCCCTGAGCTGGCGGAGCTGGACGTCATCCTGTCCCGGGGGGCTGAGGAGGGTGTCCCCCAGAGCCCCGTGCTTGGGGATGCCTGCCAGAGCCACTGCGGCCCCCCCTGGGACCCCCTGAGCCCCCCCGAGGAGCGGCCAGCACGGCCCCCCCGTGGCGGGGCAGCGGCCAGCGGCCGAGGGGGGCGGCGGGCACGGCGGGGGGATGTGCCGAAAACCTGCGGGCAGTGCGAGAAGACCTTCTCCCGGCGGTCGGAGCTGCTGATCCACCAGCGGCTGCACACGGGGGAGAAGCCCTACAAGTGCCTGGACTGCGGGAAGAGCTTCACCCGCAGCTCAAACCGCAATGCCCACCAGCGCATCCACAGCGGGGACAGGCCCTACAAGTGCCCCGACTGCGGGAAGAGCTTCGGCCAGAGCTCGGACCTGGCGAAGCACCAGCGGCTGCATGCCGGCGAGCGGCCCTACGCCTGCGCCAAGTGCGGGAAGAGCTTCAGCTGGAGCTCAGACCTCGTTGTCCACCAGCGCATCCACACGGGCGAGCGGCCCTACAAGTGCCCCCAGTGCGGAAAGAGCTTCAACCGCAGCTCCAACCTCAACACGCACCAGCGGACCCACCTGGGCGAGCGGCCCTACAAGTGCGCCGACTGCGGCAAGAGCTTCAGCTACAGCTCGGCCTTCCTCAAGCACCAGCGGACCCACACTGGGGAGAAGCCCTACCAGTGCGCCGGCTGCGGGAAGAGCTTCTTCGAGAGCTCGGCCCTGATCCGCCACCAGCGCATCCACACCGGGGAGACCCCCTACCAGTGCCCCCACTGCAGGAAGAGCTTCAAGCAGAGTTCATCCCTCATCACCCATCTGCGCACCCACACCGGGGAGAAGCCCTACAAGTGCGGCGACTGTGGCAAGAGCTTCATCGTCAGCTCAGCCCTCATCAGGCATCAGCGGATCCACCTGGGATAGGCGCCCACTGCTGCTCCTTCCTCTGGGCGTCTGGCCCTGCTGCTTTCGGGGGGCTGAGCCGGACGGAGCTGGAGGCAGCTCAGGGGGACCTGGGGGCTTCCAGCCACGGCAGGGGAGCAGGAGCCTTGCCGAGCCATGCCAGCATGGGCAGCCGCCACCCCTCCTGAGCCAGAGTGGGCACCGGTGGGAGAGGAGCCGCGGTGGGGATGGTCTCGAGGGGACGTTTCACTTCTCCCGTGCAGAATTGGGACGCAGCACCAGCACTGACTGCCCGTGGGGATTCCTTGACCCTGTCCCGGTTAGAGCTGTGGGAAGCCCATGCTGGGTGGGTGGCCGTGGCTTGCTCCCTGCCATGGTGCTGAGGGCTCGGGATGCCCTGAGCCGCCTTTCTGCCGTGCTGTGTCCATGTTGTGGCCATTGTGTAGATGGGGACGAGCCTTTTACCTGCCTGTGTTTTGCCATGGGGGTTGGGGGGGGGAAGGGGGGGAGGAAAGGGGCGGGGGGACACCCAAAAGCGGAGTCCCACGGCGTGAGCCTTGCGGCGCAGCTTTCTCCTCCCTGCATGAGCACGAAGGGTCCTGTAACTCATTAATTTGGCAACAGTCCTCCGCAAATAGGGCTGTCGGAGCAGCTCGGCCACACTGACGCTGCTGGCAAGATAATTTCAGCGCGAGCCCGGTGCTCGGCGTGCCGGGGCGCGCGATCCCTTTCCTTTCCCTGCCTGCCATAGTAAAGAGTTGTTGTTTACCGGCCGCGGGCTGTGCACACCTGTGTTTTCCCCCAGGGCCAGGACAGGGGGTTGCAGGGGCTGTCACTGCTGAAATCCACAGCTTGGGGGTCCCCCTGCCCCCGCCCCAGGACTTTCTTGCCCAGACACGGAGTCATGCAGCAGGGAATGGCACATTGCGGGGGGGTGTGTCTCACGCTGCTTAGGGGACCGTGACCCTGCGGGACCCCCCAGCCCAGGGTTTGTGTCTCTGGGCTGCTCTGAGGGTCTGGGGGATGACGGTCCCGCGGGACGCCGGCACCGCCAGCCAGGTCTGCTAGTCCAACTGTGGGCGAGCTCGCCAAACACGGCAGCCTCTGCTCTGTTCTCCTCCGGCAGCGGGTCTGGCCGCGGGCAGGGTGACGGCAAGAAAGGGGCCCCTCCCCGAAGTGGGGTCCGGGCAGCGTGTCCCCGTCCAGGTGAAACGGGACGGGGTGCGGGTCGGGGGCACAGGGAGAAGCGACCCTGCCCCGAAAGCCGCGGGCGGGGGGACTGGGTGAGCAGGGCCGGGGGGGGGTGCTGGGGGTGCTGGGTGGCGGGGGCTGGGGATGAGGAACGGGGCGGGGGGGGGCAAGGCAGGGCTGGGGCCGGGGCCGGGGTCTTCCCCTCGCCGCCGCCACCTTCCTCCGAGCAGCCCCCGGGGGTTGAACTTCCTGGGTCAGCGCCGCCGCCGCTGCCTCCATTGTCCGCCCGGCACCGGCGAGGCCGCGGCAGCGCCCGGACGGCAGCGGGGGCGGCGGGGGACGGGCACGGGGCAGGAGCCGCAGCCGCCGCCGGCCCGGGCTGTGCCCGCAGGTACCGGGGCAGCTCGGGCGGAGGCCGCCGGCGGGGGGTCCCGCGGGTCCGGCCCGGGCTCGGCTGGCGGGGCGCAAGGCCCGCCCCCGTCCCCGGGACCCGGAGAGCGGCCAGGCCCGAGGGGGACGGGGGCTGGATGGGGGACGGGGCCGGAGGGATGGGGAGACGGGGCCGGAGGGCCGGGGAGGCCTGCGGGGGCTGGGGCCAAGGCTCTCGCCGGGACGCCGAGCAGCCAGACGCGATTCGGGGCGACAAAGAGGTTCCCCCCCGCTGCCCCCGGCCCGAGTCGCGGTGTCTCCCTGGCACGTCCC
The DNA here is from genome assembly GCA_037953605.1 of Necrosyrtes monachus. Taxonomy (NCBI): domain Eukaryota; kingdom Metazoa; phylum Chordata; class Aves; order Accipitriformes; family Accipitridae; genus Necrosyrtes; species Necrosyrtes monachus. The sequence continues at coordinate 1,325,188 of JAZGTQ010000603.1, read as the reverse complement.
TGCCGCCGCCAGCGAGCCCGGGCTGCTCCCGCAGCACCGCAAACCGCCCCGGCGATTCGGCACACCGCTGGCGTGTCGAGGCGAGTTGAAGCCCTAAATGGGAGCCTCGAGGGCCGGGCTGCGCCCGCAGCAGGCAAAGCTGTGCCCGAGGGCTGCCACAGCCTCGCCGCGCTCCAGGGAAGGCTGGATTCGGAATCTCCCTTCCTAAGCTCTGCCTTGGTCTGACCTACGGTCCGACCCGTCCCAGGTTCGCCCTCTGTTCGGGGGCTGCCAGCGCTCATGGCCGCTCGGGCATCCCGAGCTGGGGTGCCCCGGAGGGCGGGCAGCCCCCAACATGCCATTTCTGGGGGAACAACTCACATTTGGCTTTCTCCCTTTGTCGCCGCAGGTGGGGACGGCACGGGGACACCCCCGGCTCAGGGAGCCCCCCCGCCATGTCGCCGAAGCGCTGCAGAGGGTCTGCAGCTCCCCAGCCCGAGCACGGCAGGTCCCCGAGGGGCCAGGGCCGGGCAGAGGGGCAGCCGGCCCCCCGGGATGGCAGGGAGGCCGAGGTGGGCGGCCGCGGGCGCGGGGGGCGGAAGCGCAAGGAGACGGTCGTGCGGCAGCGGGCGGCCGCTGGGGAGCACCCCAACATCTGCGTGGAGTGCGGCAAGAGCTTCGCACAGAGTGCAGCCCTGCTGGCCCACCGGCGCAGCCATGGTGGGGAGAAGCCCTTCGCCTGCCTCGACTGTGGCAAGAGCTTCGGCCTCAGCGCCAACCTGCTGCGGCACCGGCGTGCCCACGCTGGCAGGAGCCCGCAGAGCTGCCGGGACTGCGGGAAGGAGGTGGGCGCCACCACCACCAGCCCAGCCCCGCGCCCCCCCGGCCAGAAGCCCTACAAATGCGTCGACTGTGGGAAGAGCTTTGGCCGTCCCAAGCAGCCCCCTGCCAGCCCCTCAGGGAAGCGCCGGCGGCGGGACGGCCCCAGTGGGGAGAAGCCACCAGCCGTGGCCATCCCCAACACCTGCGCCGAGTGCTGGCAGAGCTTCAGCCAGAACTCAGACCTGGTGAAGCACATGCGCATCCACACCGGGGAGAAGCCCTACGCCTGTCCCCACTGCGGGAAGCGCTTCAACGTCAGCTCCAACCTCATCCGCCACCAGCGCATCCACACTGGCGAGAAGCCCTATGCCTGCGCCGACTGCGGCAAGAGCTTCACCGACAAGTCCACCCTCACCCAACACCGCCGCATCCACACAGGCGAGAAGCCCTACGCCTGCGCCTACTGTGGCAAGAGCTTCAGCCGCAGCTCCCACCACAAGCGGCACCAGCGAACCCACGCAGGGCAAAACCCCGTCTCCCTCCTGCCCCTCTGGCCCTACCCCAGCCAGCCCTGCTAGGGGGGGCTCGGCATGGCCGGCACTGCCAGGGCAGGATGCCGCGCGTGTTGGAGGGGCTGGTAGGATGAGGCATAGTAGGATGAGCCACGAGGCTGGTAGGTGGGATTATGTAGGGTGGGTCGGGGCGGTAGCGGTTGGGTAAGTAGGATGGGTCAGTAGCAATGGGACGCAGCGGGCGGCAGCAGTGCTCAAGCCGGCAGTGGCTCAGGACCCGTCTTGCCGTGGAGACCCCCAGGATGGGCAAGTCAGGGGGCTGAGCCCCCCCGTGCTATGCAGGGCCACATTCCTGCTTGCCTTTTGCTGCAGGGATGATGCTCCTGGTTGTCTCGGAGCCGGAACGCGTCCATGCCTGCCAAGGGCATCGCAGCGCCTTGTTCTTGCTGGTCATCAGCCATGCAGCCCCACACTGTGTCCTGCTGGGATGGTGGGGGGGGTGGGGCACGTCGCCCGGCTGCCGCGCGTGGGTTTCTCTGTAGAACAGATTAACAAAAAAACATTTGAATAATAATTACTTCTGCTTTGTGGCTCTTGTCGTTATTACCCTGCCCGGGCACCCCGGTCCCTCTTCACCCCAAGCTTAAACAGAGCAGCCGCCAGACCTGTCAGCTGGTCCCTGTCCCCCACCACGTTGCCATTGTTCCTGCTTCAAAAAAGAAGAGCAAAAGCGATCTCTGCTTGGTGTTATTCCAGAGAGAGGGGTGCTGTGGTTGAAGTTGTGGAGGTTTGGGTCAGCTGTCCTGGCTGTGTCCCCTCCCAGCTTCTTGTGCCCCTACAGCCTTCTTGCTGGCTGGGCAGGACAAGCTGAAAAATCCTTGACTTAGTCTAAACATTCCTTAGCAATAACTGAAAACATAAGTGTTATCAACATTCTTCTCATACTGAACCCAAAACATACCAGCTACTAGGAAGAAAATTAACTCTATCCCAGCCGAAACCAGGACAGGGCTTTGAGCAGCCTGGTCTAGCAGGTGTCCCTGCCCATGGCAGGGGAGGTTGGAACTAGATGATCTTTAAGGTCCCTTCCAACCCAAACCATTCTATGATTCTGTGAAATAAGGGGCATTTTTGTCTTCTGGCACCAAAACAGCTGGGTGTCCCCTCCACATCCCCCCACTGCTGGACCCCCTCAGGCTGAGCCTGGCCCTGGCCCCAAATCCATCCATTGCTGGGACTCAGCGTCTTGTCCTTTATGTATGTGTTATATACATACATCCCTCCAGGACTGCAAAACAGCCAAGAGACAGTTTCCATATAATGAAACCCCTTTTCTGTAGAATCAGCTCCAGGATGGTCAAATGTGGGGTGATGGGCTGCAAGGGTACGCTCCTGCTGCAATTCCACCCCCCACCCCACCCCTGCTGCAAAACCCGCCTGTGCTGCAGATCCCCCACTAGTGCTGCAAAACGCTTAGGGCACCTTCCTCAAAATACAGGCACATATATATGTATATATACATATATATATATGCTGGGGTTCATATAAGGGGAACTACAGGGTGAGTGCTGGGAGGCTGCAAGCGCTGCCCCACTGTGAGCCAGGGGGCTGCACTGCTCCCTTTTTTCGGGCTCTTGAGGGATTTTGGCGAGGCAGGTGACGTTCCCCTTGGCCAGCTTCAGCAGGCCCTCAGCTGCAATGTCTCCGTCACGGTGCTTCACCCACTGGGAGAGATGCGACCAAGCCGGGAGCTGTCCCAGGAGAGGGAGGGGTGCAGGGCAGCGCCCCCTGCCCCCCCCCGACAACACCCCCACATCCACCTGCGACACCCCCATCTCCACGGGTCCAGGGATGCTCCACTGAGATGCACCACAAAAGCACCAAAATCCCCGGGATGGGGCTGAAATAGAGCCTGTGGATGGGGGGTGGTCCCCACAGCCATTACCCTTAGTGCCCTGGACCCTCATCCCCTGCCGAGACACCCCCCCCCGCCCGAGACCCCACAGCATCCCGGCAGCTCTGTCCTGCCCCAGACCAAAGCCCCAAACCGGGCACCGCCCAGCCCCAGCCCTGGGGAAGAAATGTCCAAAAAATAAAAAAACCCACCCAAAACCATCAAGGGAGGGTACCCAGCTCCTCCCGACCCCCCAAGACCCATGGGGGAGGGGGACGGGGACCTCATCTGCAAAACCAGCTCTTGGTCCCAAACACGCCAGCTCACCGTCAGCATCCAGCACCATCACGCCTTCCTCTGCTCCGAAAACACCCCAAACCTCAAACTTCAAAAAAAAAGAAGAAAAAGACAGTATTTTATTAAGTTTGGTTTGTTTGGTTTTTTTTTATAATTGGGAAATGCGTGGGTTTTTTTACCCCAGGAAACCCAAAGCAGTGGGGAAAAACCAGCCCGAAGTCAGGCAAAGCTCGGATCAGGGTTTGCTTCAGTGGCAGCACCAGACAGGACAACTAATCACCATAATTGTTATCATTATCACTAATAGGCATTTGGAGGGCGGGGGGGGCGTGTTCGCTGCTGCTGCCCACCACAGGCTACGTGCAGCTGTGCCAGGAGGAGCAGGAGGGTGGAAGCCCCCAGCCCCAAAGAAAACTGGGTAGAAAATATGGGATTTTGGTTAAATCTGCTGAAAAGGGCTCCCTGGGGGCCACTCAAGGAGAGTCGCCCATCTGAGTGTGTTTGTCCCGACAGAGCTGGGGGTCTGTATATTTGTCCGCCCTGTGCTCTGGGCTCGTCCCAGCAGCACAGCAGGCACTGCAGCAGCTGCCCAAGCCCTGAGCGAACAGACAGACAGACATGGTGGCTCCAACAGTAACTCTCAAACCCCGTGGAGCTGGTAAATTTGCCACCCCAGTTACGTCCGTGTGACCCAGCCGAAGGGCCAGGGGCAGCTTCCAGGAGGGTTTTCCTCGGCACAGCCCCGGCCCCAGCAGCAGCGATGGTTATACGCCCTGGGCCGGGCAGGGCCAGAGGGGCAGGAGGGCATCGGGGGCCTCTCTGGTGTGGGTCCGCTCGTGGCGCTTGCGGTGGGAGCTGCGGCTGAAGCTCTTGCCACAGTAGGTGCAGACGTAGGGCTTCTCGCCGGTGTGGGTGCGGCGGTGCTGGGTGAGGGTGGACATGTCGCTGAAGCTCTCGCCGCAGTCGGTGCAGATGTAGGGCTTCTCGCCGGTGTGGATGCGCCGGTGGCGGGTGAGGTTGGAGCTGAGGCTGAAGCGCTTCCCGCAGTGGGGACAGGCATAGGGCTTCTCCCCGGTGTGGATGCGCATGTGCTTCACCAGGTCGGAGCTCTGGCCGAAGCTCTGCCAGCACTGGCCGCAGGTGTTGGGGACCTCCGTGGCCAGCAGCTTCTTCCCACCCTTGGCCTCCTTGGGCTCGGGGTCGCAGCGGGCACAGGGCCTGCGGCCCTTGGCGGGACGGTTGCGGAGGTGCTGATTGCGGTTGGAGCTGCGACTGAAGCTCTTCCCGCAGTCGAGGCACTTGTAGGGCTTCTCGCCAGTGTGGGAGCGCTGGTGCTGGGTGAGGGTGTACTTGTCAGTGAAGCTCTTGCCGCAGGCGGCACAGTGGTAGGGCTTCTCGCCAGTGTGGATGCGCCGGTGGCGGACGAAGCTGGAGCTGACACGGAAGCTCTTGCCACAGTCGGCACAGTGGTAGGGCTTCTCGCCGGTGTGGGTGCGCTCGTGCTGGGTAAGGGTGGACTTGTCGGCAAAGCTCTTGCTGCAGTAGCTGCAGGCGTAGGGAGCCTCGCCGGTGTGGATGCGCTGGTGGCGGAGGAAGTTGAAGCTGATGCGGAAGCTCTTGCCACAGTAGCCGCAGATGAAGGGTTTGGTGCCGGTGTGGATGCGCTGGTGGTTCACCAGGTCCGACCCGTGCTGGAAGCTCTTCCCGCACTCAGAGCACAAATTCGGCCGCTCGCCCTTGGCGGGTGGCAGGGAGGGGGCTGCTGCCGCTTCCTCCTCCTCCTCCTCCAGCTCGGGGAGGCTGCGCTTTGGCTTCTCCGACTTGCGCTTGTTCTTCGGGGGCTGCTTCTTCTTCTCCGGGCTCTTGCCCGCAGCAACCCTGGGCTTCTGGTCGGACATACTGGGGTTGCCCCACGGCTGGCGGGGGTGGGGGGGGGAAGAAAACAGCGGGGCCCCGGGGACACTCGGGGGGGGCGCAGGGGGGGGGACAGAGCCTCACCCGTAAGCGCGGAAGGACAGACAGAGGGACGGGTGGCGGGGGGGGGTGTCCACCCCACAAGGGACCCCGGGCTTACCCACAGGCTGGGGTGGCAGCCGGGGAGAGCCCGCCCGGGACGGTCCCACGCAGGGCCGGGGCCTGCGGGGGGCTGCGGGGGCAGGGGGCCCCGAGGAAGGCCGGGGGGGCCGGGGGTGCCCCGCTCCGCGCTCCCGGCGGCGGCTGGAAGGGAGGTCGGGCTGCGGGGGGGTCGGGCAATCCGCGCGGCTCCGCCCGGCTCCCCCGCCAATGGAGGCGGCAGCGCCTGACCCCGGAAACTCAAAGCCCGACATCCTTCCCGGCCGCGACAGCCCCCCCGACACCCGACATCCCCCCCCGCCCTGACACCCCCCCGGAGTCCCGACATTCCCCCAACATCCCCCCCGACACCACGCGGGAGCCGCTCACGGGGGTCCCGGCCCCACGGCCCCCCCCGCGGGGCACCCCAGGGCAGCGACCCCCACCCGCACCCCGGGGGCCCTGGACCTGGACGGGGGGAGCTTGGGGGGCTTCCCCCCGCCTTTGTCCTTCTCCCGACTGTGCACGCCGTTTCCCGCGTGGGGCGGCCGCAGCGTGCCCCCCCCCCCCGCACCCCGATCTGCAAACGCCCCTGGGAAGGGGCCGGACTCAGCCCCCACCCTGGAGGGGGTCCAGGAGCGGGATGGGAGCTCCCACTCGAGCAGGCTCAGCCAGGAGGACCCTCCGTGAGAGGAGGGTCCATGCTGCCTGGACACCCCAAAAGAGCCTCATTCAGGGTGCTCTGCCTGGGAACGGGGAGCAACCGTGCTGGAGCAACTGGTGCTACTGGTGCAGCAGGACGGCGGCGGCGGCTCCAGCAGAAACGAGCCGGGGCTGGATTTTCCATTGGGATTTATTGTCCCAGGACCGTAGGGCGGCAAAACCCACCGGGAGGGACGGGATGTGGGGGGGGGCTCCACCTCCAGGACCCCCCGGCCGCTGCAGCAGCTCAGGTGGCACCGATGGCGGGGCTGGGGAGCCGCGGCTGGCCGGGGCGAGCAGAGCTGCTGGGGGCACTGAGCACCCCCCAAACCAGAGGGGAAACCCCCAGGGGACGAACAAAGGTCAAAAATGGAAATTAAGAGCTTCCTAACCAGACACGGCTGTCCCTAGGGGAGAGGGTTCCCTGGGCGCAGCACCCTCAGGGCCACCACCAGAGCCCTCCGGCAGCCACCGCATAGCACCAGCGGCACCGCCGGCCCCGCCGCAGCCCCCGCCGTCCTCAGAAGGGGCGCGGCGCGAAGGCCAGGAGGGGCCCGTCCCCACGGTGGATCTTCTCGTGGCGCTTGTGGTGGGAGCTGTGGCTGAAACCTTTCCCGCAGACACCGCAGACGTAGGGCTTCTCGCCGGTGTGGGTACGGCGGTGCTGGGTGAGGGTGGACTTGTCAGTAAAGCTGTTGCCACAGTCAGCGCAGGTGTAGGGCTTCTCACCGGTGTGGATGCGCCGGTGGCGGGTGAGGTTGGAGCTGACGCTGAAGCGCTTCCCGCAGTGGCCACACTGGAAGGGCTTCTCCCCGGTGTGGATGCGCATGTGCTTCACCAGGTCGGAGCTCTGGCCGAAGCTCTGCCAGCACTCGCCGCAGGTGTTGGGGACCTCAGAGGTCGGCAACTTCTTCCCGCCCTTGGCGTCCTTGGGCTTGGCAGGGGGTGGCTCGGGGCTGTGGTGAGCGCATCGCCCGTGGCCCTTGGTGGGGGGGTTGCGAAGGTGCCGCTTGCGGTGGGAGCTGCGGCTAAAGCTCTTGCCACAGTCGCCGCAGCGGTAGGGCTTCTCGCCGGTGTGGGTGCGCTGGTGCTGGGTAAGAGTGGACTTGTCGGTGAAGCTCTTGCCGCAGGCGGGGCAGCGGTAGGGCTTCTCACCGGTGTGGATACGCCGGTGGCGGACGAAGTTGGAGCTGACGCGGAAGCTCTTGCCGCAGTAGCCGCAGGCATAGGGAGCCTCGCCGGTGTGGATGCGCCGGTGGGTGATGAGCGTTGAACTCTGCCGGAAGCTCTTGCCGCAGTCGCCGCAGACGAAGGGTTTGGCGCCAGTGTGGATGCGCTGGTGGTTCACCAGGTCCGACCCGTGCTGGAAGCTCTTCCCGCACTCAGAGCACAAATTCGGCCGCTCACCCTTGGCGGGTGGCAGGGAGGGGGCCGCCACTGCTTCCTCCTCCTCCTCCTGCTCGGGGAGGCTGCGCTTTGGCTTCTCCGACTTGCGCTTGTTCTTCGGGGGCTGCTTCTTCTTCTCTGGGCTCTTGCCCGCAGCAACCCTGGGCTTCCGAGGGGACATGCTGGGGTCGCCCCACGGCTGGCGGGGGGGGGGGGCGGGGAGGAGGAGAACAGCCCTGACCCCTTGGCAGGGCCCCGGGGATGCTCAGGGGGAGGGCGCGGGGGGGACACAGAGCCTCACCCGTGAGCGCGGAAGGACAGACAGAGGGACAGGTGGCAGTGGGGGGGAGGGGTCCACCCCACGAGGGACCCCGGGCTCACCCACAGGCTGGGGTGGAGCCGGGGAGAGCCCGCCCGGGACGGTCCCACGCAGGGCCGGGGGGGCTGCGGGGGGCTGCGGTGCTGCCCCGCTCTGCGCTCCCGGCGGCAGCTGCCGGGGGGGGGGGTCGGGCTGCGGGGGGGTCGGGCAATCCGCGCGGCTCCGCCCGGCTCCGGCCAACAATGGAGGCGGCAGCGCCTGACCCAGGAAGCTCAAAGCCCGACATCCTCCCCGGCCGCGACAGCCCCCCCGACACCCGACATCCCCCCCCCGCCCTGACACCCCCCCGGAGTCTCGACATTCCCCCAACATCCCCCCCGACACCACGCGGGAGCCGCTCACGGGGGTCCCGGCCCCACGGCCCCCCCCGCGGGGCACCCCAGGGCAGCGACCCCCACCCGCACCCCGGGGGCCCTGGACCTGGACGGGGGGAGCTTGGGGGGCTTCCCCCTGCCTTTGTCCTTCTCCCGACTGTGCACGCCATTTCCCGCGTGGGGTGGCCGCAGCGTGCCCCCCCCCCCCCGCACCCCGATCTGCAAACGCCCCTGGGAAGGGGCCGGACTCAGCCCCCACCCTGGAGGGGGTCCAGGAGCGGGATGGGAGCTCCCACTCGAGCAGGCTCAGCCAGGAGGACCCTCCGTGAGAGGAGGGTCCATGCTGCCTGGACACCCCAAAAGAGCCTCATTCAGGGTGCTCTGCCTGGGAACGGGGAGCAACCGTGCTGGAGCAACTGGTGCTACTGGTGCAGCGGGACGGCGGCAGCGGCTCCGGCAGAGACGAGCCAAGGCTGGTTTTTCCATTGGGATTTATTGTCCCAGGACCGTAGGGCGGCAAAACCCACCGGGAGGGACGGGATGTGGGGGGGCTCCACCTCCAGGACCCCCCGGCCGCTGCAGCAGCTCAGGTGGCACCGATGGCGGGGCTGGGGAACCGCGGCTGGCCGGGGCGAGCAGAGCTGCTGGGGACACTGAGCACCCCCCCAAACCAGAGGGGAAACCCCCAGGGGACGAACAAAGGTCAAAAATGGAAATTAAGAGCTTCCTAACCAGACACGGCTGTCCCTGGGGGAGAGGGTTCCCTGGGCGCAGCACCCTCAGGGCCACCACCAGAGCCCTCCGGCAGCCACCGCATAGCACCAGCGGCACCGCCGGCCCCGCCGCAGCCCCCGCCGTCCTCAGAAGGGGCGCGGCGCGAAGGCCAGGAGGGGCCCGTCCCCACGGTGGATCTTCTCGTGGCGCTTGTGGTGGGAGCTGTGGCTGAAACCTTTCCCGCAGACACCGCAGACGTAGGGCTTCTCGCCGGTGTGGGTACGGCGGTGCTGGGTGAGGGTGGACTTGTCGGTAAAGCTCTTGCCACAGTCGGCGCAGGTGTAGGGCTTCTCACCGGTGTGGATGCGCCGGTGGCGGAAGAGGTTGGAGCTGACGCTGAAGCGCTTCCCGCAGTGGCCACACTGGAAGGGCTTCTCCCCGGTGTGGATGCGCATGTGCTTCACCAGGTCGGCATTCTGGCCGAAGCTCTGCCAGCACTCGCCGCAGGTGTTGAGCGCCGACGCCTTCCGCCGTGCCTTGGCTGGCCCGCTGCCGCCAGCCGCCCCGTCCCGCGGCTGGGCGCCGCAGCGCGGCGGGCGCTTGCTGGCTGGGAGGTGCCGCAGGTGCTTCTTGCGGTGGGAGCTGCGGCTGAAGCTCTTGCCGCAGTCGCCGCAGCGGTAGGGCTTCTCCCCGGTGTGGACACGGCGGTGCTGGGTGAGGTTGGACTTGTCGCTGAAGCTCTTGCCGCAGTCGGTGCAGGCAAAGGGCTTCTCGCCGGTGTGGATGCGCCGGTGGCGGCTGAGGCTGGAGCTGACGCCGAAGCTCTTGCCGCAGTCGGGGCAGCGGTGGGGCTGCGCGGCCACGTGGCTGCGGCGGTGGCTGGCAAGGCCGGAGCTCTGGGCGAAGCTCTGCCCGCACTCCACGCAGATGTTGGGGCTCTCCTCCGCCCGACCCCCCGGCTGCGCCACAAAGTCCTTGCGCTTGCGGATGCCCGGGGAGGCCCGGGGGGGGGCTGCCGCCACCACCACCGCCTCCGCCTCCCCCTCGGGGGACTGGCCCCCTGCCCTCTTGGCCTTGCGGGGGGACATGGCCGGGGCTGGGGCTGTCACCCCAGGCACCGCATCCCGCTGAGCCCCCCCCGGGGAGGGTGACAACCCCGGTACCTGTGGCCGGGGGGGGTGAGAGCCCCGGTACCTGCACTGGGAGGGGGTGTGAGACCCCCCGGTACCCACGGAGGGGGTGAGAGCCCCGGTTCCTGTGGCGAGTGGGGTCAGACCCCCGGTACCTGCACTGGGGAAGGGGGTGAGACCCCCGCGGTACCTGTGCGGGGCGGGGGGGGGGGGGGGCGTGAGACCCCCGGTACCCGCCGTGGGGGGAGGCGAGACCCCCGGTACCTGCGCTGGGGCAGACCCCGGGCGGGTGGGGGGACGGCGGTGATGCCGCCCGCCCCGGGGCTGGGGGCTGCGGGGCTGCCCCGCTCCGGGGTCCGGTCCCGCTCCCGTCCCGCTGCCGCCGCTGCCGCCGCGGCCCCGCGGACAATGGAGGCGGCGGCGGCGGCGCTGACCCAGGAAGCCCAACCCCCGCCGCCCCCCCGCATCCCGCCCCCCCCCGCATCCCGCGACCCCCCCCCACCCGTGCACCCCGACGCCCCCTCCGCGGGACACGAGCGCAGAGAACCCCCCCCGCCCCATCGCGGGGAGCCCCGGCCGGGGGGGACCCCAAAGTCCCAGCGCAGCCCGGCGCCCCCCGAAGCCCTGGCGAAAAGCCCCAAAGCCCCCGGGGGGGCGGGGGAGGGGGCTGAAATGGGGCGGGGGTCCCGGTGGGGCCGGGGGTCACACGGCCCAACCCCGGGGCCGGATCTGGCAACGCAGAAATCTCCATAAAATCAGAGTGATGGAGAAAAAACCCCATCTGGTAAAGGGCTGGGGGTGTGGGACGGGGGACACCCCCCCCCCACCCCCGGTCGGGACGCGGCTCTCGGGATGTGGCATTTTGGGCCGTTTTCACGAAGTTTTTCTGCACTCGTAGCAAAGGGCCCAGAAAATGCATTTTTCTGGCCCAAAACATCTCAATCCCGCCCCCATCCCCATCGCTTCAGCCCGGAGACCAAACCCCACAGCCACATCCCCCCACCCCGTGGGGAGCCCCACGTCCCCCCCACCCCATGGGGACATCTGTGCCCCCCACAGCGATGTGCCACACTCCCCCACCCACCCCACCGGGTGTCCCTGCATCCCCCACCCCCACCCCACAGCGATGTGCCCGCACCCCACGGTGATGCCCTATGCCCCCCCTCCCCCGTGCCCCCCGGCAATGCCCCGCGCTCCCCCTGTGCCCCACAGGGCCTGGGGGCCCCTCGGCTCCAGGGGGGGGCCATCGGGCCCAGCACAAAGCGGCGCCTGTGCCACCCCCGCGGACGTCCCCGTCCCCATCGGGACAAGGGGCCTTTGTGGGGCAGGGGGGGTGGGGGGAGGGGGCCACCCGGACGCCTGGGTCCCCGGGGAGGGGGGGGGCGGGGGGGCTGGGCGCTCCCAGACGCCTGGGTCCCCGCTGCCGAAGCATGCTGGCTGCCCTGCTGTGGGGGGCTGCCCTGGGGGTCGCACTGCTGGGGGGGTCCCTGGAGAGGTGAGGGGCCCCGGGGGGCGGGGGCTGGGGGGGACAGGGAGGGGCTGGGTGATAGCCGTAGGGCACGGGAGCTGGGGGTCCTGCGGGGTGGAGGGATCCCTGGGGGAGTCCATGGGGCAGGAGAATCCCTGGGGGGGTCTATGGGGCAGGAGGATCCCTGGGGGGTCCCTGGGGAGCAGGAGAGTCCCAGGAGACCCCTCTGGAGCATCCTGGGCGTCCCTGGGAGTTCCCAGGGGCAGGGGAGGTCCCCCGTGGGGTGCCCCACTGATCCGCCCCACAGCAGGGGGGGCTGCGCCCGCCACCTGCAGTGGGTGCCCCAGTCCCACAGCGAGACCTTCGCCCAGGCTCAGCACCGGCCCTACTTGACCCTCTGCGGGGGCCGCGTCTGCAGCACCTACCGGTACCCCCCCGGGGGGCTGGGCACTAGGGTCCCCCGGGAGGAGGGAGCTGGGCACAGAGGTCCCCATGGCAGGGGTGTGTGGGCACCAGGGTCCCTGGGAGGGGGGAGGAAGAACCCCTAGGGGGTCCCTGTGGGGTGGGGTCTGGAGACCTGGGTGCTTGGGGTGGGGGGGGTCCCGGATGCCTGGGTCCTGGGGGCGGGGCAGGACACGGGGTCCCCATGGCGGGGGGCGGGGAGGGTGAGGGCTGGAGGCCTGGGTCCCCATGGGGGGAGGGGGGCCTGGGTCCTGGGGGCTGGGAGCAGGAGCCCCTGGTGGGGTCCCTGGGGGTGGGGGTCCCAGGCACCTGGGTCCCCTGGGAGGCAGCAGAGACACCTGGGTCCCTGCAGGGCGGGGGTCCGGCTGCCTGGGGGTCCTGGGTGTGTGTGTGGGGGGGGGTTCCGGGGCACCTGGGTCCCCGCGGTGGGGGTCCCGGACGGATGCCTGAGTCCCGTGCGGGTGGGCACCCGCAGCACCACGTACCGGGTGGCTTCACGGCGGGTGGAGCGGCGGGTGCTGCGGCCCGGCCTCATCTGCCAGCAGGGTGAGCCAGGGGTCGGGGTGGGGGGAGGTCGGAGATGGGGCCAGACCCTGGGTCCACTGGGGGGGCGGGGAGTGGGGACCCCTGGGTCCATGGGGGAGGGTGGGGGTCCCCAACGGACGCCTGGTTCCATGGTGGGGGGGAGGGTGGAGTGGGGACCCCCCAGACAGCCAGTGGGGCAGTGAGGGTCCCAGATGCCTGGGTTCCATGGGGTCACCTGCCCCCCCAGCGCCCACCCCGGAGCCCCTCTCAGCCCACCTGAAGGTGCTGCAGGAGCGGATGGAGGCGCTGGAGCAGGTGGGGCCGGGGGGAGCGGGGGGTTTGGGGGCCCCCATACTCCATAAGCAGGTGCTGGAAGGGCTCCCACCCCCCCGGGGGGGGGGGGGGGGGGCTCGGGGCCTCCCCTGACTCCCTGTGTGTGGGGCAGGCACTGGGGGGGCCCCTGCGGTACCTGGACCGGGTGGAGGCTTTGGGGGAGCAGCTGATGGACCTGGAGGAGCGACTGGGGGCCTGTGAGTACCCCCCCTGGACCCCCCCAGGCACGAGGGGACCCCCTGGCTCAGCCCACACCCCTGCGACCCCTCACAGGGCCCCCACGCCCCCCCAGGAGCACCTGGGACCCCTATGGCACCCCATGACCCCCAGGAGCACCCCAAGAGACCCCATAAGACCCCCATGACCCTTCAAAACCCCTGAAAACCCTTCAGGACGCCCACAAGACCCCTATAGAACCCCCCAAGGGACCCCATGGCCACATAGGGACCTCCCCCAAACCATCCCGAGACCCCCTGTCCTCCTCCTAACTCCTGTGTCCCCCCCCCAGGTGACTGTGGGGGCGGGAAGAACGGCTTCGGGTACAAGACCCGCCGCTGACATCATTCCCATCCCCCGATGACATCATCACTCAGCCACCGTGATATCATGAGGCGCCACAACTGGGGGGGTTTATTAAAAGCAGGGGGTCTCCAAGCCAGGGGCAGGAGGAAAATTTGGCAAAATCCACGCCCTCCCCCCCCCCCCAATAAATACACGGCATCACCCCTTAAAAAGGGATCGGGGTCTGCTCTGACAGCCAATCAGCACCCGCCCCTCCACGCTGCCCCACAGCCTGGGACCCCCCAGTTCCCAAATTGCACTGGCCATTGGGGGCGGTCAGCCCTGTGCCCCCCCCAGGAGCCATGGGTCAGTCACTGTGACCCCCACGTGGGGGTCTGGAGTGGGCCAGTCTGTGGGTACCCCCCCGCCCACATGGGGGTCTGGAGTGGGTTGGTCCGTGGGGCCCCCCACACACATGGGGGACTGGAGTGGGTCGGTCTGTGGGGGTCCCGCTGTGAGTCATACCATGGTCCCGCTACGGGTCACTGCATGAGCCTTCTGTGGGTCCTGCCGTGGGTCAGACTGGGTCCCCGGTGCGCGTCCTGCCGTGGGTCTGACCGAGCTCCTCCTACAGCTCCCACCGTGGCTCAGTCCATGCATTTCCATGGGTCCCGCTGTGGGTCGCTCCATGCCCCACTTGGGGGTCAGTCCGTGCCCCATTCTTCCTCTAAGTCCTGCTGTGGGTCGCTCCATGCTCCCGCCGTGGGTCAGGCCACGTTTTTCCTATAGGTCCCGCCAAGGGTTGCTCTGTGCCCCGGCGTGGGTCGGTCCGTGTCCTACTCGTGGGTCAGCCCGTGGCCCACTTGTGGGTCCGTGCCCCGCCGTGAGTCAGTCCATGTTCTACGCGTGGGTCAGCCCGTGCCCCGCTTGTGGGTCAGTCCACGTTCCACGTGAGGGTCAGCCCCCGTCCCGCCTCCGTGGGGCCGGGCAGCGCCGTGGGGCAGCGGGCGGCCGTGGGGCGGGGCGGTGGGGCGGGTCACTGGGGGGCGGGGGGCGGCGCCGCGGGGCGCAGCTCGGCCGAGAGCGCCTCGAAGGCCTCCAGCATGGCGGCGCGGACCCGCTCGGTGAGCGCCGGGACGTCGGCCGGGCCCAGCCCCCGGGTGGGTAGTGGGGGCAGCACCTGGATCACGCACTGCCCTGGGGGCGGAGGGTCGGGGGGCGCCCCACAGCTGCCCCACAGCCCACCTGGACCCCCCTGGACGCGGGCCTCCCTGCATATGCAGCAAACCCCCAAGGGCCCCACACAGCCTCCTCCATGTACCCCACAGCTCCCCCATGTGCCCACAGCCCCCCATTAGCACCCCCAAACCTCCTCCCATGTATCCCACACACCCCTCACGCCCACAGGTATCCCCCCGCAGAGCTCCCATGTGCCCCCCAGCCACCCCTCCAGCTACCCCCTAGACTCCCCACATGACCCAATACCCCCCCCAGCCCCACATATGCCCCCCCAGCCCCCCATCCACATATCCCCAGACTCCCCCTAGCCCCATGTGTCCCCCCAGCCCCCCTCCATGGACCCCCCCGACTTCCCATGTGCCCCACGCTCCCCCCAGACCCGGGTCCCCAGCCTCTCACCGGCTGTGAACCTCCGCTCCTGCTTGCTGTAGAAGTGCTGGTAGGAGGAGATGACAATGGGGACGACGGGGACCTGGCGGGCAGGCAAGGGTTGAAGGGTGCTGCCCCACAGCCACCCCACAGCCGCCCCGCGGCAGCCCCCCTACCTGTGCCTGGACAGCAAGGTGGAAGGCGCCCCGCTTGAAGGGCAGCATGGAGCCGCTGTGGTTGCGTGTCCCCTCGGGGAAGACCCACACCCGGACCTGGGGGGAGATGAGGGGCTGTCCCACGGCAAGACCGGGGGGTGCCCCACAGCAAGGGGGGGCAGCCGGTACTGCCCCACAGTGAGCTGGGGCTGCCCCAGATCACTATGGGGTCAACTGGGGCTGCCCCACAGCAGCCCCAGGCAGGATGCACAGCATAGCGTAAGGCCCCCCAGCAGCCCCCCGGTGCCCCACTCACATCCTGGCTGAGCATGGTGTGGGCGGCCTCAGCCATGACGCTGATGGCGTCGTGCGTCCGCTTGCGGTCAATGAAGATGATGCCGCCGAGCCAGCAAGCCACCCCCACGGCCCCCATGTAGAGCAGCTCCCGCTTGGCGATGGGCACGCAGCGGTCCGGCAGCACCTCCATCATCCCTGGGGGCTGGCATTAGCCAGGGGGCGGCTGTGGGGCCAAGGCAGGGGGGCTACGGGGCTGGGGGGTGGCTACGGGCACACACTGATCCAGCAGCAGCACCTCTATCATCCCTGGGGGGGGTGTTAGCTGGGGGGGCCAAGCTATAGGGCTGGACGGTGGCTACGTGCACACGCCGCTCCAGCAGCACCTCCAGCGCCCCTGGGGGCCGCGTCAGCCGTGGCGCGGCCGCGGGGCTGGGGCTCAGCAGCAGGGGTTGAACAGTGCCCATGGCGCAGGAGGCTGCTAGTGGACCAGGGGCAAAACTAGGGGTCAGGCCGTGCGGCAGCACCGTGGGGCGGGCGTACCCGGCAGGTCGAAGGACCTCTGGTGGTTGCTGACGATGAGGTAGGGGCACAAGGGACACGGGACGGGGCTGTGGGGCAGCGCCGTGGGACAGCGCCGTGGGGCGGGCGTACCCAGCAGGTCGAGGGAGCTCTGGTGGTTGCTGACGACGACGTAGGGCTGCCGGGGGGGGAAGTGCTGGGCGCCCCGAACTGCCATCCGGATCCCGTAGAGGTGCTTCACGTGCTGCATCAGCCCCCGGATGATCCTGGCCGGGGACACGGGGTGACGGGACACGCCCCACACGCCACCCCATGTCCCCCCGAGTTTCACGTCCCGGGACCGCAGGAGGCCAAGGGGGTGGCCCAGCCCCACGTCCCCCCCACATCCCCATCCGCACGTCCCCCCGCCGTCCCTACTTCATGTTCTCAACGTCGCGGCCGCGCAGGGCGCAGAGCGGGATGGCCACCAGCGCCAGCAGCAGGATCCACCCGTTGTAGAAGCCCATCTTGCAGAAGAAGCGGAAGGAGCCGCTGCGCTCGTACAGCACCGGCAGCAGCAGCAGCGCCAGCGCCAGCGCCGCCGTCCCCACCGTCACCTCCATGGCGCCTGCGGGCGGCGGGGCTCAGGGCGGGCAGCGGAGCCCGCGGCACCCCCGGACCCGCCCCCCCCAGACCCTGCCGGGACCCCCAGACGCCCCCCCGGACCCTGCCGGGACCCCTGGACTCCCCCCAGACCCCCCCATCCGGACCCTGCCTGGACCCCCAGACAGGCCCCGGCCCTGCCGGGGCCCTCAGACCCCCCCCGACCCCGCCCCCCCGGGCCCTGCCGGGACCCTCGGACCCCACGGGGATGCCTGAACCCTGCTGGGATCCACCCCCCGCCCCGGGATCCCAACGCCCCAAACCCCCTTTGTCTGACCCCAAAACGCTGCGGGGTCCCCAACCCCCTCCCGGGACACCGACCCTCCCCATCTTTAGCCCCCAAGGCCCCGCGTCCCCGCCACTTACGGGCACCTGCCCCCCCCCCCGCCCCTCCCCGGGCCGGGCCCCTCCCACGCCGGGCCGGGCGGGGCCGGGCGTGGCCGCGGGGCGGCGCGTGCGGCGCGTGGCGGCGGCGCCGCCCCCCACCACCGCCCGCCCGGCCCGGCCCGGCCCGACCCGGCGCAGGCCGCGCCCCGGCCCGCAGGCCCCCCGACCCCCGCCGGGCCCCCCGGGCGCCCCCCGACCCCCAGCCCCGCCGCGCCCCCCCCCCAGCCCCAACCCCAGCCCCAACCCCAACCCTCGCTCCCCGGTACCGGGCGGGGCCGGGCGGGGCGGCGGCTGCGGCGGCGGCGCGGGCCCTTCCCGCTTCCCGGCGGCGGCGGCAGCGGAAGTGGCGTCGCTGACGGGCGGCTCCGATAGCCAATGAGCGCCTGCCGCGGCGGCCGCGCGTCCCGCCCCCCGGCCTGCGCCGTTCCCATGGCAACCAGGCATGGCGGCGGACGGCGGGTGGGCGGGACCGCGCGTCGCCGCGGCAACGCCACCGCCATCTTGTTCCGCCCCCCGAAAGGAACAGCGGGAAGGCGGGAGCCGGCCCGCGCGCTGATTGGGCGCCGAGGCGGCCCGTTAAGGCGGCGCGGCCAGTCAGCGCCGGCCATCGCGCCCCCTCCCCCGGAGGCACCGCCCCGCACGTGATGATGCCGTGAGCGGCGGCGAGCGGGACCAATAGAAAGCGGCCGCCCCGCCCCGTTGCCGGGAGGCGTGGCCAGCGGGTTTGATTGCTGATCGCGGCACCCAATAGCGACGCGCCAAACGAGCACCGCCCTCCAGGGGGGCGGGGCTCCGCGCCCCGCCGCCAGTAGAAGGGGTGGAAGGCCGGCAGGCGGTGACTGGCGGGCGGGGCGTCCAATGGGGCGCGGTGGGGCGGGGCAGGGCAGGCGGGGCTGCGCGGAGGCGGAAGATGGCGGCGGGCGCGGGGGCGCCGGACGGGGGCCCCGAGGGGCCAAACCGCGGCGGCGCCTTCGCCTGCAACCTCTGCCTGGAGCCCGCGCGCGACGCCGTGATTGGCCGCTGCGGGCACCTGTACTGGTGAGGGGCGGGGCCGGAGCGGCGGGGGCGGGGCTTAGGGTGGGCCCGGGCCTGTGTGGGGCTGGGGCGGGGCAAGGGGCGGGGCTTGGGCGAGGGGACACGGGGGGCTGGGGGCGGGGCTATAGGGTGAGCTGTGGGGGGGCTGTGGGCTCTGTAGGGGAGCTATGGGAGGTCATAGGGCGCTATAGACTGAGCTATGGAGGGGTTATGGGGTCTACGGTGGGGTCATGGGGGCTATGGGGGGGCTACAGGGTGAGCTGTAGGGGGGCTGTGGGGTCTCTGGTGGGGCTATTAGAGGCTACATGGTGGGCTGTGGGGTGAGTTATGGGGGCTATAGGCTCTAGGTGGGCTGTGGCGGCTGTGGGGCGGAGCTATAGGGTGGAGGATGGGGGTGGGCTGCGGGACTGTTGATGGGCTCGGCCATGGGGCGCTGACGCCGGGTCCCCCCTTTGCAGCTGGCCCTGCCTGCACCAGGTGAGTGACCCCCCCCACGGGGGGCAGGGGTGGTTTGACCCGGGGGGGGCCGGGCTGTGACCAACGGGGGGGCTGGGGGTGCCCAAACTGGGGGTGGGGGGTGTCCCCAGTCTGGGGGGAAGGGGGCCCCCGGCCATGGGGCAGGGAATGCCTGGCTGTGGGGCCAGGACTGCCCTGACCCATGGGCATGGGGGTGCCCCGGTGTGGGGCTGGGTGCTCCCGCCATGGGGCAGCGCTGTGGGTCCCGCAGTGGCTGCTGACGCGGCCCCGCTGCGCTGTCTGTGGGGCTGGGATCAGCCGTGACACCGTCGTGCCCCTCTACGGGCGGGACAGCGCCCGCCGGGACCCCCGGTGAGTGGGCTGGCAGAGCTGGGGAGGGGTATGGGGGGCTGGGACCCCCGCTGAGGGGGGCTGGGGAGGGGTATAGGACCCCCGCTGAGGAGGACAGGAGCTGGGTGTGGGAAGACAGGAGCCCCTGGTAAGCGGGCCTGGGGGGGGGTTGGGGATCCATGGGGGGTCTCTGGAGGAGGGTTTATGGCGGGCTGTTGGGCACTGTGACGTATGGGGGGGGCTGTGGGGAGTTGGGGGGGGCTGTGGGGACTATGGGGGGGACCACGGAGGGGGGGAAGTGAATGTGGGGCAGGGGCTGGGGGGGCCTGGGGGGGGGGGTGGATGCTGTGGGGTGGGCATGAGAAGTGGGTGCTGGGCGGGGCTAGAGGGGCTACAAGGCATGCTATGGGGTGCAGAGGGCCTGTCCCCCCCCTCACCTCCCCCACCCCCCACCCCCCCAGGCTGGAGACCCCCCCCCGACCCCGGGGACAGCGCCCAGAGCCCGAGACCCAGGGGGTAAGTGACCATCGGGCCCCACAGCAGCCCCTATCCCCCAATCCCCCTGCCCCACAGCAGCCCCTCCACACATCCCAGCCCCCTGCCCCGTTTCCGAGGCCCCCAAAGCCCCCCAAGTGCCACAGTGACTCCCCCCCAGTACCCCCCAGGTGATGCAGCCCCCCACATGCCCCCCCCAGTACACCCTCCCACCCCTGACACCACCCCACAACTGCCCTGTGCCTGCCCCCACAGTACCCCACCACCCCTCAGCTCCCCCGTGTGTGTCCCCCCGGTGACGCAGCCCCCCAACATGTCCCTGTCCCCCCCCAGGTGCCCCCTGCCGGCCCTGGCAGCAGCTTCCACGTGGCCTTTGGCTTCGGAGCATTCCCCTTCGCCTTCTTCAGCACCATCCCGCAGCCCCCCCCGACTGGCACAGGTATGTCCCCCAGGACACTGCAAACCCCCTGTGCCCCAGGGACCCCCAAGACCCGTTGTACACCCTAAACGGACCCCCCCTGCTATCTCCCTGGGACCAAAGACCCCCCTCAAGGGCCCCTGGGGGGCTCCAAATACCCCCCACCCCCCCCAGGGATCAGGGGCCTTTCCCATCCCATTCTTGGGGAGCTCCCAGTGGGGGTGTATCAGGGCTCCCCCCACTCAGTGGGTTTTGGGGTTCCCCCCAGGGGATGCTGGGGACCCCCCCGTGGGCTCGCTGGACTCCATCTTCCTCTTCATCGCTGCCGCCTTCTTCCTGTGGCTGCTCAGCGTCTGACCCTGGGGGGGCTACATAGGGTGGAGGGCGTCTCCGGGACCCCACAGAACCCCCCCCCCAACCCACTCGGATGCTGCAGGGGCCCTGGGCCCCCCCGTGGGGTTTTGCTGGCCCCCAGCCCCCCCCAAACTGTGATTAAAACTGCACCTCCCCCCCACACCCCTGAGTCTGTTTTGGGGCATTAGGAGGGTTTCAGGGGCCCAAAATGAAGCACAAATTGGGGGGGTGTCCCCCAACCCCCACCCCGGATGCCTGGGTCCCCCCATCCCTCCCCCACAGACGAGTATCCGTTTTTATTTTTCCCATTTGTTATTAATCCGGCTAGAAAACAGCCCCGGGGGGGGTGGGTATTGCCGGAGCAAGGCCCCTGCCCCTTTCAGGGAGAATAGGGGGCGGGGCTCCCTGGGGTAAGTGCTTGCAGAGGGTGGGACCTCAAATGGGGGCGGGGCTTGCCCGGGTGGGGAAGGCTCCACCCCCTGAGACGAGCCAGAGGGTGGGGCTGCTGCCCAGAGAGGCGGGGCTTGCACATCAGTGGGCGGAGCTTGAGCCCTTGCACGTGGGGCTCGTCCCTGTAGAGGCAGGGCTTATTCCATGGGTGTGGCTCAGCATCCCCACAGTGGGCGGAGCTTGATCCCTGGCCCCGGGGCAGTTCCCACACAGTGCTTTGCCCCGGGGTGGGGGGGCGGGGCCTGCCGCCGGGGGGCGGGGCTACCCGCCAGCCCCCAGGTAGAGGGTGCGGGGGCGGCGGGGGCCGCGGGGGGGGGCAGGCGCCCGGCTGCGGTTGGCAGGGGGGGGCCGGCGGCGGACGTGGATGACGCGCGTGTCCATCACCTCGCAGTCCACCTGCATCATGGCCTCCAGGCCCCCCCTGCGCCCTGACAGGCTCTCTGGGGGGGAGGGGGGGCAAGGTGTCAGTTGGGGACCTTCGGGGCAGAGGGACCCCCCCAGGGACAACGGGCCCCCCCAAAGACAGAAGGGAAGCCCCCAAGGAAAGAGGAAACTCCAGAGAAAGGGGACCCCCCCCAGGTGACTGTAAGCCCCCCAGGGCAACAGGGAATCCCCTGGGGCAATGGGCCCCCCCCAGCAATAGAGAGCCCCCCTGGGCAACAAGGACCCCACCCCAGGCAATGGAACTCCCCAGGAAAAAGGGGATGACCCAGCCCCACCCCTGCAGCACAGAGAGCCCCAAGGAAACGTGGACGCCCCCCTCCCAGAACGATGAGGGACCCCTTCGGGGTGGCAAGAGCCCCCCAGGGACCACCCGTCTTTGGACGTGTGACCCCTTGGGTACACAGGGGGGACCCCGAGCACCTTGGGACCCCCCAAACATAGAAGGGCCCCTGTTGGAGTGGGAGAACATGCAGTGGGCCCCCCCAGGACACAGGGACCCTCCCCCAGGACACAGCAGGGGCCAGGAGTCCCCACTCACCGTTGAGGGCGGCCGCTGGCATCACCAGGGACATCTTTGGCCGCGACGTCTTGTTGTGGCTGATGGCTGGCAGCAGCAGGTGGTCCTGGGCAGGGGGACACAGCATTGCAGACCCCCCCCACCTCCAGCAGACCACCCTGAGCCCCCCCAGATTGCCCTCGGTCCCCCCATACCCGACGGAAAGAGACGACGTAGAAAGTGTCCTCGCGGCGGTCAATGGCAGCCAGGAAATGGGGTTCAGCCCGGTCGGGGCGGTAGAGCTGGAGCTGCCCTGGGGGGGCCCTGGAGGGACACGGGGGGGCTTCAGGTGGCAGGGGGACATGAGGGGGCACATGTAGGAATGGGTTTAGGGTGGAAAAGGGGGGGGGTGCTGGGGGTCCAGGAGCAGGTGGGAGAACGTGTGAGGGGTGGGGGGAGTACATGGGGGGTTTGAGGGGGTCGCGTTCCGGGGGTCTCTCACCTCTCAGGGTGGGGGGGGGCAGCTGGGACGAGGCGGGAGGAGGCCGGCGCCTTCCAGGGGGGTGAAGCCTGAAACTGCCCTAGGGGGTTTGGGGGGAGCAGGGACCCCCCCAGTGCCCTCCAGAACCCACCCTCCCAGGGACCCCCAACCCCGAGCATTCCCCCAACGACCTCCCAGTGCACCAGGACCCCCCAAAGAACCCCCCTGGGATGCTACAGGCCCTCCCCCAGCTCCACAGGATCTCCCCAGACACCCCCCCCCAGCCCCCCCAGCCACCTGTGGGGACTCCCCACACCCCCAGGGACCCCTAGAAATCCCCAAGAACCCCCCCAGTGACCACCAAGGGTCTCCAGAGCCCCTTGGGGCTCCCCAGGCCCCCACCCCAGGGACCCCCCCACTCACCTGACTGCGGGGGGGCCGGGGGGGGGACCCTGGTTTCCGTCGGTCGATCTGGTGGCGCCGGACCCATCCGCTGAGCTCGTCCGCCAGCCTGGGGTGGAGTGGGGGGTCAGTGGGAGCAGGGGGGCTCACAGTGACCCCCTGTACCCCCCTCCCACCACTCCTGCCCCAGGCATACTGGGAAATCACCCACAATGCCCTGCCCCCCCCATGACCCCCCCACAGCTCACCCTGGCCCCTCCCCAATCCTCCCATCATCACCAACCCCCCCAAACCTCCCCCATGCCCCTCAGCCCCCCCATGCCCCCCCCCCCCACGCACCGCAGGGACTCGGTGCGGTTGAAGTGACGACAGTCGGATGCCCGGAACAGCCCGTCCAGCTCCCGCAGTGTCACCGCACCCAGAGAAGCGTTCCTGGGGGGGGTTGGGGGGGGGGGCAGGGGTGTCAGGAGGGGCCGGGGGAGCCATTTGGGTGTGTGGGGGGCTCAGTGGGGTCAGGGGGTTCCACCGGTTTGGGGGGGGGCACTGCCAAACACTGGGTTTGGGGGGGATCTACTGGGGTCCATGAGAGTCGGGGGGGCCCATGGGGGTCGGGGGGTCCCATTGGGTTTGGGGAGCTGCTGAAGCCCACTGGGGGTGGGGGGGACTCACTGGGGTCTGGTGGGGGCCCAGTGGGAGTCAGGGGGCCGGGGCACTGAGCTGCATTGGGGCCCGGGGGGACCCATTTAGATGGGGGGTGACCGGTGGGGTCAGGCGTTCCCATGGGGTTTGGGGGGGCCACTGGGGCACACGGGGCTCGGGGGGGGCCGTTGGGGGCCACTGGAGGGGTGCTCGGCAGTGGGGGGGGGGGGCACACATACCTGAAGGGGGTCCTGCCGGGGGGAGCGGGCTCCTGGCGCGGCCCTGGGGGGGGCCCCCACGTCTGGGGAAGGTCGGTGGCAGGGGGCCCCCCCTCAGCCACCCCCAGGAGGTGCCGGCGGCCCCGCGGGGGGGGCTGGCGCCGGGGTTCGGCAGGGGGCGGCTGCGAGAGGCTGCGGGAGGGGGGTGTTGAGGGGGGGGAGTGGAGGCGGGGTGGCCCCCCCCCCCAACTTCCAACACCCACCTGAGGGGGCCCAGGTTGAAGGCGAGGAAGAGGAGGAGGGCGGCAAGGCAGGCCAGCTTGCGGGGGCCTGGGACGGGACGCAGCTCCGAGCTCTGGGGGGCACAGAGGGGACACGGGGGGGGGGGAGTCAGGCTCACCCACCTGAGGGCCCTCGTGCCCCCCTCCTCCAAACAATGGTCTGTCCTGCACAGCCTGCAGTGGTGCCCCCCCAAACCCCTCTGCAATGGTACATCCCGACCCCCACCCGCCATGGGGCACCCCCGCCCTCGTAATGGTACATGCTACAGCCCTCCCCCCGCACTGAGGAACCCCTCCGAGGCCCTGCGATGGTACAGGCTGTTGCCATGGCGATAGCCGCGGCCCCCCGCCCCGCCCCGCCCCCCCAATGGGCTGTACCATTATGGGCCGGGCGGGGGCAAACAGGCTGTATGATGGGGACGCATAAGCTGTACCATTACAGGACCGAGAGGGGAGCAGACTATACCATTACACGACAGGGAGAGCAGCCTGCACCATTATGGACTGGGGGAGGGGGGGTACAGGCTGTACCATCACGGGATGGGGCGGGGACAAGCTGTACCATTACAGAGTGGGGGGGCAGAGACTATACCATGGATGTGGGGACACTGACTGCACCACTACGAGATGGGGGAGACAAGCCATGCCACCAAGGAACGGAGGGGGGCACGGGGGCACAGCCCGTGCCGCGGCCGAGCAGGGCCACCCCCCCCAGCTCCCCACCCCCTCCGCAGGCCCCACCTGGCCCAGGAGGGCGTCGAGGCGGCGGCGCAGGAGCCCGTTCTCGCGGCGCAGGCGGTCGTTGTCGGCCAGGGCCTGGCGCAGCCGCTCCTCCAGCCCCTGCACATACTCTTTGCGCCGGCGCCGCGACTGGCATGCCGACTCCCGGTTCTTGATCATGCGCTGCTGCCGCTTCAGCACCTTTGCCTGCACCCGCGGGTCACCGGGGGGCCAGCGGAGGGGACCCCGAGGGTCCCGGGAGAGGGGGATGCCCGGGATGACAGGGGACACCCAAGACAGGGGGGCACCCCTTGGGGAGAAGGGGGACACCCCAGGAGGGACAGGGGACACTCGGGGGGGGGGGGGAATACTGAGGGGTCGGGGTCGCGTGGGGGTCAGGGGTCACGCAGGGGGTACTCACGTCAACCTCCTGGGGGCCAGGAGGAGTGGGAGCAGGGGCTGGGACGATGGTCTTGGCCTCGGGCTTGGGGGGGCCGGGTGGGGTGCGGGGGGGCCCCTGGCTGGAGTGGGGCAGGCACAGGAGCCCCGGCAGCAGCAGCTCAGCCGGCGACAGTAGCACCGCGGGGGCCGGCACTGCGGATCCCCAAAGCCCCCCATTCACCCAGTGCCCCCCAAAACACCTCCCCATCATCCCAGCCCCTCCCAGCAGACCCAAAGCCCCAGTCCCACAGTCCTAGCATCCCCCAGCCCCTCCAGCCCCCCTCCCTCCCATGGCCTCAGGCCCCCCCAGCCCCCCTGAATCCCCTCCCTGTTGCCCCAGATGCCCCCAGCACCCCTGACCTCCCACGGCCCCAGCCCCCCCAGCCCTACCGGTGATGGCTGTGGGCAGAGAGGGGGCAGCTCCAGGCAGCGGCTGCAGCAGGATAGTCTGGGGGGTGCTTGGGGCAGCCCCCCCAGGCCCAGTGGCCCCCCCAGGGGGCTTGGGCTGGATGGGGGGTGTCCGGCGGCTGGGGGGGACCCCCTCTGCCTTTATGGCCCGTAGTGCCTTCCCTGCTGTGGCATTAGGGGTGTCAGAGGGGGTGTCGCGTCCCCCCCACTCCCCCTCATCTGTCTATCTGCAGCTTACCAGCATCGGGGGGGGTGCAGGGGAGCGGCGGGGTCGGCTCTGTCTTCACCCCCAGCTCGGGGGGGCTGGGGGCCTGTGGGGACAAAGCTGAGAGGAAGGAGGTGGGCGGAGGGGGCAGCAGGGGGCAGCAGGGGCACCAGTGAGGGGGGACATACCCAGGCCAGGGGCTCGGAGGCAGAGGAGAGGCCGGAGGAGTCGGAGCAGTGGGACGAGGTGGGGGACCCCGGCTCTGACTTCACCTGCAGGTCTGGGGGGCAGCAGGAGCACACAACTGGCGAGGATCCCTGTGCTGCCATGCCTCGAACACCCCCCCAGCATCCAGTAACCCCCCCAACCCGCCACTAGAACCTCCCCAACAACCCCATATTGCCCCCCAGCTTGCCATTATCCTCCCCAGCCCCCCGTATCCCCTCCCACCATCCCATGAACCCCTCCAGCCCACCATACACCCCCCAGAAACCCCCCCAGGACCCCCCTTCTGCTCCCCGCCCACTCACCAGGGAAGAGGCTGGGGGGCTCCTGGTCCCACGGGGGGTCAGGAGGGCTGGCAGCCTCGCCCCCATCGAAGGCACAGTCGAACTGGGGTGGGGGGAGGGATGAGGGTCTGGGACCCCCCAGCGGGTGGGCTGGGAAGACCCCACCCGGAGGGGGCGGAGCTTGGGCATCACCAGAGGGGTATGGGTTTACCATGGGGTTGGGGTCCAGGGACGGGAAGAGGTGGGCGGGCTCCAGCCTGTCATCGAGGCAACTGTAGAGAGCGGCATCTGGGGGGGGGGGAGGGGAGCGTGTTTACAAAAAAACCCGCCCCCAAGGGGCTTAGCCCCGCCCTCAACGTGCTGACTCCACCCAAATGGTTTAACCCCGCCTCCATCCAGAGCATGCCCCCTTTAAGCCCCGCCCCTTTACCCCAGCAAGGCACAAGCCCGCCGGCAGGGCCCGCCCCCCCAAGCCCCGCCCCCTAAGAAAGCCCCTCCCACGCAGTGCCCGGGCCGCCCCGCCCCCCTTCGCCGGGCCCCGCCCCGCCCCGCCACACGCGGAAGCGGCCTCCCCACCCCCCCCCCGCCCCGCCGCGCCGAGGCCCCTCCCCGCCCCGCCCGGGCCTACCCCAGTCCTCGGCCCCCAGCAGGTTGTCGGCCCGGAACCGCCCCGCGTCGCTCAGCACCAGCAGCTCCGGCGCCAGCGCCGCCATCTTCCGCCGCGCCGCGCCGCGCCGCGCGCGCCCCCCCGCCAATCCGCGCCGCCGCCCGCCCACCAATGGGAGGGCGGCTCGCCCGGCCGGCCTCCGAGCAGGCGCGCTGCGGGCGGGGCGGGCGGCGCCTGCGCGCTGCGCCCTTCCGCTCCCCCCGCCCCTAGCCCCCCCGCCCACCGGCGGCGTTTAAAGGGGCAGCGCCGCCGCCGCCGCCGCTCGCCTCGGTCCCCGCCCCGGCCCCGGTAGGACCCGCCCCGCCCGCAGGGGAAGGAAGGAAGGAAGGAAGGAGGGCGAGAGGGAGGGAGGGCGGCGGCTGCGGGCGGGCGGGAACGTGGGCGTCTCCACGGCAACCCCGCCCAGGCGGGCCGCGGCCCAGCTGGGGGCGTGGCCGGATGTGACGCGAGGAGGCGGGGCTGCCGGACGCCGGGGTCCTCGCCCAGGTGGGAGCGGGAGCGGCCCGGGACGGCCGGGTCCGCGGGGGCGGGGGAGGGGTCCCGGAGGCCGGGGTGCCCCCGGTGGGGGGGCGGACACCGGGGTCCCCTCTGATCAGGCTCCGCCCCCCCGTCTCGTAGGCCACCGCCGGAGAAACGCGATTGGCCGAGGAAGAAATGGAAGGCGGAGATTCAGCCAATGGGGAGGCAGCGCTCAGGGGAGCAGCCAATGGGGCTGCGGAGGAGCCGGCCAATGGGCAGCAAGCGCCCGGAGGTTTGCCCAATGGGGAGGAAGGGAGGCTGGTACCAGCCAATGAAGAGCTTGGGGGAGCCTGCACAGTGGGGGACTCATCCAATGGGGTTGCACTGCTGCCGGGCTCATCCGAGGAGCAGCCCAGCTCAGCCAATGAGCAGCTAGGTGGGTGCCAAGCGGCTGGGGACTCAGCCAATGAGGAGAGAGGAGGCCTGCACGGCCCAGCCAGTGAAGAGGCAGGGCCCCAAGACCCCACCAGTGAGACTGCGGGACACCAGGGCCCAGCCAATGAGCCTACCGGGCTACAGGGTGCAGCCAATGAAAAGGCAGAGCCGCACAACCTGAACAATGAGGCCAAAGGGCTGCAGCACCGGACCACTGAGGACGCAGTGCCGCGAGCCCCAACCAATCAGGACCCCGTCCCACGCATCCCAGCCAATAAGGACGCAGGACCTGAAGCCCCAACCAATGAGGACGCTGGCCTCCGAGCCCCAACCAATGAGAGGGCAGGACGACGGGATCCAGCCGACGCCCTCTGGGCTCCACCCGATGGGGCGTCGCCCCACCGGGCGTCGCTCTCCCGTGAGCACATGCCCCTCCCGGCCCCGCCCGATGGGGCGGGGGATCCCTGGGACTGGTCGCGTGAGGAGGCATGGCTGCGGGCGCCCGAGGGGGGGGAGGAGGAGGGGTGGGAGCAGCTGGAGGAAGAGGAGGAGGACGACGGCGAGGAGGAGGAGGGGGAGGGGGAGGAGGAAGACCCCTGGGCGGGGGCCGGGCCCCCCCGGGGCTGGTGGCTCAGCCCCGACGCCGCCTTCGCCAAACGGGTGCTGTGGCGCGGCCGGGGGCTGGGTCGCCCCGGTCCCGGCTCCCGATGCCACGTGCGGCTGGAGACCCCCCCTGGGGCGGGGGCGGCGGCGGGATGGGGGGCGGCGGCGGCGGGGGCAGGGGGCGGCCGGTGGCAGACCCTGCGGCTGGGGGACGGCGAGGGGCGGTGGGCGGCGGCGCTGGACGCCTGCCTGGAGACGATGGCGGCGGGGGAGCGGGCCCGGCTGTGGCCGGCGGGGGCGGGGGCGGCGGTGGGGGTGCGGCTGGGGGGCTTCTCCCCCGCGCCCCCCTTCTGGGAGGAGGCGCCGGGCGGGCGCTGGCAGGCGGTGCTGGCGCGGCAGGAGCGGGCGGCGGCGTTGCTGGGGGCGGGGGCGGCGGGGCCGGCGGCCAGGGCCTACGCCCAGGCCCTGCGAGCGGCGGTGGCGGCCGGAGGGGCCCCGCCGTTGCCTCCCGCCCTGGCGCGGCCCAAGGCAGAGCTGCATGCCGGGCTGGCCCTCTGCCAGCTGCGGCTGGGGCTGCCGGCAGCGGCAGCCGCCAACGCTGGCAAAGCACTGGCCCTTCGGCCGGGGCACCTGGAGGCCCGGTTCCGGCGAGCACTGGCGGCGGCGGCCATGAGCGACCTGGAGGCGGCGGCCGCCGACCTGGCGCTGGTGCTGCGGGAGGAGCCCGGCCACGCCGGGGCGCGCCGGGAGCTGCGCCGGGTGCGGGGGGCCGCCCGGGAGAGGGACGCCCGCCTGGCACGACGCCTCGGTCGGCTCTTCGCCTGAGGGGGGGGGGTGTTAACGAGGGGTGCTTCGTCGGGGGTGGGGGCGGTCTGTCTGGGCGGCTGGGGATGCCCCCCTTGATAATAAACTGGATTGTTAATGAGCAGATTCTTCGGTAGGGGTGGGGAGGGGGCTGGGGTGCGGGGGATGCCCCTCCTTGATAATAAACAGGAGTGTTGATGAGCAGGTGGTTCGTTAGGGACCGGGAGGGGCTGTTGCCATGGGGATGCTGGGGGGGGTCTGGGATGTCCCCCTGTGTTCATAGACAGGACTGTTAACAAGGGGCACTTCGTTAGGGGCGGTGGGGGTCTGTCTGGGGATGGCCCCCCCCTTGATAACAAACAGGAGTGTTAACGAGGGGTGCTTTGTTAGGGAATGGGGGGGTGGATGGATGTGGCATCGCCCCAGGGATGCAGGACCAGGAGTGCTGTTGTCATGGAGATGCTGTTTTGGGGGGGGATCTGGGGATGAGCCCCCCCCCCCCATTAATGAACAGGATTGTTAATGAGAAATACTTGATTGAGGGAGGGGGTGGCGGCAGATGGGGCATGGCCGGGGGGATGCTGTGGGCCCCCCCTCCAATTAGCAGTCCCTAACAATGGCCCCGCTTCATTAGCAGCAGCCGCCCCGCCCCACGTTGCCATGGAGACACCCTTCCCCCCTGGGGCAGCGAGTGGGACGGTAAAGCGCTGCCCCTCCCCCGTATCAATATAGAGATTTATTGAACCGGCAGCAGCGAAACGTCACAGGGGGCGTGGCCTGGTGGGGGGGCGGGTCTTGGCATGCAGATGGGGCGGGGCCCCGCCACAAAGCTTCCTGGGAGGCCCGCCCACCGGGAGCCCTGGGGGCGGGGCCAGAGGCGTGGCTGGGGGTGGGTGGGGTCAGGCGTTGCCATGGTGATGCTGTACCTGTTGCCAGGGTGTTGCTGTGGGACGCCAGGCGTCGCCATGGCGACGCCGGGGGCGGCTGTTCCCATTACTGCGGCAACGCGAGGACTCCCGGGCATTGCCATGGTGACGCCAGGTTGCCGTGGCAACGCTGAGGGTCTCCAGTACCCGAGCTGTCACTAAGACGTTGCTAGGATCCCCAGCGTTGCCACGGCAATGCCGAGGGTCCCCATTGCCACCGTGGCTGGGGCGCGGCGGGTGGGGGGGGTGTCGCGGTGACGTCACTAGGGCTCCCAGTCGTTGTCGTGGTGCTGGGCGGCGATGATAATGACGACGGTGAGGATGGTGCAGAGCACGATGGCGGCGATGCCCACGGCCAGGCTGATGAAGGAGAAGTTTCGTGCCTCCCGCGAGGCGATCTCGGCTGAGACGATGTCCCCCCGCGCCACTGCCGTGCGCACCTGGGGGGGGGGCGGGGGGCGGGTCAGCACCACTGTCCCACCACCCTGGCACCCCTACGTGTCCTGGGGGGGCACCTGGATGGCCCGCAGACCCACCCTCCCCACAGCCCCCCCCGGCCACCTGCACGGCTTTGACGATGGCGACGACGCCGGTGGGCCAGAAGCAGCAGAGGGTGGTGAGGACGGCGATGGGCAGGTAGTCATGGGGCGCCCGGCGCCCCTCCAGCCCCCCCGGGACCCCCCGGGAACCCCCATGGGGGTCCCCAATGGCCCCCCCAGGGTGCCCCCCACCGGCACCCCCACGGGGCCGGGCAGGGGGCCGGGGCCAGGGCCAGGGGGGGCTGCCCCAAAGGCCTGCAGAGAGGAGAGGGGATCAGGGGTGGGGCCGCGGCAGGACACGCCCCCTGCATTACCACGCCCACGTACGCACTGCCCTTCCTGCGGGCCACACCCCAGAGGTCCCAGCTCTCTCCCCATAGGAGCCTGGAAGTTCAGCCTGTGCCCCTCATCAGACCACGCCTCCCACCAGAGGCCACGCCCCTTCCCACAAACCCCACCCCCAGAGACCCTTCCCTGCAGGCCCTGCCCCTTATGAAGTTCCACCCCCAGCCCTTGGACCCCACCCCACTGCAAGCCACACCCCCTCCTTATAGGCCCTC
The DNA here is from genome assembly GCA_037953605.1 of Necrosyrtes monachus. Lineage (NCBI taxonomy): Eukaryota > Metazoa > Chordata > Aves > Accipitriformes > Accipitridae > Necrosyrtes > Necrosyrtes monachus. The sequence goes on along the minus strand of JAZGTQ010000603.1, from coordinate 1,294,314 downwards.
CCCCCCGCTGGACCCCCGTCCCCAATAACCCCACCACCTCCGTTAGCCCCGCCCCTCCCGGCCGGCTCCATCCCCTCCCTGGCACTCTCCTGCCTTCCCCCACCCCTCCCCGCAGGCCCCGCCCCTCCCGCAGGCCCCGCCCACTCACCGGCCCGACGGGGTAGACGGGGACGTAGGCGGTGCAGGGCTGGAGCTGGAGGGTGAAGGGGGGGGGCGCGTAGGGCAGGGGGGGCTGGGGGGGGGGCCCGTAGGGCTGGGAGGCGGCAGGGGGGGGCCGGGGCAGCGTGGCTGCGTGCGGGGCCACGTGCGGGCCCCCCCCGGCCCCCGGCAGCCCCCGGGGCAGCGTGGCCGCCCCTGCCGCCCCCCCGGCCCCCGGCCCCCCCCGAGGCAGCGTGGCCGCCCCCGCCGGTCCCCCCCGCGGCAGCGTGGCCGCCCCGGCACCCCCCCCCGGCCCCGGCGGTGCCGGCGGCCCGTAGGGGGGGGGCGATGCGTGGGGGGCCCCCTCCGGCGCTCCTGGGGGGAGAGGGGCGTCAGGGCGGACGGGACCTCCCCCCGGGACCCCATCCCCACCCCCAGGGACTTCCCCCCATCCCCAAGGGCTCCCCCAAACTCCCAGCGCCCTTCCCCCCCAAATCCCCCCCGGTCCCCCCCGAGACCCCCAGAAGTCCAGCCCCCAAATCAAACGCCTCCCCCCCCCAGGGCCCCGTTTCTGGGTCACCCTCTCCCCCCCCCCGGCGCTATTTATAGCGCGACACGCGGGGGGGGGGTGTCTGCCACGGACGCCTGGGTCCCCCGGGGCATGTGCACACGCGTGTGCAACACCACCACGGCCCCCCGGGACACGCGTGTGATGGTCGCACACGCAGCATCCCCCCGCCCGCACAGCGCGGCCTCCTCGAACACGGACACGCGTGACGCGACACCCCCCCCAAGGGACCCTCCTGCCCCCCACGCCCCCCTCCAGCCCCCCATCACCCCCCCCCCCGCCCCCATCCCGCTCCGCACCGGGTTTCTCGGCCGCCATGGCCGGGCCGCACCGGGACCGGGACCGGGACCGGGACCCCCAGCCGGGCCGGCGCAAAGCCTGGGCCGGATCGGAACGCGGATCCGGATCGGAACCGGCGCCCGGCCTGGATCCCCCGGGCCGGATCGGCGCCCCCCCCCCGCTCCTCTCCCGGCCCGGCACAAATCCCGGGCTGGAGCCGAGCGGGCCGGACCGGGACCGGGACCGGGTCTGACCCGGAACCCGGCCTGGATCGGGCCGGAGCGGAGCGGGACCGGCGCAAATACCGGGCTGGATCCGGCCGGACCGGGACGGGACCCCCGCCAAGAACCCGGAGTGGATCCACCGGACCGGAGCCCCCGACACCAGCGAGGCCACGAGAGACTTTATTGACGTTTCCAGTAACCCAGAACAGTCGGGTTTGGCCCAAAATAATCACCTTGGCCCAATGAGGCCGGTCCTGGGGGGGCCTAGGGAGTGGTGGGGGTTCAGGGGGCCCCCAGGAGTGTTGGGGGACTGCATGGGTGACCCTGGGGAGGTGGGGGGGAGGTTCCCCCAGATTTGGGGGGGTGGGGGTAAGGTCAGGGGTCACTGGGGATCACCCAGGGGCAGGTGTCACTCGGGGGGGGGTGCGGGGGGGGGGGCTTGGGGATCTCAGGGGGGGCCGTGGCAGCGCAGCAGCCCCCCAAGGCTGTCGAGGGCTCCCTGCAGCGCAGCCCCCAGGCGGGCGGCCTCGGTCTGGTGGCAGCAGGCGAAGGCGGTGACGGCCACACGCAGACCCCCGGAGGGGCCGAGGGGTTCGTGGGGGTCTGGGGGGGCCACGTGCCCCACCCCCACCCCATAGCCATCGGGCACCAGCGGCCCCCGCAGCAGCCAGCAGCCCTCACGGGAGCGCACCTGGCGGGGGGGAATGGTGCTGCACCCCAGGACCTGCCAGCGCACCCCAAAATGCCCCGAACCGCCCCAAGTCACCCCCCCAAACAGTGCTTGGGTTGGCCCCAGCCCCCCAACCTGTGTGTCCCCCCCAAAAGTACCCACCCCTGAAAACACACCCTGGATGCACCCAAATTGCCCCAAACACCCCCCCCCGGTTCCTGCCCCCCACCTAAAAATGGCCCCCACCCCCCCAAATGCACCTGAGCTCCCCCCTGTGCACCCCAAAGGGCTCCAGAGAGACCCCCAAACGCCCCGGGCCCCCCAGCCCCATCCCGCAGCCCCAGGGGGGTCCCTGGGGGGGGGGTCCCTGGGTGGGTTTTGGGGGGGGGGGGGTGCCGGGGCAGTACCTGCACGGTGCAGAGGCGGAAGTGGGTGGCGAGGGCGTAGGCCGGGTCCATGAAGATTTCGGGGAGCGGCTCCCCCGCCGCGATGGCCGCCTGCCGCAGCCCCTGCAGGTGCCGCTCGGCGCCCTGCCCGGCCAGCACCTGCGCCGGGCACCGGGGTCCTCACACACCCGCCCCGTAGCCCCGCCCCCCTCCCTGTGTCCCCCCCGGATGCCGCAGTCCCCACCCGCCCCCCGACGCGGGGTGCCCTCACCTCCTGCGTGCGCCGGCTCTGCGCCTCCACGGCCTCGCGCAGCAGCGCCAGCTGCAGCTCCGGCTGTGGAACAGGAAGTCCCGCCCCCACTTCGCACCCGGGGCAGGAAGTCCCGCCCCGACTTCACACCTGGGGCAGGAAGTCCTGCCCCCACTTCGCACCCGGGGCAGGAAGTCCCGCCCCCACTTCACACCCGGGACAGGAAGTCCCCTGTGCACTTCACCCCCGGGGCAGGAAGTCCCGCCCCCACTTCACCCCCGGGGCAGGAAGTCCCGCCCCCACTTTGCACCCGGGGCAGGAAGTCCCGCCCCCACTTCGCAGCCGGGGCAGGAAGTCCTGCCCCCACTTCACACCCGGGGCAGGAAGTCCCCTGTGCACTTCACACCCGGGGCAGGAAGTCCCGCCCCCACTTCACACCCAGGGCAGGAAGTCCCCTGTGCACTTCACACCCGGGGCAGGAAGTCCCGCCCTGACTTCACACCCGGGGCAGGAAGTCCCACCCTGACTTCACACCCAGGGCAGGAAGTCCCGCCCCCACTTCACCCCCGGGGCAGGAAGTCCCGCCCCCACTTTGCACCCGGGGCAGGAAGTCCCGCCCCCACTTCACACCCGGGGCAGGAAGTCCCACCCCCACTTCGCACCCGGGGCAGGAAGTCCCACCCCCACTTCACACCCGGGGCAGGAAGTCCCGCCCCCACTTTGCACCCGGGGAAGGAAGTCCCGCCCCCACTTCACACCCGGGGCAGGAAGTCCCGCCCTGACTTCACACCCGGGGCAGGAAGTCCACCCCCACTTCACACCCGGGGCAGGAAGTCCCGCCCCCACTTCACACCCAGGGCAGGAAGTCCCACCCTGACTTCACACCCGGGGCAGGAAGTCCCGCCCCCACTTCACACCCAGGGCAGGAGAAGTCCTGCCTACCTCCGCATGGGGGTCGTCAAGGGCACGGGCCAGGGCCAGACAGGGGGGCCCGGGGGGGCGCAGCAGGTCTGTGCAGCCGGGCAGGACGTGGCGCAGGGAGGTCGGCTCGCAGGAGGCGCAGAGGGAGCCATGGGCCCTGGGCGGGGGCAGGCCTGGGTCACACGGACGCCGGGCTCCCCCCCCGGATACGGGGTTGTGTCCCCCCGGATGCCGAGGCCCCCCCCATACCTGTAGAAGGCCACCTGCAGGGCCACCTGGACGATGGCCTCCGGCCGCAGTGCCCCGCCCGCCCCGAAGCCCTCGTGGGAGAAGCAGTGAACGTCCACGTCCGCCGCCAGGCTGGGGAGGGGGGTGGACAGGGGGTGAGGGGCGATGCCCGGCCCCTCCCTGACCATCCCCCCACACCCCCCAAACCCCCTGACCCCCCCCGTGACCCCACCTGTCCAGGTGCCGCTTCGCCCGCTCCACCTCGGGGGCGGTTTCGGGGCCGAGGCTGAAGCGGAGCCGCTGGGGCGGGGGGAGGGGCAGTGACGTCATCGAGGTGGGGCTGGGCTCCGGGCGGCGGCTGGAAGGCAAGGGCCGGTGAGGGCAGGGAAGTCCCTCCTGGCCCCACCCTGCCAAGCCCCGCCCCCCTCACCCACCAGCAGTCGAGGGCATGGTCGACCATCTCCGCAACGACGGCGCCGTCAATCACGGCTGGGTCGTAGACAACCCCGCAGGTCCCATCCTCCCCCACGATGAACTGGGGGGGCGGAGGGGGTGTCAGGGCTCAGGAAGTCCTGCCCCTGACTGCCCGGCACCGCCCCCTCGCAGACACGCCTTCTGGGGCAGAACAGGAAGCCCTGCCCCCCACCCTGGAATAAAGGAAGCCCCACCCTCCACGGGGACACGTGACCCACAAACAGGAAGTCCCACCTCCCAGGGACCCGACTGCAGAAGCCCCGCCCACCTGGAGGGTCTTGTCGAACCAGCGGTTGCCACTGTTGGCACAGGCCCCGCCCCCGTGCAGCACCTGTGCGGCCCCGCCCCCCGGGCCCCGCCCCCCGGCGGCCGCCAGCACCGGCGCGTCCAGGCTGAGCGCGAAGAGGCTGCGCTGGATCCGGCCAATCGAGGCACGGTTCAGTCGGTCTGTGGGGGCGGAGCTTCAGCGGGTGTCACCCCATCTGCCCTGGGAAGCCCCGCCCTCAAGAACACCCAAACAAGAAGTCCCGTGCCCAGGGCCTCCCCAGAGGCGAAATCCCACCCCCTGGGGCCCAAAACCAGGAAGCCCTGCCCCAGGACAGGAAGCCCCGCCCCCAGACCGTCAGCCTACACATGGCAGCTGATGTCCCCTCCCCCAGCACTGCCCAAAACAGGAAGTCCCGCCCCCAGGACCTCCCCAGAGGGGAATGCCCACCCCCTGGGGCCCTAAACCAGGAAGTCCCGCCCTCTGTTAGCACCTGAAGAGGAAGTCCCACGCCCCAAAGACACCCCAAAACAGGAAGTCCCACCCCTCCAGGCCCCGCCAACTCACCCCGCATCAGCAGGCGGTAGACCCGCCCCCACGCGTGCCGGTGCTGCCCTGTCAGCAGCCCCAGGGGCGGGGCACCGCCCCGCCCCGTCCGCGCCCGCAGCCCCCCCAGGGCCGCTGCCAGCGCCGCCGGTGGCAGGGGGGTCCCTGCCTCCCCACACGCTTCCACCTGGAAGAACTGGGGGGGAAGGGGGGACACACACCCCGAAACGGGCCCGTTGGCACCGCACAGCCCCACCCCCGGCGGCCTCAAAACTGCCACCCGTGTCCCCCAGGACCCTCCCAGACCCCCCCGTGCCCCCAGCTCCCCCCAGCACCCTCTTCCATCCCTCCTATCTCCCCCTTCTCGGACCCCCAGGACCCCCCATGTCCCCCCATGTCCCCCCCAGGCTCCCCATGCCCCCCTGTTTCCCCACCAGGACCCTCCTGAACCCCCCCAGGCCCCTCAGGAAACCCCTGTGTCCCCTCTGGACCCCCCAACCCCTCCCAGGAATGCCATATCCCCCTCAGGACCCCCCCACGCTCCCCATGCCCCCCCGTTTCCCCACCAGGACCCTCCTGAACCCCCCCAGGCCCCTCAGGAAACCCCCGTGTCCCCCCTGTGTCCCCCCCAGGACCCCCCGACCCCTCCCAGGAATGCCATATCCCCCCCAGGACCCCTCATTTCCCTGCCAGGACCCACCTGGACGCCCCCAGATCCCTCAGGGCCCCCCGTGTGTCCTCCCCCTGAGACCCCCCCCCCCCGCCCTGACCCCCCCAGTACCTGGCAGTTGCGGACGACAGTGATGAAGGGGGGGGGCTGGGCACCGGGGGGCAGCCGCAGCACCTCGTCCCGCTGGGGGCCCGGCACCCGGCACCCCCCGAACGCTGCCTGCACCCACGGCTCAGGGGGGTCACGCCTGGGCCGCCAGGACACCCGCCGTCACCCACGGCACCTCACAGGGACCCCTGGCAGCCCATGGCCCCCCCCCAGTGACCCCCAGCCCCCATGGGACCCCCTCAGCCCCAGCACCCACCGCTCCAGCTGCGCCCGGTAGTCAAGGACGCCTGCAATGAGCCGAGCCGCGAACCTGGGGAACCAGTGACACCAGTGATGCCAGTGTCCCCCAGTGCCCCCCCAGTGTCCCCCAGTGCCCTCCAGTCCCCTCTCAGTCCCTCCCAGTGCCCTCCAGTGTCCTGCAGTGCCCCCTGTGTGCCTCCCAGTCTCCTCCAGTCCCTCCCAGTCGCCCCAGTCCCCTCCCATTGCCCCTCAGTGCCTCCCAGTGCCCCCTGGTCCCCTCTCAGTCCCTCCCAGTGCCCCCTAGTCCCCTCCAATCCCTCCCAGTGCCCTCCAGTCCCCTACCAGTCCCCTCCAGTCCCTCCCAGTGACCCCCAGTCCCCTCCAGTCCACCCCCCAGCTCTCCAGACCCCACTCACCACAGCTGCCCCCTCCAGTCCTCCCAGTCCTGCCGGGGCAGCACCAGTCCGGCACTGGTGTGCACGGGCAGCGGCAGCCGCTCGCTGGAGCCCCACGGCCATTCCTGCACCCAACGCCCAGACACCTGGGTCCCCCGGACGCCTGGGTCCGTGTCCCCCCCCAAAATCCTGGCTGCCCCCTGACACTTGGGTCCCCAATCCTTCCCCGGACGCCTGGGTCCCCCTGAACTCCCGGGGCCCCCCAAAACTCCTGGGTCGCCTCACCCCCCTGAGTCCTCCCTGAACTCCCGGGTCCCCCCGAAGGCCCCCTGTCCCACCCGGGTCCCCCCAACCCCCTGCGTCCCCCCCAAAGCCCCCCTGCCCCCCCCGGGTCCCCTCACCCCCCTGAGTGCCCCCTGAACTCCCGGGTCCCCCCGAAGCCCCCCCCGGGGCTCACCGGCAGGCGGGGGGGACGGGGGGCTGCCGGCGCAGCCGCTCCTGCAGGCGGGGCCCGGCCCCCCCGGGCGCCCCGAACTCCCGGACCAGGCGGCGGGTCCGGTCCCGCTCCCCCGGGGCCACCAGTGCCTCCAGTGCCCCCAGCAGCCGCCCCAGCGTCGCCCCCAGCGCCGGCAGCGGGGGGCGCCCGCCCCTCCCGGGCACCTCCTGCGGGGGGGAACCCCGGGACCCCCTGAGCAACGGGCACCCCCCGCGGGGAATGCCCCCCCCCAGTGCGATGGGACCCCGAGTGATGCGGATCCGCCCAAGACACACCCACCCACCCCCCGGTGCAGTGGGGACCCCCCATGTGACGAGACCCCCCCAGGACGCCCCCCGCCGCCTCGTGCCATGGGGACCCCGTCAGGTGGTGAGGACCCCCCCGGTGCAATGGGACCCCGGGTGATGTGGATCCCCCCAAGACACCCCCCCCGCGTGCAGTGGGACCCCCATGTGATGGGGACCCTCCCCAGGACGCCCCCCCCGCCCCGTGCAATGGGAACCCCCCTGCCACGTGCAACGAGCCCCCCCCACGCCCCGCCCCCCGCAGCACGCGGACGTGCCGCCCCGCACGAGCGCTTCCCCCCGCCACGGGCGCGCGTGGACTCACCGGGGGGGCGGCGGGGGGGGGCGCGGGGGGGGCGCGGCGGCGACCCCAGACCCACGGCGACCGCCCCATGGCCCGGACTCGCGGGTCCCTCCCGGGCGCCTGGGTCCGCCCGGGTCCCGCCCCGCCCACGCCCACCCCCCCACACACCCCACCCACCCCCCCCCGCGGGGACCCAGGCGTCCGGGCACCCCCGCGACCACCCACGGCGCTCAGGGCACCGGGTGGGCTCCACCCCCTCCAGACAGCCCACGGTCACGGGGGGGGACCCGGGGTCCCCCCCGGGAGGGCCCCACCCGGGGGTAATGAAGCCTCATTAACAGCAGCTGCCGCTAATGAGGGTCCCGCCCCGGACACCCGGGTCCCCTGCGGGCTGCCCCCCCGCCATAGCACCCCCCACCCGGGGGGGACCCGGGCGCCCTAGAGGGGGACCCAGGCATTCGGGGGGGGGGGACACCCAGGCGTCCGGGGGGGACCCAGGCGTCCGGGGGGACACCCGGGCATTCGTGGGGGGGACCCAGGCGTCCTAGAGGGGGACCCAGGCATTCCGGGGGGGCACCCAGGCGTCCGGGGGGGGACACCCGGGCGTCCTAGAGGGGGACCCAGGCATTCCGGGGGGGCACCCAGGCGTCCGGGGGGGGACATCCAAGCGTCCGGGGGGACACTCGGGCATTCGTGGGGGGGACCCAGGCGTCCTAGAGGGGGACCCAGGCATTCCGGGGGGGCACCCAGGCGTCCGGGGGGGGACATGCAAGCGTCCGGGGGGACACCCGGGCATTCGTGGGGGGGACCCAGGCGTCCTAGAGGAGGACCCAGGCATTCGCGCGGGGGAGACCCAAGCGTCCGGGGGGGACCCAGGCGTCCGGGGGGACACCCGGGCGTCCTAGAGAGGGACCCAGGCATTCCGGGGGGGCACCCAGGCGTCCGGGGGGGTACACCCGGGCGTCCTAGAGGGGGACCCAGGCATTCCGGGGGGGCACCCAGGCGTCCGGGGGGGGACACCCGGGCGTCCTAGAGGGGGACCCAGGCATTCCGGGGGGGCACCCAGGCGTCCGGGGGGGGACATGCAAGCGTCCGGGGGGACACCCGGGCATTCGTGGGGGGGACCCAGGCGTCCTAGAGGGGGACCCAGGCATTCCGGGGGGGCACCCAGGCGTCCTAGAGGGGGACCCAGGCATTCCGGGGGGGCACTCAGGTGTCCGGGGATGACACCCAGCGCGCGGGGGTGCCCCCCCCCCCCCCACTTTCCCTCTTGACAAGCTCTCAGCCGCTCCGTGTTTGCTCAGCACACATTGGCCGCAGGTGGGGGTGGGGCCCGGACGCGTGGGTCCCCGGGGGGGGGGTGGAGTGGGGGGGCAGGGTCGGGCAGCCCGGACGCCTGGGTTCTCGGCGGCAGCGAGGTGCGTGGGGTCCCCCGGGACACGCGTGACCCCGCGGTTCCCCCCTGGGGAAGCCCCGGACGCCGGGGTGCCCCGGAGCGTGACGAGGCGGTGGGGGCCCGGACGCCGGGGTTCCCCCCCACCACGCCCGTGGGAGCCGTGGGTCCCGGCCGCCGGGGTCCCCCCGTGGGACCTGCGGCCGTGGGGCCCGGCCGCCGGGGTCGTCCCCCCCGCTCCGTGGGAGTGGGGGGCCCGGGCGCCGGGGTTCTCCCCAGTGACCCCATGGCTTGACCGAGGGGACCCCCCCCCCCCCGCGGTGGGATGGGGGTAGGGGTCGGGGGGGGGGGGGTCGGGACGCCTGGGTCCCCGGTGGGGGGAGGGGGGGGGCTGTTAGGGCCGCGCGCGCCGGAACTGACGTGCGGGAGGGGGAGGGGAGCCGGGAGGTAAACAGGGAGAGGGGCAGGGGGCTGGGGGGGAGGGGCAGCGCCCCGGTACGCCTGGGACCCCCCGAGGGGGTGCGGGGCCGCTGGGTCCCCGTCTGACTCCCTGCCTCCCCCCCCGCCTCCAGATGCCCCCTGCGTGGCGCGGCGTGGGGCGCGGGGGGGGGGCCGTGGCCCTGGCCTTGGCCTTCCTCCCCCCCCTCCTCCTCCTCCTCCTCCTCCTCCTGCTGGTGGTCCCGGGGGGCTCCTACCGTCCCGTCGTCATCGTCCACGGCCTCTTCGACAGCCCCAGCGACTTCCGACACCTCCGCGCCTTCATCAACGAGGTCAGGCGGGCGGGGGGTTCCCCTGCACCCCCCCGGGTGCCTGGGTCCGTCACCCCGCCCCCCCCGACACCTGGGTCCCCTGCGTGATCTCACCCGGGCACCGGGGTCCCTCCCCCCTTCATCCCACCCGGATGCCGGGGTCCCCGTGTCTCCCCCCCCCCCCCCCACGACCCCATGCGAACACTTGGGTCTCCCCCTTCGCCCTGCCCGAACGCCCGGGTCCCCTCCTGCACCCCCCTGGGCACCCCCCTTCCTCCCACCTGGGTGCCCCCCATGACCCCATCCAGACACCTGACCCTGCCTGGATGCTGGCCCCCCCCCCAACCCCCTGGGTTGCCAGGGTCCCCTCATATGAGCCCCCCTGGATGCCTGGGTCCCCCACAGACACCTGGGTCCCCCCACATCACCCCCGGGACGCCTGGGTCCCCCCCAGACACCTGTGTCCCTTGCCCAGATGCCTGTCCCCCCCTTGACCCCCCCCTTTGACACCCACACCCCTGTCGTCCCCCCCCAGAGCCACCCAGGGACGGAGGTGACGGTCCTGGACCTCTTCGACCGGGGGGCATCGCTGCGGCCGCTGTGGGTGCAGGTCGAGGGGTTCCGCCGCGCCCTCGCCCCCATCATGGCCAACGCCGCCGACGGCGTCCACCTGCTGGGCTACAGCCAGGGTGCGCAGGGGGGTGCCCGGCTCCGGGCGGGGGGGGGTCTCCCAGGTACCTGGGTCTGGGGGGCGGGTGTGGGTTGGAGGGGGTGCTCCCCAGACACTGGGGTCCATGGGTGGGGGTGATGCCCTGGACACCTGGGTCCCCGGGTGGGGGGGGGGCTGTGGATGCCTGGGTCCCTGGATGGGGGTGATGCCCTAGACGCTGGGGTCCATGGGTGGGGGTCCCCTGGACACCGGGGTCCCCCCACTGACCCCCCACACGCAGGGGGTCTCATCTGCCGGGCGCTGCTGGCCACGATGCCCGACCACAACGTCCACAGCTTCATCTCGCTGGCAGCCCCCCAGATGGGGCAGTACGGGGGTGAGGGGCTGGGGGGCACGGGAGGGGTCCCTGGGTGGGTTTGGGGAGGTTTGGGGGGGTCCTTGGGTGGGGTTTTGGGGGTCTCAAGGGGGATTGGGTGGCCTTTGTGAGTGTTGGGGAGGCTTCAGGTGTCCCTGGGTGGGGGTTTTTTTGGCTTTTACAGAGGTTTTGGGGGAGTTTGAGAGGTTTTGGGGGTCCAAGGTAGGTTTGGGGGTCCCTGACCGGGTTATGGGGAGGTTGCGGGAGCTTTGGAGGGTCCCTGGGGGTGGTTGGGGAGCTTGGGGAGGTTTTGGGGGGTCCCTGGGGGGGTTGTGGGGAGGTTTGGGGGTGTCCCTCAGGAGGTTGGGGGGTATTAGGGTGTCCTTGAGTGGTTTCAGGTTGTCCGTGGGTGGGTTCGGGGTGTTTGGGGGGTCCCTGAGTGTTTTGGGGGTGCCCCTGGGTGGGTTTGGGGGGTGTTGGGGGGGTCCCTGATTGGTTTTGGGGTGTTCCTGGCTGTTGGGGTGCAGACACTGACTACCTGAAGTGGCTCTTCCCCCGGCACATGAAGTCCAACCTCTACCGGCTCTGCTACACTCCCCTGGGCCAGGGGGTCTCCATCTGCAACTACTGGAATGGTCTGGGATGCCCCAACCCTCCCCCAGGGGACCCCCAACCCTCCCCCTGGGACCCCCAAACCTCCCCCTGGGACCCCCAAATCCCCCTGGCACCCCAACCCCAAAATATTCCTGGGCACCCCAAAACCTGCCATGGGGGGACCCCACCCCCCTAAGACCCCCAAACCAGTCCCAGGGGGACAAATCCCCCGCAGACCCCGGGGAGGGGGTGGCACTGGGGGGTGACACAGGAGCTGACCTCCCCCTGCCCCGTGGATGCGGGGCCCCCCCCAGACCCCCACCACCGTGAGCTCTACCTAAACAGCAGCGACTTCCTCGCCCTCCTCAACGACGAGCGGCTGCACCCCAACGCCTCCGGTGAGCCCCTATAGAGGCCCCTACAGACACCCCTGTAGCCTCAGGGGGACCCCCGTATTGGGACCCATGCGGACCCCTATGGTGACCCCTCTAGCCTCATGCGGGATCCTTATAGTTGCTCCTACAGCCCCTTGGAAACCCCTGCAGTGACCCATGCATGGAGGTCTCTATAGGAACTCCTATAGATAATATGAGCCCCCATGGAGACTTATCGCCTCTTATGGGCACATTTGTGGTTCTCTCTAGATAGCTATATAGGCTCATGTAGATGTGCCCATATATAATTATATAGTTCCCTATAGATATTCCTACAGAGCCACATAGATACTTCTATAGATGTCTTCATAGATGCTGTGATAGCCCCGCGTGAATACGCCATAGGTGTCCTTATGGACGTGCTTATAGTCTGTGAAAGTACTCTTGTAGATACTCTTATAGGTATTCATGTAACTCCATGTAGGTACCCCTATAGACGACTCTACAGACACCAACACACCTTTCCTGTGCAGATACTTGGGCGGTGCAATGCAGGTGCACCTATAGCCAACCCTATAGCTCCCTATAGGTACCCACCTAGCTCCTGTCAACGTCCCATAGGGCTGCCACCCTCTGGTTCCCCCCAGGGCCGGCAGTGGGGCCCTATGGCACCTCCAGACTCCCCCCCCCCCCCGATGCACTATAGGGTGCCGGCAGCCCCTCGTTAACCCCTTGTTAACCCCAGACTGGAAGCGGAACCTGCTGCGGATCCAGAGCCTGGTGCTGATCGGGGGTCCTGACGACGGCGTCATCACGCCCTGGCAGTCCAGGTGGGCTGGGACCTCCCCCCCCCCCGGATTGGGTCAGTGGGACCCGGATGCCTGGGTTCCCCCCCGGACACCTGGGTCCCCCCATTGACCCCCATCTCCCCCCCCCAAAGCCTTTTTGGTTTCTATGATGCCAATGAGACGGTGCAGGAGATGCGTGCCCAGGCGGTGAGTGAGGGGACCCCCCACTTGGGGGGGGGCGGACACTGGGGTTCCCTGCCTTGGGGTGGTTGTGGGGGGCCCGGACGCAGGGGGCCCCTGTGACCCTCACGCTCCCCCCCCAGGTTTACCTGCAGGACACATTTGGGCTGAAGACGCTGGAGGCACGGGGGGACCTGGGGGGCTGCACCGTGCCGGGCGTGGGGCACACAGCCTGGCACTCCAACCGCTCGGTCTACGAGCACTGCATCCGCCCCTGGCTCACGTAGCTGGGGGGGCCGGGGGGGCTGGATAGGGGGCTGGGATGGAGCTGGCAGGTCCTATGGGGGGCTGTGGGGCTCTGGAGGGGTCAGGGGTGGGCTTATGGGGTTGTATGGGGGGGCTATGGTGCTCTAGGGGTCAGGGGTGGGGTTATGGGGCCATATAGGGGGGCTGTGGGGCTCTGTAGGGGTCAGGGGTGGGGTTGTGGGGCTGTATGGGGGGTCTAGGGCTGTACAGGGTCTCAGTGTGGGTTATGGGGGTATATAGGGGGGCTGTGGGGCTGCATAGGGGTCAGGTTAGGGCTACAGCAGCACGTAGAGGGATTGTAGGGTTGGGTGGGGCCCTGGGGTGGGGCCCTGGGGGAGGCATGGGGCTATAAGGTCCTATAGGGGGGTCTGCGGGGCTCTATAAGGGGCTGGGATGAGGTTACAGAGGTCTATGGGACTCTGTAGGGGTCTGGGGTGGGATTAAGGAGCCATAAAGAGGGGGCTGTATAGGGGCTGTGGGACCCTATAGGGGTGTGGGAGGGGCCCCAGGTCCATATAGGGAGGGCTATAGAACCCCATAGGGGGCCTATAGGGCAGTATTAGGCTCTGGTGTGGGGCTCTGGGGCTCAATAGGGATTTGGGGGGGCTCTGGGTCAGTATTGGGGGGGGCTCTGGGACCCTATAGGGGGCTGGGAGGGGGCCTCACTGTGGGGTCCCCTCCCATTAACCCTTCTCTGCCTGGGTTCCCCCACCCAGACTCAGGGACTTGGGGCAGGCAACCCTGCCCTATGGTGCAGTGGGGGGGGGTACATGGGGGGGGGCCCCCCAGACTGGCCCAAGGGGGCCCTGGCGTTTCAGGGGGGGCCGCAGCCAATAAAGCACTTCCAACCCCCCCCAAAACGAGCCTCTGCTGCCTTTGGGCACCCCGGTGTCCAGACCCCACACCTGCTCCCACCGCTCGGGGTCCTCCTCCCCCCCCCGACCTCTTCACTGGGGGGGGATGGGTATGGGGGGCTATAAGGGGGGGGCTGTGGGGCAGTATGGGGGCTCTGCTCCACACCTGCACAGGTGTGCCAGGTGCCACCCACCCCGGGCCCCACCCCTGTGTCCCCAGGTGGCCCCTGTGACAACCCCACCAGCCCCCCATGACCTGGGTCCCCATGACCCCCCCTCAATGTCCCCATATCCCCAGTCCCTCCCGAGCCCCCCCATGACCTGCATCCCCATGTCCCCCCATCTCCCGTACCCCCACATCTCCCCCCAAGTCCCCCCCCCATGTCCCCATGACCCGTGTGTCTCCCCCATGTGTCGTCCCCCCTGTATCTCGGGCTCAGCTCTGGCTCTTTATTGGTTTCACTCAACTGGACGGTGTGAAAGAAATGGGGGGGGACAGGGACATGGGGGGGGACACAGGGGGGTGCCCCCCCAGGGCAGAGGATGGGGGGGGAGGGGGCTTGGAGGGGAGGCAACAGGTTGGGGGGGGGGTCCCTGGAGGGGGTTTGGGGGAGGGCAGCAGGTTGGGGGGGTCCGGGGGGGGGGGGCAGTGGTTCAGGGCGGCTCAGGGTGGGGGCAGGGCCAGGAGGGGGGGCAGCAGCTCAGGGGGATCCCCACGCCCCCCCCCAGCCTCGGCCGAGTGTTTGCACTTCTCGGAGCCGCACTGGCAGGGGAAGTATTTGCTCTTGATGTCCCAGAACCGGTCCCCGTAGTCGAACCTGGGGGGGGCGGGGGTGTGTGTGCTCTGTCACCCCCCAGCTGCCCCCAGACCCCACAGGTACCCCCCAGCACCCCGCAATGACCCCCAGCTAGCCCCCACCCCCTGTATCTGCCCCCCCCAGCCCCATCTATTTGCACCCCATCACCCCAATCTGTCCCCCCAGTATCCCCTAAGTGTCCCCCAGCCTACCCCCCCCCAGATCTGCCCTCCAGGCCCCCTATATCCCCCCACAAGCTCCCCACATCCACCCCAGCCCCCCCGTACCCATTCTAGCCCTCCCGTAACCACTCCCAGCCGTCCTCCAGCCCCCCCATACCTGCCCCCAGCACCCCCATACCCACCCCCAGCCCCCTGTACCCCTCCCCTGTCCTCCATACCCCCCCAGATCTGCCCTCCAGACCGCCTCTATCCCCCCCAGCCCCCCCATCTCGCCCCCCGGCGCACCCCAGCTCCTCGCCGGGGCGGATGGCGCGGCTGCTGAAGAAGGCGATGCGGGGGAAGCGCAGGTCCTGGTGCAGCATGAACACCCGCACCGGGATGATGTTGGGGTCGCAGAGGTGGTTGATGAAGCGGCTGACGTTGCCGTAGTACCGAGCGTCGATGCAGTACACCTCCCCGTCCTGTCGCGACAGAGCGTCACGACAGCCTGCCCCCCCCCCATCCCCGGATGCTGGGGTTCCCCCTGCTTCCCCCCCCAAACCTTGTTGTCCAGGTCGAAGAGGTAGGAATCGTCCTCCCGCACATCGGCCTCCGCGTCTGAGATCAGCTCCCCCACGTACCTGGGGGGGGGGGGAGGGCTCCATGGGGACCCACAACCCCCCAAGACTCCTCAGGGACTCCCAGAACCCGGCAGAACCCCCCTATGCCCCCAAACCCCCAGCGATCCCCCAAACCAGGATTGAGACCCCCCCCAAGTCACCCCCAGGTATCCCCAAACCCCCAGAAATTCCCCCCCCCCAAACCAGGGGTAAGGACCCCCCCAGTACCCCCCAAAACACAGAGGATCCCCCAAATCCCCCCCCAAACCAGGCATGAGACCCCCCCCAAGCCCACAGGAGCCCCCCAAGTCTCCCCCAGCGACCCCCAAAACCAGGAACAGAAGCCCCCCCCCAAATCCCCCAAACCAATAAGCCCCCTCATGGACCCCCCCCTAACCAGTGATGAGACTCCCTCAGGGACACCCCCCTAGGACAGAAGGGTGCACCCCCAGCCCCTCCCCCTTTTGGGGGACCCCCCCTCACTCGCAGATGAAGGTGCCGGGGGGGATGGCCTGCAGCGCCCGCACCCCCCACCCCATCTTCGCTGTCCGGTAGAGCTGGAGCCGGACTCTGAGGGGGGAAAGGCAGCGGTTGGGGGGGTGCGGGGGGGGAATCACCCCTGGTTTGGGGGGATCTGGGCGGGGGGGGTCACAGGTTTTGGGGGTACAGGGGATTGGGTGCAGTCGTGAGGTTTTGGGGGGGGCAAAGGAGGGGGTTTAGCACATAGGTGGGGGGCAGCTGGGGGGGATGAGGGGGTGTGGGGGCAGGTTGGGTGTTAAAGAAAGGAATGTTGGGGTCAGGGAGGGGGGTTTGGGGTGCAGGCAGGTTTTGGGGTGCAGGTTTTGGGCACAGATCGGGGTTTTAGAGCACAATCAAGGTGTTTTAGGGAGGGGTTCAGGGGGGTCTGGGGTTGAAGGGTTTTGGGGGTTTTTGGGGCGCACTTGATGCCGCTCTGCACCACCCGGTTCTTGCAGCTGCGCCAGCACGTGCAGGCCTGGTTGCACTCGAAGATCAGGGGGGGCTCGATCTTGTTGAACTCCTGCAGCAGCCGCCCGTCCTGGGGGGGGGTGAATGGGGGGGGTGGTGTATGTCACTGGGGTCCCCTGCAATGGGTGTGGGGGGGTCCCAGACAGAGGATCCTGGGATCACAGCCGCAGTTTCAAAGGCTCCCTGCAGTGCAATGGTGGTTTTAAGGGCCCCCCTAGGTGTGATGGCAGTTTTAAGGCCCCCCCTAAGACCATGGGGTGGTTTCGAGGGACTCCCTAAAGAGCTACAGTGCTCCCTACAGAGCAAGGCAGGGGGTCCCTAAAATGCAACAGCAGGTTTGAGGGGCTCCCTTGGATGCAAGGATAGTTTCGGGGGGGGCGACCCAGGTGCAACGACAGTTTCAAGACTCCCACCAGGATACAATGGTGGTTTCGAGGGGCTCCCTGGGATACAACAGTGGTTCTGAGGGGGAGCTCAGTGGTTTGGGGGAACTCCCTAGAAAACCAGGAGTGTTGCAATGGGCTTCCCAACGGGAGTTTTGAGGGGCTCCCATGATGCAGTAACAGTGTCGGGGGGGCCCCCAAGCTGTAACAGCAGTTTTGAGGACCCCCCCCAGACGTGGCGGGGTTTTGGGGGTCCCCCCCTCACCTTATCGTACCAGCAGCGGATGCTGAGCTGCCCGCAGAGGCAGTTGCTGGAGGAGCAGTCGTCCTGGCACGTGCAGTGCTGGGGGGTGCGGCGGGGGGGCGAGGTCAGGGGCACCCCAAGACCCCAGGCAGCCATCCTGCACGTCCCCCACCCCCCCAGCACGGGGCTCGCACCCCCTGAGCAGGAGGCATGCCCCCCCAAGCCATTTTGCACCCCAAAATGCTGCTGGCCTCCAAGGCACAGAGTTTACACCCTGAAGGTGGCATCTTTTCTCTCCAAAACCAACATTTACCCCCCGCAAAAAGCAGCAGTTTCTCCCCCCTGAGGTTCTTCCTCCCCCCACCAGCAGCAGCTTTGCCCCCCCCAAAGCAGTGGCTTTGCACCCCAAAAGCAGTTTTCCCCCCGCAAGGTGGCTCTTGCCCCACCCAGCAGCAGCTTTACCCCCCCAACCCTCCCTTTTTGACCCTAACAGCGCTTCTCCACCCCCCAAAAGCAGCATTTCCCCCCCCCAAGCAGAAGTCCTGGCCCCCCAGGCCCCCCCCGGCCCACCTGGAGGTGGGTGATGTTGTGGTCGATGTTCATGGTGGAGGTCTCGCAGTTCTCGGCGATGTACTTGTAGTCGTCGGGGCAGGGCTCCTCGTCCACCCCGTTGACGCAGGGGATGGGCACGTTCTCGTAGCCCCGTGCCACGTCCCTGGGGTGGGGGGGGGCGGGCAAGGGGGGCTGGGGTGGGTGCCCCCAAACCCCCCGGCACCTCCCAAAATGTCCTGGCACCCCCCCCGAGCTCCCTCAAACCCTGCCAGAAGCCCCCAAATCCCTGCAGGACCCCCTGCGGGTGGTGATGTGCTCAGTGCGTGGTGGGAACCCCAGGACCAGCCTGGGACCCGCCTGAGACCCCCTCAAACCCCTCCTAAGACTCCCCAAGCCCCTCCCAGACCCCCCAAACCCTTCCGAAGAACCCCCATACCAGCTGATGATGCACTCGATGTGCAGCAGGAGCTACCCCCTGCAACCCCCCTGACCTCCCCATGCCCCCCCAGATCCCCCCATATCAGCTAACGATGCACTTGGTGTGCAGTGAGTGCTCTGGGATCCCTGGGACCCCCAAAACCCTCCAGAGACCCCCAAAACACCCCCCCACGACTCCCCCCCAAACTCCTTAATGACACTTGCTGCGCAGCGGGTGCCCTTCCATGATGCGGGACCCCCCCCAAGACCCAATGGACTCCCGAGACCCCCCAGTGCCCCAGGGACCCCCAAGCCCCACCAGAACCCCCCCGTTACCGGCTGATGATGCGCTCGGTGTGGAGGGGTCTCCCCGCGGCCCCCTGCCGCAGCTTGCGGTTGAGCTGCAGGGCCACCCACACCTCCGAGTGCTCCAGCGTCAGGTCCAGCGGCGAGTCCCCCTCCTTGTTCCGCACCTCGGGGTCGGCCCCCCGCGACAGGAACAGGCTGCGGCAGCAGGCGACGGGTCACCCCCCCACCCCTGAAACAAACACCCCTCCCCAGAGCCCCCCACACCCTGGGCACCCAGGCATCCCCCACCCCAGGGGACCCAGGCATCCAAGCATCTCCCACCCCGTGGATCTGCACCCAGGTGCCCTTTGCCCCCCCCCGATCCCCCCCCAAGGACTCAGGCATCCAGCTCCAACCCCCCCCCATAGACCCCCTGATCCCCCCAATGACCCAGGTGTGTCCCCCCGCAGACCGCCTGTGCCCCCATGGACCCAGACATCCAGGCATCTCATGCCCCCCATAGAACCCCCCCCACCCCATATGGACCCAGGCATCGGGGTGCCCCCAGCCCCCCCCGCAGCCCCCCCCTTACATGACGCAGTCGTGGTAGCTCTCGCGGGCGGCGATGTGGAGGGGGGTGTCCCCGTGGAAGTTGACGGCGTGCAGGTCGCACTGGGCGTTCAGCAGCACCTCGGCGATCTCCGCGCTGCCCGTGAAGGAGGCCCAGTGCAGGCAGATGTTCTCCTCCTGCCCATGGCAGGGGGCACCGTCCATCAGGAACCTGCCCCCCCCCACCCCGGGGCAAAACCCACCACCCCCCGAGGCGAAACCCACCTCCTGGGGGGCAAAACCAGCCTCTGGGTCCTCAAAACTGCCCCAGGAGGGGGGAATTAGCCTGGGGGGGCCCTCAAAACCACCCTCGGTAGGGATGGGGGGAGCTTAAAACTGCCCCAAAGGGGATGGGGGGGTCTCGAAACCATCCTAGGAGAGATCAGGGAGGCCTCGAAACCACCCCCAGTAGGGATGGGGACTCCAAAACTGCCATTAGAAAGGACATTGAAAGCAGTGGGGCTTTGAAATCACCCTGGGGGGCCTCAAAACCACCCTCCGTGGTGACCAGGGGGTCTTGAAACAGCCCCAGAGAAGCCTCAAAAGCACCGGGGGGGGGGGGGGGGCCTCGAAACCGCTGCAGGGGGGCCGACTCACGTTGTCTGTGAGAGTGACATCAGCGCCACGCGTCAGCAGCCGGCGAATGACCTCGATGTGCTTGTGCTCAGCCGCCCAGATGATGGGGGTCCAACCCCCGTTGTCCTGAGAAGGGCAAGGCGAGGGGGGGGTCAGTGTCACCCGGACGCCGGGGTCCCCCCGTAGCCCCCCCCAGACACCAGGGTCCCACCTGGGCGTTGACGTCCACCTGCCCGGTGGAGAGCAGCAGGTCGACCATCTCCAGGTTGCCGTTCTTGGCGGCGTGGTGGAGGCAGGTGGAGCCGTCCTCCTCCTGGGGGGTGGGGGCGATGACATCAGCAAAGGGCGGCGACGACGTCAGCGGGGAGGGGGTGTGATGTCATCACCCACCTTGCTGTAGACGCAGCCGCCCCGCCGCACCATGTACCGCGCCGCCTCCACGTGGTTGTTGGCCACCGCCTCCATCAGCGGCGTCCGGCGCAGCTTGTCCGTTGCATTGATGTTGGCGCCCGCCTTGGGGGGGGGGGGGGTGTCAGGGACACCCCAGACCCCCCCTGAGCCCCAAGGACCCCCCCGGGACCCTCACCTGCACCAGGAGGTGGTGGACCTCCAAGAAGCCCTATAAGAGCCCCATGGCCCCTCCAGCACATCCCAGAGACCCCCCCAGGATGCTCTTGACCCTCAGCACCCCCCCAGCACCCCCAGGGACACCCAGGGACCCCCCAGAGCCCCCCAGCACCCCAAGGATCCCCAGGGATCTCCAGAGCCCTCCCCACCCTCTGCCCCAGCAATCCCCAAAGATCCCCCAGGGACCCCCCAAATCCACCTAGGGCACCCTGGAGCCCCCCCAAATGTCCCTGACCCCCAGAGACCCCCAAACCTGCAGCAGGAGATGGCAGATTTTGAGGTGCCCCCTGGGACCCCCCCCAGCCCACCTGCAGCAGGAGGTGGCAGATTTCGAGGTACCCCTTCTGCGCTGCCGCGTGCAGGGGGGTGCGCTTGCTCTGAGCATCGCTCTGGAAGTTGGGGTCCAGGTTGTCCACTGGGGGGGTGAGGGGGGGGCAGTCAGGGGAGGGTGTGAGGACCCCCTGGGGTGCTGGGACAACCCAACGCCCTTGAGGACACCCCAAAGTCCTCCCGGGACCCTGCAGGCATCCCCAGTCCGTGAGAGACACTCAGGGGGCTCCAGGCCCCCCCCCCGGACCCCCACTCACGCAGCATGAGGACGACTTTCTGCAGTTCTCCTTGCTTGACGGAGACGTAGAGCTGCCGGGGGTGGAACCGCAGCTTCTTCCGCCTGCGAAGGTTGGAGGGGGAACTGGGGGTACTGGGAGCACTGGGATGCTGGGGGACCCCACATTGGGGTACTGGGAGGCACTGGGTGTCAGGGGGACCCTGCACTGCGGGTACTGGGAGGACCCCATACAGGGACACTGGGTGTCAGGGGGACCCTGGAATAGGGGTACTGGGAGCACTGGGGGACGCCATATGAGGGAGCTAGGAGGTTGGGGGAACCTGGCACTGGGGGACCCCAGAGAGGGGGAGTTTTGGGGGGGGTTGGGGGGCACAAGGGGGGCTCAGGAAGGGTTGGGGGTTCAGAATATGTTTGGGGGGCTTGGGGGGGTTAATACAGGTTTGGGGGGGTCGAGGGCTCAGAGGACTCAGGAAAGGCTGGGGATGCTCGGGGGGGGCTCAGGAAGATATGGGGGTTCCCAGGGGGATTGGGGATCCCAAGGGGCAGGGGGGGCACCCACCTCTCAGCCTCCTGCCCCACCAGCGCCTTCTCCAGCAGGTCGCGGGCGGGCCCCGGCGCCAGCCCCCGGGCCGAGAGGGCCCCCCCGGAGGGCAGGGCCAGCGTCGGCCCCCCCGAGCTGTCGATGGGCTCGGCCCGGGGGTCCGGGGGGGGTGCCCGGCCCTCGCCCTGCCCCCGCATCCGTGCGCTGGGGGGGGAGTGGGGGGGGGGTGTCAGGGGGGGCTGGGGCACCCCTGGGACCCCCCCCACCCCAAACCCCTTAAGTCCTTTCAGCCCCAAACACCCCCTGAGATGCCCCCAGACCCCTACACAGCCCCCCAGACCCCTTTAAGCCCCCCAAACTTTTTTAAGACACACGCCCCCAAGCACCTCCAGGCTCCTCGCACACCTGTGTACCCCCCAGATGTCCCCCAAGACCCCCCTAAAGCCCTGTGTACCCCCCAAACCCCTCCGTATCCCCCTCAGACCCCCCAAACCCCTGTGTACCCTCAGAGCCCCCTCAGGCCCCTTCATAACCCCCCCGAGCCCCCTCAAGACTCGCTTAAACCCCTGTGCACCTCCCCAACTCCCTGGACCCTAAACCCACGAAAGCCCCCCCAAACTCCTGTGTCCCCTTTCCCAGATACCCCCAAACCCCTCTGTAACCCCCCCAGATGACCCTAAAACCCCCCAAGCCCCCCCAAAACCCCTTCATACCCCCCCCAAACTCCCACATCCCATACCTGGGTGTGGGGGCGTCGGTGCGGGGGGCCGGGGCACGGCGGCGGGGCTCGGGGGGGGCGGTGGCAGGGGCTGGGGGGGCCCCCTCGGTGCGGGGCAGCGTCACCTCCTGGGCTTCAGAGGCGTCTTCCCCGCAGTGGGGGCAGAAAATCATCCCGTTGAGCTGCGAGACACAGCCCCGGTGGAACCGGTGCCCGATCCGCACGTCGGGGTGGCACTCCAGGAACGTCCCCTGGGGGGGCACAGGGGGGTCAGAGGGTCCCCAAGGAGTCCTAGGGGGTCTCCAAGGGGGTATACAGGGGGGGTACAGGGGGTCCCGGGGGCCCCAGCCCCAATCCACACATCAGGGTGGCCATCCAGGACCATCCCCTGGGGGGGCACGGGTGGGTCAGGGGTCCCCAAGGGGGTCCTGGGGGTCCGCAAGGTGTCCTAGGGGCCTCCAAAGGGGGCCAGGGGGGATACAAGGAGGGTACAGGGGGTCCCGGGGGCCCCAGCCCCAATCTGGACGTTGGGATGGCACTCCAGGAACGTCCCCGAGGGGGGCACAGGAGTCCCCCAAGGGTCCCACTGGACACCACCTTGTCACTAACAGCAGTGCAGAAGTAGCCGCAGCCAGGGGAAGCAGTAGTGCCTGTGGGGGGTCCCTGTGCCCCCCCCCGGGCTGTGTGACACCCCCCCCAAGTCTTGGGGACCCCCCCACTCACGGCGGTGCAGAAGTAGCCGCAGCCGGGGCAGCAGTGGTGCTTGACCATGCGGGCACGGTGGCTCTCGCACAGCACCATCAGGGGCACGCGGCTGGACGGACGCATCGTCTCCCGCTTCAGGATGCTGCTGCCGCAGCCGCTCAGCTGGGGGGGCCGGTGGGGGGGGGGTGTCAGTGCTGGGGGTGGGGGGGGTGGGTCCTGCCACCCCGATCCCACTCGGGGACCCCACCACTCCTGCTGGGTCACCGGGGTGCCTGGGTCTCTCCCGCAAACACTTGGGTCCTCCCATCCCCACATGCACACCTGAGTCCCCCCCCAGATACCGGGGCCACCCCCCCGAAACACTGGGGCTCCCCTCCTCCCTCCTGCATGCCTGGGTCCCCCTGACACTCAGCAGCCCCACCGCCCCCCCCCGTGTCCCCCCAGATGCCCAGGTCCTCCCCCCAGCCCCCACCCTCTCCCCACCCGTGGGGCCCCCCACACCCCCGGGTCCCCCCCCGGCCCCCCCCCTCCCCACACCCAGGTCCCCCCAGATGCCCGGGTCCCCTGCCCCGGCCCCCCCCACCCCCCCTCCCCACCCCCGGGTCCCCCCAGATGCCCGGGTCAACCCCCCGCCCCCACCCCCTTCCCACCCCCGGGTCCCCCCAGATGCCCGGGTGCCCCCCCCGGCCCCCACCTGCCCGTCGACGCTCTCGGTGGCCATGCAGAGCCCCCGCGCCCCCTCGCCCCCCCGCTCCACCTTGGGGGCCTCCATGCGGCAGGAGCAGAGGGGCAGCTCCTCGAATCGCTCCGCCTCCAGCCCCCCCAGCGCCCCCGCCGGCCCTGCAGGGGGCGCTCCGTGAGGGGCGGGGCCTCAGGTGGGGGCGTGGTCTGGGGCGGGGCCGCGAGGGGGGGACAGCGCCGGGGGCGGGGCCTCGGAGGGTGGAGGCATGGTCTAGGAGCAGGGGGCAGGGCCGCGAGGGGAGGGGACAGCGCCGGGGGCAGGGCCTCGGAGGGTGGGGGCGTGGTCTAGGAGCAGGGGGCGGGGCCGCGAGGGGAGGGGAGAGCGCCGGGGGCGGGGTCTCAGAGGGTGGGGGCGTGGTCTGGAGCAGTGGGCCGTGAGTGGAGGGGGTGGTGCCTGGGGGCGGGGCCTCGGAGGGTGGAGGCGTGGTCTAGGAGCAGGGGGCGGGTCTGCGAGGGGAGGGGACAGCACCAGGGGCGGGGCCTCGGAGGGTGGGGGCGTGGTCTGGGAGCAGGGGGCGGGGCCGCGAGGGGAGGGGACAGCGCCGGGGCAGGGTCTCGAAGGGTGGGGGCGTGCTCTGGTAGCAGTGGGCCGCGAGGAGAGGGGATGGCACCTGGGGGCGGGGCCTCTGAGGGTGGGGGCGTGGTCTAGGGACGGGGGCGGGGCCGCGAGGGGGGCAACGCCTGGTGGCAGGGCCTCGGAGGGTGGGGCGGGGCCTAGGGGCAGGGCCTAGAGGCAGGGACTGGGATGGGACTCCACCTGGGGGCGGGGCCTCAGAGGATGGGGGCGTGGTCTAGGACTGGGGCGGGGCAGCAAGGGGATGGCAGGGACTGGGACTGCACCTGGGGGCGGGGCCTCAGAGGGTGGGGGCGTGGTCTAGGACAGGGGGCATCATCTAGGACCAGGGTGGGGCCACAGGAGAGGCTGTAGAGCAGCATGGGACCGCATCTGGGGGTGGAGCCAGTGTCGGGGGGCAGGGCCTCGGAGGATGGGGGCGTGGTCTAGGACCAGGTGGGGTGGCTGGGCCCCAGGAGTGGTGCTGTGGGCGTGGCCAGACAGCCTGTAAGAGCTGTGACTGGCAGGGGCGTGGCCAGGGAAGGGGCGTGGCCTCACCTGGGGGCTGCGGGGAGAGGGCTCCGCCCCCCGGCAGCTGCAGGCAGCCCAGGGGCACCTCGGTGTATTCGCTGGGGGGGGCCCCGGGGGGGGCTCCGGGCACCCCTGGGGGGGAGGGAGGGGTCAGGGCAGGGCCAGGGGGCCACACCCCCTCAGTCACTCTTTCAAGGCTGCCCACACCACATTTGTGTGTGTTGGGGCCCCCCCCTTGGCTGATATCACCACCTTAAGCCCCCCCCCCCCCATTTCAGGGGTCCCCCCTCCCCAAGTTCTCCAGTTTGGGGCTCCCTCATTCCCCATTTCCACATGTCAAGCCTCCCCCCTCCCCAACATACGAGTTTCAAGGCCCACGCCCCCCAAATTTATCAGTTTTGGGGGTCCCCCTCTCCAATTTACAAGTCACAAGGTTCATAACACACCCCCCCCCCCCCCCAAACACACCCCACCCCGGGGTGCCCCCACCTCTCTCCTTGGCCCGGGGATCCTTCCGCTTGCGTTTCCGCGCCGGTTTCAGCCAAGGACTCTCCTTCCAGCGGCGCCGGGCCCTGCGCCGGGCGCTGGAGGCACTCTGCGGGGGGGGACACGCACACTCTGTCAGGGCCCCCCCAAACCTCCCAACCCCCCCACCCCGCAGCCCCCGGTGCCCCTCACCCGGTCCGAGGCGTTGCCAGACTCCTCATCCTCCTCCTCTTCTTCCTCGTCCTCCTCCTCCTCCTCTTCTTCATCCTCCTCATCTTCCTCCTCTTCCTCCTCCTCGCTCAGCACCTCGCCAGCCCCCTCGCCCTCCGACTGACACCCCCCCCGTGTGAATCCAGGCATCCAGGAGCCCCCCCAGTGCCTCCCACTGACACCCCAGCTCCCCACACTCCTCCCTGGCTGCTCCGATGCCCACCCCCCCCGTCCCTCCCAGTTCCACCAGGGACCCCCCAGTACCCAGCAATGACTCCCCCATACGCTGCATTGCCCCTCTAGTGCTCCCCAGTCCTCCCAGTAAGCCGCCAGCCTCAACCAGTGCCTCCCCCAGTATGTCCCACTAAGTTCCATCATGTGTCTACGCCCCCCAAGTCCCCCCCCAAGGCTGCCCCAGAGCCCCCCAGTCCCTCCCACTGACCTCCCAGCATTAACCCATCATCTCTCAACAACCAAGTCCCCCCTGGGCCGCCCCAGAGCTCTCCAGTCCCTCCCAGTAACCCTCCAGTGCCTCCCAGTGACCTCATCCCTTCCGGTGACCCCCCCAGTCCCACCTTGCTGTCCGAGTCCCCATGCCCATCCACACTGAAACCGTCGTAGAAGAGGGAGAAGCTGCCGCCGCCTTCACTGTCCCAGTCGTCACTGGGGCGGGTGCCGCGGGGGGGGGCAGCCATCTCCTCCGTCACTGTGATCTGATGGGGGGGGCGCAGGGGGGACTTAGGGGGACCCAAGCATCCAGGGTGGGGGGACAGGGGGGACCCCAGTGTGCAGGCATACCTCGGTGCTGGCGCGGGGGCTGGGTCTCTGCAGCCGTTTGTGCAGCCCCTCGGGGCCGTAGTCCAGCTTGGGGCGTTTGGGGGGCTCTGGGGGCGGGGTAAGGGGGTTCGGGGGTCAGGGGTGACCCCCAGCCCCGCAACTGCCCCGCCAGACCCTCTCACTGCCCCCCAACCTGCTCCTTGACCTCTCAAACTCCCCCTTCCTGCTCCTAGGACCCCCAGGACCCCCTCAGTTCCCCCCCCAGGGGCTCCCCCACCCCACCTCACCCCCCCCACCCTAAGACCCACCGGGCTCCTCGATGCTGCGCAGCTCATCCGACACCCTGAAGTGCAGCATCTCCGACACCCGCTTCTCGGGGACCTGCGGGGCAGGAAGGGACCCAGGCGTCCAGGGGGGAACGCAGGCATCGGGGGGGGACGGGGACCGCCACCCACCCACAAAGGACCCAGGCATCCGGGCCCCCCACCTGTCCGTTGCTGGGCTTGGCCATGGTCTTGCGGGCCCGGTGGACCTTGGGGCGGGCGGGGGGCTCGGGGGGGGCTGGGGTGGGTTCCGGAGGGGCCGGGGGGGAGGCAGGTGGGGGGGGCCGCCCCCCGGGGAGGCTGAGGAGCCTCAGGGCCAGGCTCTGCCCCGGGGGGGACTTCCCCGCCCCTGTCAAGGACATCTTGGCCCGGCTTGGGGGGGCTGGGGGGGGACCCCCAACCGCCCCCCGCCCTGGAGAGCCCGGCAGTGTCTTCGTCGCGTGGCCTAGGGGCAAAAGGTCGTGAGACACCTCCAAAATAACACCCCAAAGCCCCCGATGCAACCCAGAGTCAGACAACGCCCCCCGCCAAAACCTCCTTGAACGCCCAAAATACTTCCTAGCCCTCCTGGACTCCCCCACACTCTCCATAAACCCTCGACCACTCCCCAAAACCCTCTCTCAGCCCCCAGTACACCTCCCAGGCCCCCCCATAAGCCTCTAAAGACCCCCTAGGGCCCCCCAAAATGTCCCTGAACCCCCCAACCTCCCCCAGGCCCCCCAACCACACCCCAGACCCCCCCAAAATGCCCCTAACCCCCCCCGGGACCCCCCCAGACCCCCTTTAAAGCTCCCACACACCCCCAAAACACCCCTAGACCCTCCCAGAACGCCTCTGAACCCCCCCCCGACCCCCAAATACATCCACGGATTCCCCCCCACCCCCCGTTACCTGGCAGCCCCTTAGGGCTGGCACCGGCCGGGGGGGCCCCCTGCGGCCCCTCCCCCTCGGGGGACCCCCCCCCACCCTCTCGGCCGCTCCCGGACGCCTGGATCCCCCCGTGTTCCTCCTCGGGGGGGGCACCCCCCACGCTGGGGGGGGTCCCCCCGCTCTGGGGGGGGTCAGGGGGGGCGGGGCTGCTGGGGAGGAGCCCTGGGTGGGGGGGAGATGGGGGTCAGGGGGATGTAAGGGGGGGTCGGGGGATCAAGGCGGGGGTCAAGGGTGCTGCCCCCCCCCCCGCACTCACCGGGGTCTCCCGCCGCCTCCACCACGAGGGTCCCGCCGGGGGGGTCCTGGGGGGCAGAGAGGGGTGAGGGCGGGGGGACCCAGGCGTCCGCGGGGGGGGGAGACACCCAGGCGTCCGGGCCACGCCCCCTCCGCCCCCCCGCAGCACAAAAGCGCCGGCGCAGCCCCTCCCTCCCCCCGGACGCCTGGGTGTCGTCCCCCCCCCCCTCGGCCTCGTTCTCGCTGTGCCCCCCCTTTCCTCCTCCTCCTCCTCCTCACGTCCCCCCCCCCCCCCCGGACCTCGCCGCCTCCCGCCGCCTCCATCGCTGCCGGCCGCCGCCGCGCGCGCGCCGCTTCCGACGTCACGGCGCGGGAAAAGGGCGGGGCTCCACGCTTAAAGGGACCGCGGCCGTCGCCCCGCCCACCGCCCCGCCCACTTCCCCTCGGCGTCCGGGGGCATTGTCTTCCCCCAGGGGGGCGGAACCCAGGCTTGCTCCGCCCCACCCCGCAGACCACGCCCCCTCCAGGCGTTCGGGCCCCCCAATTCCCCTGGGGGGGGACCCCAACCTGCTCCCCCCCATGACCCCAAATCAGCGGTTGGTTTGGGTTTGTTTTTTTTCTCATTTATTACAAAAAGTCTCTAAGAGTGGCGGTGGGGGAGGGGACCCCCCAAAAGGGGGCCCCGGCATCCACATAGCCCCCCCCTCCTCCGCTCTAACCCCTACCCTCACTATCCCCCATTGCCGCCCCCCCCAGGGGGGACCCAGGCATTCGGGCCCCCCCCGCCCCCAACTCTAACCCCCTACCCCCCAGCCCCCCCCCCCCCCAAAGGGGACCCAGGCATCCGGGCCCCCCTCTCCAATCCCCCCCCTACTTCTTCCCCACCCCCCTACACTACAGAGAACCCAGGCATCCAGGCGGGGACCCAGGCATCTGGGCAGCCCCTCCCCCCAAATCTCCTTCCCCCCCATCACTACAAGCTAAAGGGGAACCCAGGCGTCCGGGGGGGGCCCCGGCATCCGGGGGGGGGACACGACCCAGGTCTCAGGGTGACCCCACATGACCTTTCCTACAAGCTACAGGGAGAACCCCAGCATCTGGGGGGGACACCCCTGTGACCACCCCCCCCCAAAGAGTGGACCCAGGTGTCCGGGGTGGGGACGGGGGGAAACAAACCCCGGCTTTGAGGGGGGGGCTGGACCCCAACATCCACCGAGGGACCCCGGCATCCGAGACCAGCAAACCCAGCGTCTGGGGGCGGGGGGGGAATGATGGCGTCCGGTCAGGGCGACCCCCCTTTATCCGTGGGGTGAGCTGGGTGTCCGGGTGGGGTGTCCGTGGGGGGACCAACATGTCCGGGCAGAGCCCCCCCCTTATCTGCGAGGGAACCCAGGTGTCCGGCTGGAGGAGACCCCCCCCTTATCCATGGGGGGGACCCAGGCGTCCAGGTGGGGTGCACCCCCTTATCTGCAGCAGGGGGGGACGGGACGACCCAGGCGTCTGGGTCCCACAAACCCATCGTCCTCGGGGGGGACCCCAGCGTCCGGGTGCCGCGCACCCCCCTTATCTGCAGAGGAACCCCGGCGTCCCGGCGGGGTGACCCCCCCTCATCCACAGATGAACGCCGGCGTCCCGGTGGGGTGCACCCCACTATCCGCCGAGGGACCCAGGCATCCGGGCAGACCCCCCCCCCCGCTCCGGTGCAGCTGACCCCGGGGGTCCCCCCCACCCGCCCCCCCCGGCCCCGTCAGCGGACGAGGACGTTGATCTCGGCCACGCTGGCCTCCAGCACGTTCTCGGCGGTGGTCTTGCCGTGCTGCTCCTTGAGGTGCCGGCGGATGGCAGGTTTGTGGGCGAAGCGGACGTCGCAGTAGGAGCAGCGGTACGGCCGCTCGCCGCTGTGCAGGTTCATGTGGTCGTGCAGCGTCGACTTCTGGGTGAAGCTCTTGCCGCAGACGCCGCAGCCGTGCGACTTGACGCCGCGGTGGACGTTCATGTGCCGGTTGAGGTTGCTGCTGTGGTTGAACTGCTTCCCGCACCGCGGGCACATGAAGACGAAGTGCTGGGCCCGCATGTGGAACACCAGCTTCTCCACGCCCTGGAAGGCCTCGCCGCACTTCCCGCACCGCGCCGGGGCCGCCGCCGGGGCCGCCGATGCCGCCGCCGATGCCGCCGCCGATGCCGCCGCCGCCGCCGCCGCCGGCGGGTTGGCGCCGCCCGGCTCCTCTGCCGCCGCCCCGCCGCCGCCGCCGCCGCCGCCGGGGAAGATGAGGAGCCCCTCGCCTTCGGCGTCCTCGGCCAGGCTGTAACACGCCTTCACCACCCCCAGCGGCGGGGGCCGGGGGGGCTCGGGGGGGGCCGATGGCCCCTCCGCCGCCGCCGTCGCCGCTGCCTGCGGCCACGCGCGGGGTCCCCGCCGCCGCCGCGCCCCCGCCGCCACCGCCGCCGCCGCCGCCGCCGCCGGCTCCACCTTGACGATGCAGACGTCGGGCGCGGCGTCCTCCTCCTCCTCCTCCTCCTCTTCCTCCTCGGGCTTGGGGGGCGGCGGGGGGCGCAGGGGGGGCTGCCCGGCGGGGGGGGGCGGCTGGATGAAGCGGGCGAGGGCGCCGCGGCAGCGCTCCACCACGTGCTCCATCTGCAGGTAGCTGGCGGCCGTCAGGTAATTAACGAGGTCGCGGCCGGCGAACTCGAGGGCGCCGGTGTAGCAGGAGAGGAGGAGGTCGGCCAGGACGCGGGCGCTGTGGGCCAGCGAGACGCGGAGCTCGGCCGCCGGGTTGAGGAGGAACTGGTCGCGGAGGAAGGGGGAGCAGGCGGCCAGGATGACGCGGTGGCCTCGGAAGCGCAGGCTCCGCGCCACGATGGTGACGTCGCAGAAGCGCTCCTCCGCCCGTAGCCGGTTCATGCTCCGCAGCGCGGCCGCCTCGTGGCCCGGCAGCTGGAAACGCAGCACCTCCGCGCACGACGACATGGTGGCCGGGGCGCCGGCGGGGACTGGGAGCGCTGGGGAGGGTTGCTGGGGGCACTGGGGAGGGTTACTGGGGGGAATGGGGGCTCTGGGAGGGGCTAGTGGGGGGACTGGGAGCACTGGAGGGGTTACTGGGGGCACTGGGAGGTGTTACTAGGGGGACCAGGAACACTAGGGAGGGTTACGGGGGGGACTGGGAGCACTGGGAGGGGCTACTGGGGTGAATGGGGTCACTGGGAAGGGTTACTCGGGGACTGGGGGCACTGGGAGGGGCTATTGGGAGCACTGGGAGGTGTTACTGGAGGGACTGGAAACACTGGGGAGGGAACACTGGGGGGAATGGGAGCACTGGGGGCACCGGGAGCACTGGAAGGGGTTACTGGGGGGACTGGGAGCAGTGGGAGGGTTACTGGGAGCACTGGGAGCAATAAGACAGGTTAGTGGGGGGACCAGGAGCACTGGGAGGGGTTAC
Source organism: Necrosyrtes monachus (assembly GCA_037953605.1). NCBI lineage: Eukaryota > Metazoa > Chordata > Aves > Accipitriformes > Accipitridae > Necrosyrtes > Necrosyrtes monachus. Next base: position 1,263,590 of record JAZGTQ010000603.1, on the reverse strand, counting down.
TGGGAGCAATGGGAGGGCTTACTGGGGGCACGAGGAGCACTGGGAGGGGCTACTGAGGAGACTGGGACCACTGGGAGGGGTTACTGGGAACACTGGGAAGGGCTACTGGGAGGACTCAGAACAATGGGAGCACTGGGAGGGAGAGCTCCGGGGACGGGGAGGGGTTACTGAGGGGACCAGGAGCAGTAGGAGGGATTACTGGGAGCACTGGGATGGGGCACTGGGAGCAACGGGAGGGGGCGCCGGGGCTGCTGGGAGCACAGGGGGCACCGGGAGCACTGCGGGAGGGACTGGGGGCACTGGGAGCAGTGGCGGAAGGGGGAGGGGTCGCTGGGAGCACTGGGAGCACTGGGAGGGGGCGCCGGGGGTCACGTGGCTCCACCTGGGGAGACAAGGCCGCGCTGACGTCACCGCGCGCCCCCCGCCCCCCCCGGCCCCCGCCCGCCCCCCCCATTGGCCCGCGCGGGGCCCCCCCGCGCCCCCATTGGTCCCCGCGGGCCGGGCCCCCATTGGCCCCCCCCCGCGCCCCCCCCGCGCCCCCATTGGCCGCCGCCGCCCCCGCCCCCCCCCCCGCGCGCGCCGTTACCGCCTCGAGCGCCGCCGGCGCGCGGCAGCGCCGTTAAAGGGGCCGCGGCGGGGGAGGGGGCGCGGCGCGGGGCATTGTGGGATGCGGGGGGACACGGCCGGGGGGGGCCGACCCCCTCCCCGCCTCCCCCGGGGCATTCTGGGAGCGCGGCCCCGCCCACCCGTCGTCATCAGCCCGCGGCAGCGCGGCGCCGGCCGTTCCCATGGCAACGGGCCGCCATGTTGAGCGGAGGCGGGCCGGGGTGCTGGCTCCGCCCCGGGGACGGGGCTTTCCCCGAGTGGCTCCGCCCCCGGTGGGGGCGGGTCCGCTCAGACTGCCTCCGCCCCGGGGGCGGGGTTTTCCCATATGGCCCCGCCCCGGGAGCGGGTGCGCCCCAGGGGCGGGGTTTTCCCCGGCTGGCTCCGCCCCGGGTGGGGGGCGGGTCCCTTCAGACTGCCTCCGCCCCGAGGGGCGGGGTTTTCCCCGGCTGGCCCCGCCCCGGGGGGGGCGGGTTTGTCTGCTGTTCCGCCCCCGGGGCGGGGTCACCGGGAGAGGCCCCGCCCCTCCCCTTTTCCCGGCGTCCCCCCCCCCGGTGGTCCCCGCCGTCCCGGCCATGGTCCCCTGGGTGCTGACCCTCCTGTTCCTCGCCGGGGGGGCCCGGCCCGGCCCGGCCGCCGCTGGCAGCGGCCCCCCCCGCCCCACCGCCTGCCCCCCCACCGGGTCCCGCTGCCCCCCGGGCACCTACCCCCACCCGCCTCCCCGCCACCGCCCCGGCCGCTGCCCCACCGCCGGGAACGAGACCCCCGTCGCCTGCAAAGGTGCGCCGCGACCCCGGGGACCCCCTTGGGGTGGGGGGGAGAGACCCGCCCCGGGCGCCCGGGTCCTCCGTGGACCCCCCCGGGATGCCTGCGTCCCCTTTGGGGTGCGGCGGTGGGGACAGGACCCCCCCACCGGAGTCCTGGGTCCCCTTTGGGTTTGGGGGGGCAGGACCCCCGGATGCCTGCGTCCCTTTTGGAGTGGGGGGGGGGACAGGACCCCCCCGGACGCCTGGGTCCCCTTTGCCTCCCCCAGAGTTGCGGTGCCCGTCGCCGCTGTCGTTCCCGCAGGGGACGGTCTCCCCCCGCCGCCCCTCGCACCCCCCCGGGGCCGTTCTGGCCTTCACCTGCGACGACGGGTTCGTGCTGCGGGGCCCGGCCCAGAGGCGCTGCCGGCCCGGAGGCCTCTGGAGCGGCACCAGCCCCGTCTGCGACGACGGCGGTGAGAGCCGGGGACACCGGGACCCCCGACTGGCCCGGGGCGGGGGGGGAGATCCCCCCCCAGATCCGCCTGGGAGCCCCAAGTCAGCCCCCAGAATCCCCTTGGGAGCCCCAAATCCCCCCCCTATTTCCCCGGGAACCCCAAATCCTGCGCCAGATCCCCCCGGGAGCCCCCAAAATCCCCCTGGGAGCCCCCAAAATTCCATGGGAGCCCCAAATTCTCCCCCAGATCCACCTGGGAGCCCCAAATCAGCCCCCCAGATCCGCCCGGGAGCCCCCCAAATCCCCCTGGGAACCCCAAATCCCCCCCCAAATCCCTCTGAGTGCCCCCAAATACCCTGGGAGCTCCCAAATCCTTCCCAAAATCCCTCTTGGGGCCCCCAAATCACCCCCAAATACCATGGGGAGCCCCCGAAATCCCCTGGAAGACCCAAATTGGCTCCCAAAATCCTTTGTCAGACCCCCAAACCCCCCCCCGCCCCGGGAGCCTCAGGTCCCTGTGGTTGGGGGGTCCGGGTGGTTGGGGGGTGCCGGGGGGGATCCCTGTGGGCTCAGGGTGGGTTCAAGGGTCCCTATAGAGCCCCGGAGTGAGGGGTCGGTGGGGGTAGCAAGAGGGTTGGGGGGGTCCCTGTTGGGTAGCAATAGGGCTGGGGTGGGGTTGGGGGTCCCCGAGGGGTGCCCCCCCCACCCCTAATGCCCCCCCCCCCGCAGCGGGTGACTGTCCCCCGGCCCCGGCCCCCGCCGGGGGGGTGACGACGGGGCGGGGCCGGCAGCGGGGGGCGGTGGTGCACGTGCGCTGCGGGGCGGGGCTGATGCTGCTGGGCCCCGCCCACCGCCGTTGCCTGGAGACGGGCCGCTGGTCCGGCCCCGAGCCCTCCTGCCGCCGTGAGTGACAGGGGGCGTGGCCACCCGTGAACCCGCCCCCCACCTGACTCCGCCCCCTCCCCGTACCGCGGCCCCTCCCCCGAGTGTGTCCCGCCCCCCCCCTCGTGTGGGTGGGCACCGCTGACCCACCCCAACAACCCCCCGTCACCCCCCAGGGACCCCCTGACCCTTGTGACCCCGAGGACCCCCCCAGGGACCCTCCATGGCCCCTGTGGCCCCCCGACCCCAATGACTCCCTGAACCCCAGTGGCCCCCCCGGGACTCCCAATGACCCCCCTGGGACCCACAGGGACGCCTCTGACCCACTGTGCCCCCCCCGGACCCCCCCCAGGTCCCCGTGTCCCCCCAGAACCACCCCCTGAGGTCCCCCTGTGCCCCCCCCAGCCCTCTGGTCCCCCTGGGGTCCCCCCACATCCCCCCCCCGATGCCCCCCCAGCCCTCTGCAGCCCCACGCGTGTGTCCCCATGTCGCCCCCATGTGTCCCCATGTCCCCCCCCGTGTGTGTGTCCCCCCCAGACCCCTACGCTTACGACCTCCCCGAGGACGTCAGCGAGGGCTTCGGGGCGTCTCTCACCTCCGTCCTGGAGCTGGCGGGCGCCCGCCCCCACAACGGTGGGTCTGGGGGGGGACCCCGGTGTCCGGGGAGGGGGGACATGGACACGGCCGCCCCCCCCAGGCAGGGGTGACACGCGGGGGTGTCCCCCAGACTCGTCCCTGGGCCGTCGCATCGTGCTGAGCAGCGAGGGGTCCCTCCACGTCTACCTGCTCCTCGACGCCTCCGGCAGCGTCCGCTCGGAGAACTTCCGCCTCTTCCAGGAGTGCGGGGCCGCCATCGTCGACAGGGTGGGACATGGGGTGGGGGGGACACGGGGTTGGGGGGACACACACCGTGGTGGGAATGGGCTGGAACCGTGGGTTAGGACCATGGGGGTGGGATGAGGTGGGACTGGGGAGGAATGGGGAGGGACTGCGGTACGACCGGGGTGGGATCATTGGTGGGATGGTGGTGGGGTCATGGTGGGATTGTGGTGGGATCATGGTGGGACCATGGGTAGGACCATGCGTGGGACTGTTGTGGGATCGTGGGTGGAACTGTGGTGGGATCACGGTGGGACCATGCGTGGGACTGTTGTGGGATCGTGGGTGGAACTGTGGTGGGATCACGGTGGGACCAGGGAGGAACAGGCTGGGACCTTGGTAGAACCGTAGTGGGAGAATGGGAACCCCATGGTGGGACCGTGGTGGGACTATGGTGAGACAGGGGTGGTCCACAGTGGGACGGGTGGGACCACCAAGGATGGAGGAGACCGTGGTGAGAGAGGCTGGGACCACGGCAGGACCTTGGGGGAGCTGTGATGGATCCTGGGTGGGATCATGGTGGGACCACAGAGGAACAAACTGGAACCTTGGTAGGACCACGGGGACACAGGGCAGGACCATGGGGACACCATGGTGGGACCATGGAGGAGCAGGCTGGGACTGTGGTGGGGACCTGACGCCCCTCCCCACCGCAGCTCAGCAGCTTCGAGGTGGCCGTGAGCTTTGCCGTCATCTCCTTCGCCAGCCGGGCCCTGGTCATTGTCTCCACGGCCGAGGACGAGTCGGCCGACGCCGACGAGGTTCTCCACCGCCTGGAGAACATGACCTTCACTGGTGTGTCCCAGTGGCCGGGAAGGGACCCCGGCATCCGGGGAAGGGACCCTGGCATCCGGGACCTGGCGGGTCTCCATCTCCCCATAGACCACGGCAACGCGACGGGCACCAACGTCCGCGGAGCGCTGATGGAGGTCTACCACATGCTCCTCTTCCAGAAGGCGCGGGCGGGGCGGATGGGCCACCCCGACTCCTGGCGGCACGTCCGCCATGTCATCATCCTGCTGACTGACGGTGGGGACCTGGGGTAGGGGGACAGGGAGACCCGGGGGAGGGGGTGAAGACCTGGGTGACCCCCCCTCTCGCTGCCCCACAGGCAGGTTCAACGTTGGGCGGCACCCCCGGGACGTGGTGGCCAAGATTGAGGATGTGCTGGAGATCAAGCCGGACCGGGAGGACTACTTGGGTGGGTGCTGCGGGGGGACGGGGACCTTGGGGGGATCTTGGGGACATCGAGGGTGGCTTTGGGGACCTCGAGGGTGGTGCTGGGGACCTCATGGTGGCTCTTGGGACCTCGAAGATGGTTTTGGGGACCTTGAGGGTGGTTTGGGGACGTTAAAGAGGATGTTAGGGATCTTGAGGGTGGTTTGAGGACTTCAGTGGTGGCGTTGGGGACCTTGAAGATGGTTTTGGGGACCTTGAGTGTAGTTTGGAGACCTCAAGGGTGGTTTGGGGACATCATGGTGGCTCTTGGGACCTCAAAGATGGTTTTGGGGACCTCGAGGGTGGTTGGGGGACGTTAAAGAGGATGTTGGGGATCTTGAGGGTGGTTTGAGAACTTCAGTGGTGGCTTTGGGGACCTTGAAGATGGTTTTGGAGACCTCGAGGGTGGTTTGGAGACATTAAAGAGGATGTTGGGGTCTTGAGAGTGGTTTGAGGACTTCAGTGGTGGCTTTTGGGGCCTTGAAGATGGTTTTGGGGACTTCAGGGGTGGTTTGAGGACCTTGAGGGTGGTTTGGGGCCAACGGACCCCCCAAGGGCCCCCATGCAGCTCCCCACAGCCCCCGCCAGGTCCCCGCTCTGTGAGTCCTTGGCCCCGTCCGCCCCCATCACTGTTTGCTCTTGCGCCACTGCTGGGGTGGCCCCGATGGGCCCCTCCTGCCCGTGCGGTCACAGCCCCGTCCCTGTCCCCAGGGCCGGACCTTGCCCCCACCCCAGCCCATGTGGGGCCGGCTCTGGGCACCCAGAGCCACGTTCTGGGTCACCCAACACCCTTTAGGTGCCTCCAACCCCCCCTTGGTGCCCCCAGATCCATCCTGACACCCCAAACACCCATCGAGGTGCCCCCAAGCCCCCTTTTAGGTGCCTCCAACCCCATTTGAAATGCCCCAAACCTTGTTCTAGGTGCCCCAAGCCCTGTTGAGGTGTCCCAAGCCCGGTTCTAGGTGCCTCAAGCCCCACTGAGATGCCCCAAACCCCCTTTTAGGTGCCCCAGACCCATTTTGGGTGCCCCAAACCCACCTCAGATACCCCCGAGCCCCTAGTAGGTGCCCCCAACCCCATTTTTGACACCCCAAGCCCAGTTCTGGCTGCCCCCAGACCCCTCCCATGCCCCCCTGAGCCCCCCTTGTTCCCCCGCCCCAGACATCTACGCCTTTGGGGTGGGGGCGCTGGAGGTGGACGTGGCGGAGCTGGCGGCAGTGGCCTCGCACCGGCGGGACGAGACCCACGCCTTCAAGCTGGCGGACGCGGCGGCGCTGCGGCAGGCGCTGGAGGCGGCGCTGGTGGCCACCACCCTTGGGGACCTCTGCGGCGTCATCGTCCCCGCCGGAGCCTCCCGGCCCCCCTGGCACGTCATCCTGAGGGTGAGACCCCCACTGTGGGGGGACCCACATCCCACTGGGGACCCAGGCGTCTGGAGGGGGTCCGGCACCGCAATGCCCACTGGGGACCCAGATGTTTGGGGGGGACCCATGTCCCACTGGGGGCCCAGGTGTCTGGGGGGGGGTCCTGCACCGCAATGCCCACTGGAGACCCAGATGTTTGGGAGGGTCCCACAGCCCACTGGGGACCCAGGTGTCTGGGGGGGGGTCCTGCACCCCAATGCTCACTGGGGACCCTGGCTTCTGAGGGTCCTGCAGCCCACTGGGGACCCAGGCATCTGGGCCCCCTCCTCCCCCGAAACCCCCTCCCAGGGGACCCAGGCGTCCAGGACCCCCCCGCTTGGGGGGGTCCCCGTCACCCATGGGTGCTGACAGTGGTGCCGCAGGCAGGGCGGGACCAGCGCTGTGCGGGGTCCCTGGTGGGGGGCCGCTGGGTGCTGACGGCGGCACACTGCTTCCTGGGGGGCCCTGCGCCCCACGCCTGGACCGCCGACCTGGGTAGGATGCTCGGGGGGGACCCCCTGCTCCCCTCCCCACCCCCCACCCCCCCGCTCTGGGGGGACGCTGGCATTTGGCTGATGGGGGGGGTTGGGGGGGGCAGGGGAGGGGGAGCTTGTGCCCCTCCAGCGCTGGGTGCTCCACGAGAACTTCGACGTCCGTGCTGGGGTGTCCCGGGGGATCCCCGAATTTTACGATTACGACGTGGCCCTGGTGGAGCTGGAGCGGGAGGTGGGGACCCGCGGGACCCCCAGGTGAGCGGGGGGGTGGAGGGGGCACGGGGGGGTCCCCAGGGGCACCCTGACCCCCCTTCTCGCCCCAGGCGCGTCTGCGTCCCCTGCACCGAAGACGCCAACCGGGCGATGAGGAAACCGCCGGGGATGACCTGCGAGGAGCAAGGTGGGGACCCCGGCGTCCGGGGGGGGACACCCAGGCGTCGGGGGGGACACCCAGGCATCCGGGGTGCTGAGCCTGCCCCCCTGCCCCCCCCCAGAGGCCGAGCTGCTGGGCCGGCCCCGGGTCCCGGCTGAGTTCGTCTCCCTGGACCCGCAGAGGATGGGGGTGCAGATCAAGAGACAGGAGGCGGTGAGGACCCCAGCGTCCTGGGGGGGGGACCCCGGCATTTGGGGGGGATCCTGGCGTTTGGGGGGAACCCAGGCAGCTGGGGGGGACCCAGGGGTTCAGGGAGACCTGGGAGTCTGGGGGGGGACCCAGGGGTTTTGGGGGGACCCAGGTGTCTGAGGGGGACCCAGGCGTTTGGGGAGGACCCCAGCATTCGGGGGGGACCCAGGGGTTCAGGGGGGACCTCGGCGTTTGGGGGGGACCCCAGCGTTCGGGGAGACCTGGGAGTCTGGGGGGGGACCCAGGTGTTTGGGGGGACCCAGGAGTTTGGGGGGGACCCCGGGTGTCTGGGGGTCCCTGCTCCATCCCACACATCCCCCCACCCCTGGGGACCAAGGCAGGTGGGGATGTGGGCTTTCGGGGGGACCCAGGTGTTCTGGGGGGGGACCCAGGGGTGTGGGGGGACCCAGGAGTTCTGGGGGACCCAGGGGTGTGGGGGGACCCCGGCATCCTGGGGGGGGACCCAGGGGTGTGGCAGCACCCAGGCGTTCTGGGGGGGACCCAGGGGTGTGGGGGGGACCCTGGCATGCTGGGGGGTGACCCAGGCGTTCTGGGGTGTGCCCCCCCCCCCAGTGGGCCGCCTGCGCTTCGGGGGCGACGCAGCCGGGGACCCCCTACGCCGAAGCGGCGCTGGGGGAGGTGGTGACCGATCGGTTCCTCTGCTCGGGGCAGGAGAGCGGGGGCCCCCCCGAGGCCGCCACCTGCAAAGGTGAGTGGGGGCGATGGGGGGGTGCTGGGGGGGGGGTGGGGGTGGTCCTGGCACCTTCCCACCCCCCCCCCCGCTCTGCCTCCCCCAGGGGAGTCCGGGGGGTCCCTGTTCCTGGAGAGGAGGCACCGCTTCATTCAGGTGAGGGGGGGGCCCAAACCAGGGGGTCCCTCGTGCCGGGACCCCCAAAGCCGGACGCCGGGGACCCCCAGGCTCGGACGCCGGGGTCCCCCGTGTCCGGAGGCCAGGGTCCACGCCTGCCCCACAGGTGGGGGTGGTGAGCTGGGGCACCTTCGACCCGTGCCGGGGGGGACGGCGCACGGTTGGGGGGGTCCTGCTTCGACCCCCGGCCCCCCCCGGACACCGACCCCGCGATTTCCACATCAGCCTCTTCCGCGTCCAGCCGTGGCTGCGCCGGCACCTGGGGGGGGTCCTCGCCTTCGCCCCCCTGCGCTAATGCCGACCCTGGTCGTGACCCCCACCCCCACAATAAAGCTTGTGTGCCCCCCCGCCGCCGTGAGCTTCCTTCTAGGGTGTCGCGGTGCCGCCTCTTCCCGGCAGGGTGGGGGCCCCCCCCGCACCCATGGCTTGGCTGGGTGCCGGCGGGTGGGGGTGGGGCAGGTGCACCCAGATGCCTGGGTCTTCTGGGGGGGAAGGGGGGGGCAGAGCAGGATTTCCCCCCCCGTGAACACCTGAGTCCCTTGGGGGGGGGGGAGTGGAGCAGGGGATCCAGGAGTTCAGGGTGGGACCCTCGTTAGTGGCGGGTGCTGTTAATGAGGCCTCGTTACCCCGAGGTGGGGGGCAGGTGGGTCCGGACCCCCGGGGGGGGGCTGGTCCCCGACGCCTGGGTCCCCTGTAGGGCCGGGGTGGGGGGCTCCCGGACGCCTGGGAACCCCGGGGTGTGGGGCAGCCCCAGCACACCCCCCACCCCCCAACCTGTGACTTCCCGTAGGCCGCGGGGGGGGCCCGGTATTTCACAACCCCCCCCCGGCCCCGTCGGCCCCACAGAGGCCGCGGACGGACGGACGGGCTCGGACCCACGGCCATGGCGGGAGCCTTCCTCGCCCTCCTGCTCCTCTTGGCCCCCGCCGATGGTCGGTGTCCCCCCCCCAGCCCCCCGGCCCCCCCATGGCCGCCCCGCAGACCCCTCTCCCCCCCACTGACGGTGTCCCCCACCCCACAGGCAGCCCCGCGGCAGCCACCCCGGGGACCCCCCCCACGCTGCCCCCCGACCCCCCCCGCTGCGACCCGGCGCTGGTGCCGATCGAGGGGGGCTGGGGGGAGCTGGTGGCGGGGGGAGAGGGGCTGCGCTACCGTTGCCCCCCCGGCAGCACCCCCCTCCCCACCGGCCTCCGGCGCTGCAGCCCCGAGGGGACCTGGGACCCCCTGCCAGGGGGGGTCACGCCCCGCTGCCAAGGTGGGTCGCTGGGGGGGGGACTCTGGGGGCTGAGGGGTCCTTGGGGGGACAGGGAGGGTCATGGGGGAGGCTATTGGGGGTCCCTGGGGGGGACACCGGGGGTTGGGGGGTTGGAAGCCTCTATCGGGCTGTGGGGGGGTCAGGGTGTCATTGAGGGTCCTGGGGGTCCCAGGGGGGTAGTTCGGGCCAGGGGGTCTCTGGGGACTGGGGGGTCCCTGGGGGGGGTGTCCCGGGAGGTTCTGGGTGTCACAGGGTCAGGGGGTCCCTGGGGGGTGTTGGGGGGGCAATGGGGCTCACTGGTGCCCCCCATACCCCCCCCAGCCGTCTGGTGCCCGGCGCCGCTGGAGTTCGAGCACGGCTGGTTCTGGCCGCGGGGGGGGCGTCACGCCCCCGGCTCCCGCCTGGAGTTCGGCTGTCTTGGGGGCTTCACCCTGCGGGGACCCCACGTCCGCGTCTGCGGCCCTGGGGGGCGCTGGGGGGGGGCCACCCCCGTCTGCGACGATGGCGGTGAGGGGGCGCAGGGCGGGGGGGGGGGGGGCGCCTGTCTCCGCCTGTCCCTCGGTCTGCCCCGGGCCCCCCCAGCATCCCCTGGGCATCCCGGGTGTCCCCCACGTGTCCCCCTCACCCCTGAGCATCCCCCGTCCCCACACCTCCTGTCCCATTGCCCCCCATATCCCCACGACCCACGTCCTCCCTGTGTCCCCCCCGTCCCCATCTCCCCCATCCCCATGTCCCTGTGCCCCCAAGTGTCCCCCCGTGTCCCCCCACATCCCCATCTCCCCCGTCCCCATGCCCCTGTGCCCCCAAGTGTCCCCCCACGTCCCCATCTCCCCCGTCCCCATGCCCCTGTGCCCCCAAGTGTCCCCCCACGTCCCCATCTCCCCCGTCCCCATGCCCCTGTGCCCCCCAAGTGTCCCCCTGCCCCCCACACCCATGTCCCCCCAAGTGTCCCCACGTCCCCTGTACCCCCCCCACGTCCCCTGAGCATCCTTGTGGCCCCCCAAGCGTCCCCGTGTCCCCCCCGCCACGTCCCTCGAGCACCCGAGCGTCCCCCCGAGCGTCCCTGCATCCCTGAGCATCCCCGTGTGTGTCCCCCCATGTCACACCCTGACGCCTGCCCGCAGCGGGGGCCTGCCCGGCCCCGGGGGTCCCACCGGGGGCCACCAAGGAGGGCTCGGGGTACGGGGTGGAGGGGCGCGTCCGGTACCGCTGCCGGCGCGGGCTGCAGCTGGTGGGCTCGGCCGAGCGACGCTGCCTGGAGGGGGGCGTCTGGAGTGGCACCGAGCCCCGATGCCGCGGTGAGGGGCTGGGGGGGTCTTGGGGGGGGTCCTGGAGGGGGTTGTGGGGTACGGTGGGGGGGCTGAAGGCCAAGCGCCATGGTGAGGGGCTGGGGGGGGGGCAGGGGATCAGTGGGGTAAGAGGATCTGGAGCCCTGATGCCACGGGGATGGGCTCGGGGGGGGGGGTCCTGGGGGCTCTTGGGAGCCATGGGATGGTCGGGGGTGGCGGGGAGGGGTGCCCAGGGGGTGCAGGGTCCTGGGGGGCCCTGTGGGGTGGGGGGGGTGTCTATGGGATATGGGGGGGCCCTATGAAGGTTATGGGGTCCCTTATTGGGGGGGAGGACCCTTATGGGGCAGAGGCTGCAGGGGGGGTGTCTTGTATGGGGGGGGTGGGGTCTGGAGCGGGGGGGTGACCCGGTGCCTCCCCCCCAGACCCCAACTCCTTCGACACCCCCGAGGACGTGGCTGCCTCCTTCCTGGCCTCCCTCGCCCAGACCGTGGAGGTGGCCGAGGCCAACGACACCAGGGGTGGGGGACGAGGGGGGCTGGGGGGGCTATGGGGGGGTTGAAAGGGGGCTATGGGGGGACTGGGGGGCCATGAGGGTCTATGGGGGGCTGAGGGGGGGCTATGGGGGTCTATGGGGGGCCGAGGGGGGGCTAAGGGGGCACTGGGGGGCTGGGGGGCCATGGGGCTGGGGAGCTACGGGGGTATTTGGATATGGGGGCCACGGGGTGTCTGGGGGGGGGCACAGGGAGTCGTGGGGGTCCAAAGGTCACTGTGGGTCAGGGCTGGGGGCTGGGGGGTCCCCGTGGGGCTCTGTGGGGGTCGCCATGCGGCGCTGTGGGTCCCAGTGGGGTTTTTGGGGGGGCTCCATGGGTCCCTGTGGGGCTTGGTGGGGGTCGCAGTGGGTTGCGGTGGGTCGCAGCGTGCCCCTGCCCCCCCCCCGCCAGGCCCCACGGAGAAGCGTCGGATCCGCCTGAGCCCCGGAGCCGCCCTGAACATTTACCTGGTGCTGGACGCGTCCCAGAGCATCGGCGCCGAGGATTTCGGGGACGCCCGGAACGCCCTCAGGGAGCTGGTGGAGAAGGTGGCACCCCCAGACACCCCCTCCCCAAATCCTCCCTCAGACTCCCCAGACCCCCCCGAAGCCCCCCTCAGACCCCCCTGGCACCCTCCGCCTCTGACCGCCCCAGGTCCCCCCGAACCCCCGTGTCCGCCCTGACCCCCCCATCACGCCCCCCCCAGATCGCCAGCTATGGGGCAGCCCCCCACTACGGGATCGTCACCTTCGGGACGGAGGCGCGGGTGGTGCTGAGCCCCATGGAGCCGCAGGCGGCCGACGGGGCCTCGGTGGGCAAGCTGCTGGAGGAGCTGCCCTTCGCAGGTGGGGGGGCTGGGGGGGGGCAGTCCTGGGATGGGGTCCTGAGGGGCTTTATGGGGGGCTATGGGAGACTGTGGGGTGGTCCGGGGGGGGTCTGGGGGCTTCTGGTGGGGGACTATGGAGGTCTGGGTGGGTTTGGGGGGGCTATAGGGGTCCTGGGGGGCATCTATGGAGTGCTACGGGGGTTGCGGGGGGGGTTCTGGGGGTTTCGGGGGTGCTGGTGGGGGTTTATGGGAGACTATGGGGTCTGCGGGTGGTCTTGGGAGGGGCTATGGGGTGCTATGGGGGTCTTTGGGGGGGCTATGTGGGTCTGGGGGCTTCTGGTGGGGGACTATGGACATTTGGGGGGGCTCTGTGGAGTGTTGGGGGGGTTCTCTGGGGGTTTTGGGGGTGCTGGTGGGGATCTATGGGGTGCCATGGGCTGCTATGGGAGCCTGGGGGGTCCTATGGGAGGCTATAGTGGTCTGGGGGGCTCTGTGGGGTGCTCTGGGGCTCGGGGGGGCTCCGTGGGGTGCAGTGACCCCCCCGTGCCCCCCAGCCCACGCGCAGAAGCCGGGGACGAACCCCCACGCCGCCCTCAAGGCCGTCTACGAGCTGCTGGTGCAGCAGGAGTGGGCAGAGCAGCTGCGGGGGCTGCAGCCCCCCCCCGTCACCAACAGCACCCGCCACGTCCTCATCATCATGACCGACGGTGGGACCCCCCCCTTGGGAACCCCCATGACCCTGAGACCCCCCAAACCCTCCCCAAAGCCCCCGCACTCTCTCAGGACCCCAAAATCCCCCCGGCCCCCCCGCTTTGGGGTGCCCCAGACCACAAAAGCCCCCCAAGGCCCCCCCAGATCCCCTGTGGGATCCCCCCCCCCAGCCCCCAAATCCCCCTCAGAGCCCCCTGCCCCCCCATGAGACCCCCCCAGCCCCTCTGTGACCCCCTCCCCGTGCTCCCCCCAGGCCGGGTGAACATGGGGGGGTCCCCGGTCCCCGTCATCCACCAGATCCGGGAGCTGCTGAGCATCGGCCGGGACCCCCGCAACGACCGGGAGGACTTTTTGGGTGGGCGACGGGAATTGGGGGGGGGGGGGGGCTGGGGGGCAGAATGGGCAGCTTGGGGGATGTCAGTGGGGATGGGGTGGACAGAGGAGTTTGGGGCAGTCTGGGGGGGGCTGGGGGAGCTTGGGGGGGTGATGCATGGGGCTGGGGGTTTGGGGGGGCTGGGGAGGTTTGGGGGGGCCTTGGGGAAGTTTGGGGGGGCAGGTGGGGTTTGGCGGGGATTGAGGGGACTGCAGGGGGCTGGGGAGGTCTGGGGAGGTTCTGGGGGGGCTGCGGAGCCCTGGTGAGGTTTGGGGGGGGTTGGGGTGTCGGGACCCCCGCTGACGCCCCCTCCCCACCCCGTCAGACGTGTACGCGTTCGGGGTGGGGTCGCTGGTGCACGTGGAGACGCTGAACGCGCTGGCCTCGCACAAGGACGGGGAGCAGCACGTCTTCCTGCTGCGGGGGCTGCCGGACCTGCAGGAGGCCTTCCACCGCATGATCGGTGAGGGCCCCCCCAGAAACACCCCCTGGGGCCCCTAAAACCCCCCCTCACGGCCTTCCACTGCATGGTCAGTGAGGGCCCCCCCAAAACACCGCCTGGGACCCCTAAAACCCCCCTCGTGGCCTTCACTGCATGGTCAGTGAGGGTCCCCCCAAAAACACCGCCTGGGACCCCTAAAACCCCCCCATGGCCTTCCACTGCATGATCGGTGAGGGCCCCCCCCAAAAAACACCGCCTGGGACCCCTAAAACCCCCCTCGTGGCCTTCACTGCATGACCGGTGAGGGCCCCCCCCGGGACCCCTAAACCCCCCCTTGTGGCCTTCCACCGCATGATCGGTGAGGGCCCCCCCAGAAACACCCCCTGGGGCCCCTAAAACCCCCCTCGTGGCCTTCACTGCATGGTCAGTGAGGGCCCCCCCAAAAACACCGCCTGGGACCCCTAAAACCCCCCCATGGCCTTCCACTGCATGATCGGTGAGGGCCCCCCCAGAAACACCCCCTGGGGCCCCTAAAACCCCCCTCACGGCCTTCCACTGCATGGTCAGTGAGGGTCCCCCCAAAAACACCGCCTGGGACCCCTAAAACCCCCCTCGTGGCCTTCACTGCATGATCAGTGAGGGCCCCCCCAAAACCCGCCTGGGACCCCTAAACCCCCCCTGTGGCCTTCCACTGCTTGATCGGTGAGGGCCCCCCCAGAAACACCCCCTGGGACCCCTAAAACCCCCCTCGTGGCCTTCACTGCATGATCAGTGAGGGCCCCCCCAAAAACACCGCCTGGGACCCCTAAAACCCCCCCATGGCCTTCCACTGCATGATCGGTGAGGGCCCCCCCAGAAACACCCCCTGGGGCCCCTAAAACCCCCCTCATGGCCTTCCACTGCATGGTCAGTGAGGGTCCCCCCAAAAACACCGCCTGGGACCCCTAAAACCCCCCTCGTGGCCTTCACTGCATGGTCAGTGAGGGCCCCCCCAAAAACACCGCCTGGGACCCCTAAACCCCCCCCATGGCCTTCCACTGCTTGGTCGGTGAGGGCCCCCCCAGAAACACCCTTTGGGACCCCTAAAACCCCCCTCGTGGCCTTCACTGCATGATCAGTGAGGGCCCCCCCAAAAAACACCGCCTTGGGACCCCTAAAACCCCCCCATGGCCTTCCACTGCATGATCGGTGAGGGCCCCCCCCAAAAAACACCCTCTGGGACCCCTAAAACCCCCCTCGTGGCCTTCCACTGCATGATCGGTGAGGGCCCCCCCAAAAACACCCCCTGGGACCCCTAACACCCCCCCATGGCCCTCCACCATATGATCGGTGAGGGCCCCCCCCCCCCAAAACCACCCCCTGGGATCCCCTAACACCCCCCTCATGGCCTTCCACCGCATGATCGGTGAGGGCCCCCCCCAAAAACCACCCCCTGGGACCCCTGACACCCCCGCATGGCCTTCCACCATATGATCGGTGAGGGCCCCCCCCAAAAAACACCCCCTGGGACCCCTAAAACCCCCCTCGTGGCCTTCACCGCATGATCGGTGAGGGCCCCCCCCAAAAAACACCCTTTGGGACCCCTAACACCCCCGTCGTGGCCTTCACTGCATGATCGGTGAGGGCCCCCCCCAAAAAACACCCTTTGGGACCCCTAAAACCCCCCTCGTGGCCTTCACTGCATGATTGGTGAGGGCCGCCCCCCAAAAAACACCCCCTGGGACCCCCCAGGTAACCCCAACATCCCTGGGGACCCCAACCCCCCCCCCGAGACATTCCCCTCAGTCCCCCTTGAGCCCCTGCAGGGTCCCCCTCCCCGTGCCCCCCCAAGTCTCAGTGCCCCCCCCAAACTCGGCTCCCCCCCCAGACGAGAGCGAGACCATGGGGCTCTGCGGGCTCACCTACGAATTCAAGAGCGCCAGCGACCGGGAGAGGAACCCCTGGCACGTCACCATCATCGTCACTGTGAGCTGGGGGGCACGGGGGGGGCACGGGGGGACATGGGGGGGACACGCATGGGGGGGACACAAATGGGGGACACACGCACGGGGGGGACACGCATGGGGGACACACGCACGGGGGGGAGACACGTCTGACGGGGACATGGCGCTGTCACGGGGAGGGCATGGGGACACACGTGGGGTCGGGGGGACCCCCGTGACCCCCCCGTGCCCCCCCATGTCCCCAGCGCCCCGAGAAGGGTCAGGAGCGCTGCCAGGGGTCCCTGGTGTCCCCCTACTTCGTGCTGACGGCGGCTCACTGCTTCCACGTGGACGATCAGGCGCCGTGGGTCACCGTGGAAGTGGGTGCGTGGGGCGGGGGGGTCCCGTCGGGGGGGGGTCCCCCGGGTGCCGGGGGTCCCCTCCGAGCCCGTCACCGTCGCGCAGGGCCGCGGGTGCAGCGGAAGGTGGCCAGGCTCTTCCTGCACCCCCAGTACGACCTGGGGGGCCGACGGGACCGGGGGGTCCCCGAGTTCTACGACTACGACGTGGCCCTGGTGCAGCTGGAGACCTCGGTGCCCCCCAGCCCCACCACGCGGTGAGGGGACGGGGGGGCCCTGGGGCAGGGGGGGGGGTCCATGGGGGAGAAGGGGCTCTGCGGGTCAAGGAGGGGGGGGCTGTGGGGTAGTGGGGAGTCTGTGGGGCAGAGTGGGGGGGTCCCTGGGGCAGAGTGGGGGGGTCCATGGGGGAGAGGGGGCTCTGGGGGTCAAGGGGGGGGGGTCTGTGGGGTAGTGGGGAGTCTGTGGGGCAGAGTGGGGGGGTCCCTGGGGCAGAGTGGTGGGGTCCATGGGGGAGAGGGGGCTCTGGGGGTCAAGGGGGGGGGGTCTGTGGGGTAGTGGGGAGTCTGTGGGGCAGAGTGGGGGGATCCGTGGGGTTGGGGGGGGTCCCTGGGGCAGAGTGGGGGGGTCCATGGGGGAGAGGGGGCTCTGTGGGTCAAGGAGGGGGGGGTCTGTGGGGTAGTGGGGAGTCTGTGGGGCAGAGTGGGGGGATCCGTGGGGTTGGGGGGGGCCCTGGGGCAGAGTGGGGGGGGTCCATGGGGGAGAAGGGGCTCTGGGGGTCAAGGAGGGGGGGCTGTGGGGTAGTGGGGAGTCTGTGGGGCAGAGTGGGGGGATCCGTGGGGTTGGGGGGGGTCCCTGGGGCAGAGTGGGGGGGTCCATGGGGGAGAAGGGGCTCTGGGGGTCAAGGGGGGGGTGGTCTGTGGGGTAGTGGGGAGTCTGTGGGGCAGAGTGGGGGGATCCGTGGGGTTGGGGGGGGTCCCTGGGGCAGAGTGGGGGGGGTCCATGGGGGAGAAGGGGCTCTGTGGGTCAAGGAGGGGGGGCTGTGGGGTAGTGGGGAGTCTGTGGGGCAGAGTGGGGGGGTCCATGGGGGAGAGGGGGCTCTGTGGGTCAAAGGGGGGGTGTCCATGGGTCGGGGGGTGGTCTGTGGGGTAGTGGGGAGTCTGTGGGGCAGAGTGGGGGGGTCCATGGGGGAGAGGGGGCTCTGTGGGTCAAAGGGGGGGTGTCCATGGGTCGGGGGGTGGTCTGTGGGGTAGTGGGGAGTCCGTGGGGCTGGGGGGGTCTCTGCAGCGGGGGGGGGTGCATAGGGCAGCTGGGGGTCTGTGGGGCAGAGGGGGGATCCATGGGGCAGCTGGGGGTCTGTGGGGCAGGGAGGGGATCCACAGGGCACGGAGGGGTCTGTGGGTCAGAGAGGAGGAGCCGTGGGGCAGAGAGGGGCCGTGGGTGGGGGTGTGGGGCGCTGACCCCCCCGTCCCCCCCAGCCCCCTCTGCCTGCCCTGCACCGAAGGTGCCTCCCGGGCGCTGCGGCTGCCGCCGGACCAGAGCACCTGCGATGAGCACCGTGAGCCCCCCCCCAACTGCCCCCCCCGCCAAGCGCCCCCCCCACATACCCCTGACCCCCCCATCACCCCCCCAGGCCGCCTGCTGCTCCCCGAGAAGAACCTCGGCGCCTTTTTCGTCTCCCCCCACGGCCCCTCGGAGCTGCAGCGACGCCCCGTCCACCTCAAGCTGGGGGAGCAGGTGGGTGTCCCCCCCCGTGTCCGTCTGTCCGTGTCCCCCCCCCGTGTCCGTCCGTCCCTGACGCCCCTGTCCGCAGCGGGGCCCCTGCGAGGCCGACGCGCTGCGGGCCCCCCCCTACGCCAACGTCTTGGCGCTGGAGGACGTCGTCACCCCCCGGTTCCTCTGCTCCGGCGGCACCGAGCCCTACGTCGACCCCAACGCCTGCCGCGGTCAGTGCCCCCCCAGTGCATCCCAGTACCATCCTCACCCCCCCAGTACGCCCCAGGACTGTCCTAGTGCCCCCCGGTATGTCCCGGTACATCCTAGTGCACCTCTGGTGCCCCCCAGTACGCCTCGCTGCCCCGCTGATGGCACTCCAGTACAACCCAGTGGCCCCCAGTGCCGTCCCAGTGCTGCTTGCTTTACCTCCGTATCTCTGAGGGCCATCCCAGTATGTCTTAGTGTCCTTCAGTGCCATCCCAGTAAGTTTTACTGCTCCTAAATGCTATCCCAGTACATCCCACTAACTCTTACTGCCATCCCAGCAAGTCCCAGTATGGCCTAACGCTATCTTAGTTTCTTCCACTAACCCTTAGTGCCATCCCCATAGATCCCAGTATATGCTAGTGCTATCCCAGTACCTCCCCGTAACCCTTAGTGCCATCTCAGTATGGCCCAGTGTCCTCGAATACCATCCCAGTATGTCCCAGTACTATTTAGGGCCCTCCCAGTGCCTCCCAGTATGTCCCAGCACATTCCAGTACCGCCCCCAGTGTCCCCCTCCCGCAGCCCAGGGCATCCCATCCATCCCAGTATATCCCAGTGCCCTCCCATTCACACTCCCCCCCCCCCCCCAACAGGTGACTCTGGGGGTCCCATTGTTGTCACCTGGGGGAAGCGCTACTTCCAGGTCAGTGGGGATACTGGGGAGAACGGCAGATACTGGGGGGGGCCTGGAAATGCTAGAGAGGACGGGGGATACTGGGGGGCACTGGGGATACTGGGGAGGACTGTGGTTACTGGGGGGCGGCTACAGGTACCAGAAACGCACAGAGGATACTGGGGGGGCACTGGGGTTACTGGGGGACACTAGAAATACCAGGGGGGTGTCACTGGGGATACTGGGAGTGGGGGTGATCAGTTGGGGGTGCTGGACGCGGGGTGACCCCTCCCCGTGCCCCCCCCAGGTGGGCGTGATCAGTTGGGGGGTGCTGGACGTTTGCCGCCAGCCCCGCGCCCCCCCCTTCGCCCGGGATTTCCACATCAACGTCTTCGAGGTGCTGCCCTGGCTGCGGGCGCAGCTGCAGGACGAGGACCTGGGCTTCCTCCCGTGACGCGTCGTGACATGTCGTGACATGTCGTGACACGTGGCAAGGGGGGGGGGCAACGAGGCAGCCGCCGGCTGTGGGATAGGGAGGGGTGTGGGGGGACGGGAGGGGTGACAGGGGGACCTGAGCTGCCCCCCCCCCATGCCAGGGGACGATGTGTGGGGGGTCCGGGGGGGGGTCATCGGGGGTCCCGCCCGCGTGACGTTCCCAGCTGGGACAATAAATTGGGGGCGCAGCCTCGTTTTTCCTTTATTGCCCCCCAAAAAGGTCCTCGTTGTACACGACCTGCGAGCGCTTGTCCCGGTGCGAGCCCTTGGCGCTGTTCTTCACCGCTGGGGGGGGGGGCGGGAGGAAAAGGGGGGGTCAGGGACCCGGGGGGGACCCCGGGGGGGGACTCAGGTGTTCGGGGGGCTGTGGGCAGGCCCCCCTGCTTTTCTTTATGAGGAACCTTCCTTTTGGGGGGATGTTCTTTTACAGCTGTCTCGCTTGCCGGGGGTCCCACCAGCCCACCCCCCAGGGACCCACCTGTCACCCCCCCCCGTGGGGCCCCGCCGCCCATGTCCCCCCCCCTTTGCCCCCCGCCCCGCACTCACCCAGGGACCCCCAGAGCGATTTCCCGGTGGCTGCGTCCAGCAGCAGCTGCTTGCGGGCGATGCTGACCTTGAGCTGCACGTCCTGCACCACCGCCCCGTTCAGCTGGGGGGGGACACGGGGGGTCAGGGGTGCGGGAGGGGTCAGGGCCCCCCCAAACCCCTCAGGACCCCCCCAGGGCCCCCCTGCCCATCCCACCTCTGCGATGGCCTGGTCGGCCGACTCCATCTTCTCGTAGGTGACGAAGGCGCAGCTGAGGGGGGGGAGGACAGGAGGGGGCCGGGTGGGGTCACAACAGGCCACGCCTGAAGGCACACCCCATTTGGCCACGCCCACCACATCAGCCCAGCCACACCCCATCTGCCCTGCCCACGACCCAGGTTGTGCGCCCAGCTCACGGCCCCACCCACAACCCTTAGCCCCACCCCAACCAGACTCCACCCCCAGCCCTTAACCCCACCCACAATCCATTGCCTTGCCCACAACTCAGCCCTGCCCCAACCCAACTCCACCCACAGCCCTTAACCCCACCCACAACTTGACTCCACCCCCAGCCCTTAGCCCCACCCGCAACTCTTAGCCCTGCCCAAACCTGACTCCACCCACAACCCTTAGCCCCACCCCAACCTGACTCCACCCACAGCCCTTAACCCCACCCACAGGCCTTAGCCCCACTCACAATCCATTGCCCTGCCCACAACTCAGCCCTGCCCAAACCTGACTCCACCCACAGCCCTTAGCCCCACCCACAATCCATTGCCCTGCCCGCAACTCAGCCCTGCCCAAACCTGACTCCAGCCACAGCCCTTAGCCCCACCCCCAATCCATTGCCCCGCCCATAACTCAGCCCTGCCAAGCCTAACTCTACCCACATCCCTTAGCCCCACACACAACCCTTAGCCCCACCCACAACTTGACTCCACCCCAGCCCTTAGCCCCACCCACAATCCATTGCCCTGCCCACAACTCTTAGCCCTGCCCAAACCTGACTCCACCCACAGCCCTTAGCCCCACCCACAATCCATTGCCCTGCCCACAACTCAGCCCTGCCCAAACCTGACTCCACCCACAGGCCTTAGCCCCACCCCCAATCCATTGCCCTGCCCACAACTCTTAGCCCTGCCCAAACCTGACTCCACCCACAGGCCTTAGCCCCACCCCCAATCCATTGCCCCACCCACAACTCTTAGCCCTGCCCAAACCTGACTCCAGCCACAGCCCTTAGCCCCACCCACAACTTGACTCCACCCCAGCCCTTAGCCCCACCCCAGCCCCACCCACAGCTCAGCCCCACCCACGAGCTCTAACTCTGCCCCCAATCTCTGGCCCCGCCCCTCCCGGCCCCGCCCACTTGCGGGGGCTGTCCATGGAGAGGTCGATGATGGCTCCGAAGGGGCCGAAGGCTCCGCGCAGCAGCTCGGGGCTCAGCTCCGCCCCGTACACGTACAGCGTGTTCCCCTTCCGGGGGGGGCGGCGCTCGGGGAACGAGTCCGACCCTGGGGGGGGCACGGGGGGGCTCACCCAGGCCTCCGGGACCCCCAGCGCCCCGGGGGGAGGGACCCCTCCGGGGATCCCGGGACCTGGGACCCCCCCCCCTCAGGTCCCTAGGTCCCCCCCCCAGCACCCCAGGGTCCGGGACCCCCCCAGGACCCCCCCCAGGTCCCTGGGTGTCCCCCCCGAGCACCCTGGGGTCCAGGACCCCGCCAGGACCTCCCCCCTAGCACCCAGGGACCTGGGACCCCCCCAGTATCCAGAATTGCCACCACTCAGGGACCCACGATCCCCCTCCTCAGCACCTCAGGGTCTGCGCCCCCCCCAGGTCCCTGGGTCCCCCCCCCAGCACCCCGGGGTCTAGGACCCCCCCAGGACCCTCCCCCGACCCCTGGGGAACCGCCACAGCACCCCGGGGTTCGGGACCCCCCCAGGACCCTCCCCCCAGACCCCTGGGGAACCGCCACAGCACCCCGGGGTTTGGGACCCCCCCAGGACCCTCCCCCCAGACCCCTGGGTCCCCCCCCCAGCACCCTGGGGTCTAGGACCCCCCCAGGACCCTCCCCCCAGGTCCCTGGGTCCCCCTCCCAGCACCCTGGGGTCTAGGACCCCCCCAGGACCCTCCCCCGACCCCTGGGGAACCGCCACAGCACCCCGGGGTTTGGGACCCCCCCAGGACCCTCCCCCCAGCACCCCGGGGTCTAGGACCCCCCCAGGACCCTCCCCCCAGACCCCTGGGTCCCCCCCCCAGCACCCCGGGGTCCAGGACCCCCCCAGGACCCTCCCCCCAGACCCCTGGGTCCCCCCCCCAGCACCCCGGGGTCTAGGACCCCCCCAGGACCCTCCCCCCAGGTCCCTGGGGACCCCCCCCAGCACCCCGGGGTCTAGGACCCCCCCAGGACCCTCCCCCCAGGTCCCTGGGGACCCCCCCCAGCACCCCGGGGTCTGGGACCACCCCCCCAGGTCCCTGGGTCCTCCCCCCAGCACCCCAGGGTTTGGGACCCCGCAGGATCCCCTCCCCAGCACCCAGGGACCTGGGACACCCCCCCAGAACCTCAGGGTCTGGCCCCCCCCCCCGTACTGCGGAAGACCCCGTCCCGTTCCCGGCTCCGCTCCTCCGGCTCCGGCTCCTGCTCCCAGTCCAGGCGTCGCTCCCCCCGCTCGGGGGGGTCCCCCCGGCCCCCCCCGCCCTCCGGCTCCCGCAGCCGCTCGCTGGCGCTCACGAAGCTGTGGGGAGGGGGCACGGGGGGGGGTTAGCTGCAGGGGGGGGTCCCAGAGCAAAAAGGGGGGGGGTCCCGGGGGTCCCCCCGCTCACCTCTCGTACAGCGATTTCCTCTGGGGGCGTCGTGACTGCGGGGAAAGGGGAGGGAGGGAGCTGGTAACGGGGAGGGACCCCGGCGTCCAGACCCCCCCCAACCCCAAGGGGAGTCCCCCCCACCTCGGGGAGCCCCCCCCAGCCCCCCCACGGGGTCCGGTACCTCCTGGGAGTCGTCGTCGGCGGAGATGCTGCGTTGGAAAGGCTGGAATGTGGGGGTCGGGCCCTTCTCGGGGTCCTGGGGGGACACACACAGAGTGAGGGGGGGCCCAAACCTCGGGGGGGGCCTCAGGGGGCAGTGGGGGCTATTCGGGGGAGTCCTGGGGGGGGCACAAGGGGTCTGGTGGGGGGTTCGTTGGGGTTTGGGGGGACGGCGGAAGTGCAGGGAGGGCTGTGGGACCCCGGGGACGGCAGGGGGGAGCAACGGGGCACCCTGGGGGGGTTTGGGGGAGCCCCAGGGCCTCCGGGGGGGGCCCAGGGGGAGAGAGAAGGGGTCTGGGGGTGTCCCCAAGGGGGGGGGGCTAGGGGGGCCCCAAGGAGGGCGCTGGGGGGTGTCCCCGGAATATCCAGACCCACTGGGGGGGGGGGTCCGGGTGGCACAGAGGAGTAACGGGGAGGTTTGGGGGTGTCCCCGGGGGGGTCCGGGGGGGTCCCCACCTTGAGCTTCCCCTCGAGGGTGCGGGACCGTTTGAACCCCGAGTTCTTGTTCTCGGCCTTGATGGCGCTGATGGCCCCCGACTTCACCAGCAGCTTCGCCTGCTCCGTGGCCGTGGCCGTGTCCACGGGGGGCTGGTCCGACATGGCTGGGGGGGGAACCCGGGGTGGGGGGGCGTCAGGCCCCCAAGGGGGCGACCCCCCCTCCCCACGGGGACCCCGGCAGCTGGGGGGTGGCGTGAGGCTCCCGGGAGATCCCCCTCCCCACGGGGACCCTGGTGTCGGGGGGGACACGCATGGGACACCCCCAGGAGCTCCTCCCCCCAGGGGACCCAGTCGTCTCGGGGGGGGCCCCCCCTTCCCCACGGGGACCTTGGTGTCGGGGGGGGGACATGGGACACCCCAGCATCCAGGAGAACCCCCCCAGGGGACCAAGGTGTCTCGGGGGGGGGGCCCCTGCCTTCCCCACAGGGACCTTGGTGTCGGCGGGGGGACATGGGACACCCCAGCATCCAGGAGACCCCCCCAGGGGACCCAGGCACCCAGGCCCCCCCCTTCCCCACAGGGCCCCCCCCTCACAGCGTTTGATGCCCCCCTGGCTGCTCTGCCCGGCCGAGCTCTGCTGCTTCTTCAGCGCCAGCAGCGCCTTTTTCTGCGGGGGGGGGGGGGGGTTGGGGTGGGTGTCAAGGCGGGCCAGGACCCCCCCAGCCCCATAGGACCCCCCCCATAGCCCCCCACGGCTCCCCCATAGTCCATCGTAAATCCCCGCCCCCATGGAGCCCCCCCAGCCCCCCCCGTGGCCGCCCCCCGGATCCCCCATAACTCTGTGCCCCCCCCAGAGCCCCCCCATATCCCTGTGCCCATCCCCCAGCCCCACAGCCTCCCCATACCCCGCCGGCTCCCCATAACTCCCCAGCCCCCATGCCCCCCCCATGGCCCCCACCTTCTTCCGCAGCTTGGCGAAGCGCTTCTGCAGGGCCTCCTCCTCCTCCGTCAGCCCCGGGGGCAGCGCCAGCATGGTGGGGACACGCGGGGGGACACGAGTGGGGGGGGGACACACGGGGGGGCGAGAGATCGGGCGGTTTCCGTGGCAACAGCGCAGGCCGCAGCGGGAGGGAGGCGGGAGGAAGCGGCGCCTTCCCAGAGGGCAGCGCGGCGGCCCCGCGTGTCCCTCACCGCCACCCGTCCCGCGGCCCCGCCCTCATTTGCATGTCGGCCGCCCGTTGGTTGGAGGAGGGCGGGGAGCCACGCTGGTTGGCGGAGGCGGGCCGCCCCTCCTCCGCTTCCGGTAGGCGGTGGGGGGGGAAGCCGCCCGGCCGCCAGCGCTTCCGCCCGGCCGCCGGCACCGCTTCCGCCCGGCCGCCAGCGCTTCCGCCCGGCCGCCGGCACCGCTTCCGCCCGGCCGCCAGCGCTTCCGCCCGGCCGCCGGCACCGCTTCCGCCCGGCCGCCGGCACCGCTTCCGCCCGGCCGCCAGCGCTTCCGCCCGGCGGCCGGCACCGCTTCCGCCCGGCCGCCAGCGCTTCCGCCCGGCCGCCGGCACCGCTTCCGCCCGGCCGCCGGCACCGCTTCCGCCCGACGCTGAAGGCGGCGGCACCGTGACCCGGAAGCGCTCCCGCCGCTGCGGCCTGCTCGCCGGGATGGAGCTGGAGCGGATCGGTGGGGCGGGGGGGGCCCGGGGCGGGGGGGCTGAGGCAGATACGGGGGTCTGGGGGGGGGCTCAGGGGCGGTGGGGGGTCCCGGGGGGTCCCTGACCCCCCCTCCCGCCCCCCCCCAGCGCTGCCCCCCCGCGGGCCCCTGGAGCTGCCGCTGGCGCTGCTGGAGCTGGGCTGCGCCGGGCGCTTCGAGCTGCTGACGGGACCCCCGGGGCCGGGGGAAGCCCCCCCGCCGCGGTCCACAGTGAGTGACACCCCCAGCCCCTCCCGCACCCCGATTCCGTGCCGCCCCCCCCACCCCTACGCCCCCCCTTTTGGCTGAAGGACCCCCCCGGGGTCCCCCCCTGCGGTGCCCCCCCCCCATGGCACCCCCGGTGCCCGTGGGGGGGACGGACACGCACCCCCGTGCGCCCCAACGCCCCCCCCTCCCCTCAGCTGCCCCAGGGGCTGCCCCCCTTCGCCCCCCCCCCGGTGTCGGAGCTGGAGCAGCGGTTTTTGGGGACCCCCGAGTGGCTGCCCCCCCACCAGCACGAGCGGGCCCGCAGGTATCGGGGGGGACGTCTCAGGGTGGGTTTGGGGGTGCTGCTTGAAGGCAGGGGGGTCCCTGGGCTCGGGGGGGGACTCTGAGGCCGTGGGGGGGGTCTTTTGGGGGGGCTGGTTGAGGGTGGGGGGGGTCTGTGGGTTGTGGGGAGGGTTGTAGGGTTTTGGGGGGCCACGGCAGTGGGGGGGCGTTACAACTGGGGGAGGGTCCCTGGGCTGTGGGTGCGTGATGGGGCGGGTTTGGGGGGTCCCTGGGCTGGGGGGTGACCCCAGGGGGGGTCCCTGACCCCCCCCCCATTATTTTGCCCCCCCCCAGGTGGTGGCAGCGGGCGCCGGAGCCCCGGGCCCTCTTTGCGCTGGAGCCCACCCCGGTGGCCGGGGGGCTGCGGGCCGAGCGGGACCCCCACAGCGGCGCCCTGAGGGGCTTCACTGAGGTGGGGGGGCAGGCGGGGAGGGGGGGGGTGGGGCACCCGGACGCTGGGGTCCTTACCATGCCCCCCCCCGCCCCCCCCAGGAGCTGCTGCCCGACGTGGGGCTCTCGGCCAAGAACTCGCTGTCGCTGCGCCGGCCCCCCGGCCCCCCCGGGCAGAGCCTGCGGGGCAATGCCACCAACTTCCCCTTCTGGCCAGGTAAAGCACCCCCCCAACCCCCCCGGGACCCCCCCAAATCCTCTGGGGCCCCCCCCAACCCCCCCCCCGTGCCCCCCCAGGGGGTCTGGACGAGCCCAGCCTGGAGCAGATCCGCACCCACGGGGATGAGGAGGAGGATGTCGATTTTGAGACTGGTAGGAGCCCCCCCCCGCCAATTTGGGGTGTCCCCCGTTTTAAGGGTGTTTCCCAACCCCTTTTGAGGTGCCCCCCACCCTAATTCAGCCCCTTTACCCCCCCCCAGACCTGCTGGTGACCCCCCCCGGGCTGAAACGTGGCGTCGACTACAAACCCCCAGGTAGAGCAGTGCTGGGGGGGAGGGGGGCGGACCCTCATAATTTGGGGGGGGTTGGCAGAGGGGGAGGGGGTGCTTTCACCCACTGGGGGGGGCAGCTTTACCTCTGGGGGGGTAGTTTTGCCTGGGGGGGGCCGGGGCCATGAGGATCCATGGGGCAGAGCCCCCGTGGATGCAGGCCCCCCCCATCTCGCTCCCCGCCCAGCGGCGAGGGTGGGGGGGCCGCTGTCCCTCTCCAGCCTCTTGGAGACCCTCGACGCGTTCGACCTGGGGGGGGACGAGGCCGAGGGGGGCTCAGGGGACACCCAGCCCCCGGCGGGGGGCACCCCCCCGCCCCCCCTGCGCCACGCCGACAGCCTGGAGGAGGTGCTGCTGAAGGTGGGTGCTGGGCGGGGGGGGGAACGAGGCGGGGGGCGGTCCCTGTGCCCCCCCATCGCTTACTGCTCCCCCCCAGGAGGCGGTGGAGCCCCCCGCCCCCCCCGCGGAGCCCCCCGAGGAGCAGTGGGCCATCCCCATCGACGCCAGCACCCCCGTGGAGGACTTTGACCAGCGCGTCCCTGACCCCGCTTTCAAGGTGGGGGGGCTTTGGGATATTGGGGGGTCTTGGGGGGGGACGGGGGACATTGGGGGGGGTCCGGGGGGGCTTTGGGACATGGAGGGGGGAGGTCTGGAGGGGTGGGAGGGGTTCTGGGGGTCCCTGAGCCTTGCTGGGGGGGGCAGCAGAAGAGCCCCGCAGGATTTTGGGGGGGCTCTGGGGGCTGTTGGGCTGCTGGGGGGGGTTTAAGTCTCGGGGGGGGGCGCTTGGGGCTGGGGGGGGCCAGGGGTGAGGAACGTGGGGGGGATGTGGAGGCATTGGCGGGGGTGTTGGGGTGGCGGGGAGCCCCGGGGAGGGTGTGGGGGCCCTCGGGCGGGGGGGGCGGTGCTGCCCCCCCCCACTGACGCTGCCCCCCCCGCAGTGGCCCTTCGTGCCCGACCCCTTCCAGCAGCAGGCCGTGCTGTGCCTGGAGCAGGGGCACTCGCTGCTGGTGGCCGCCCACACCTCGGCCGGCAAAACCGCCGTGGCCGAGTACGCCATCGCCCTGGCCCAGCGCCACATGACCCGGTGGGTCCCCGACAGCTTCGGGGGGGGCACCGGTGCCCCCCCGAGGGGCCCCAGCACCCCCCCGGCGTCCGCTACTCTCTTCAGTCCCCCCTCGAGCCCCCAGCGTCAGCCCGAGGTCCGGACGATGCCCTGCCGTGGTCTGGCGTCCCCCGAAACCTCTCCCCGCAGCCTTCGAGGGGGCCCTGAAGCGTCCCAAGACCCCGTTGGGCTCCTCCGGCCTCGGGGTCCCCCCCAAACCTCCCTGGGGGTCCCTCCGAAGTGCCCCCAAAGCCCCTCCTGGGCATCCCCAAATCTCCCCTGGAGCCCCCAAAGCTTCCCAGGGGGGTCCCAAAACTTCCCAGCACTCCCCTGACCCATCTACCCCCCACCCTGGGTTCATCTCGTTTCTACTGACCCCTGCCCCTGGCTCCCCCAAATCTCTCTGGGGCTCCCCAAATCCTGTCTGGGCCCACCCTGATCTTCTCATGCCCCCCCCCCAAAACCTCCCTGGGGGGCCTCAAACCCCCCCGGGTGTCCCCAGATCCTCTCTGCCCCCCCCCCAAACCTCTCCACATCCTCTCTGAACCCCAAGTCTCTCTCAGCACTCCTGTTTTTCTCCTTCCTGGTCCCCAGTGCCCCCCTCCCTCCCCATGGGGCGTCCTGGGGGGTCTGACTGTCCCCCCCGGTGCCCCCCAGGACCATCTACACCTCCCCCATCAAGGCACTCTCCAACCAGAAGTTCCGGGATTTCAAGACGACGTTTGGGGACGTGGGGCTGCTGACGGGGGACGTGCAGCTGCGCCCCGAGGCCTCCTGCCTCATCATGACCACCGAGATCCTGCGGTGAGCCCTGGGGGAGGGCTGGGGGGGGTTGGGGGGGCCCTGGCACCCCAAATCTCACCACCCCCCCCCCCCCCCAGATCGATGCTCTACAACGGCTCTGACGTCATCCGGGAGCTGGAGTGGGTCATTTTCGATGAGGTGCATTACATCAACGATGCTGAGGTGAGGGGGGATCTGGAAAAGTTTGGGGGGGGTTTCAGGGGGCCCCCCCTGACCCCCTGTACCCCCCCCAGCGCGGCGTGGTGTGGGAGGAGGTGCTGATCATGCTGCCGGAGCACGTCAAGCTCATCTTGCTCAGTGCCACCATCCCCAACGCCCTCGAGTTCGCCCAGTGGGTCGGGTAGGTTGGCGGGGGGCTGGGGGGGGTGCTAGGGGTCTTTGGGGTGGGTATGGGGGGCTATGGAGTGTTTGGGGAGGGGCTGGGGGGTGCTGGGGCTTCTTGGGGGGGACATGAGGGGCTGTGGGGTGTCTGGGGGAGGGCTGAGAGGGGCCTGCGGGGGTGCTGGGCGTGAGCCTGGGGGGCTGTGGGGTGTCTGAAGGTGGCTGGGGGTCCCTACGAGGGTTATTGGGGGTCTGGGGGGCCATGAGCTTGTTGGGGGGCAGCTCTGGGGGGAGGGGCTTAACAGCGCGGGGGGGGGCCTGGGGGGATGCTGGGGGTCCCTGGGGTGGGCACGGGGGGGCCGGAGGGGGTGTGTGGGGCTCTGCCGGGCTCGGAGGGGATGTTGGGGGGCTGGGGGGTGTTCGGGGCCGCGAGCTGGTTGGGGGGCTGCTCGAGGGGGGGTAACAATGCGGGGCAGCGACGGGGGGATCTGGGGGCATCACGGGGCTGAGGGGCGTGTGGGGCGCGTGGGGGGGCCGCGGGGACCCCTCACAGCCCCGTCTTGCCCGATTCCGCCCCGTCCCGCAGCCGCACCAAGCGCCGGCGCCTGCGGGTGATCAGCACGCGGCAGCGCCCGGTGCCGCTGGAGCATTTTCTCTACACCGGGAACAGCCCCCGCACCCGCCACCAGCTCTTCCTCCTCCTCGACGCCCGCGGCAACTTCAGCACCCAGGGGTGAGCCCCGCGGCGACCCACGGCTGCCCCGCGGCGACCCACGGCTGCCCCGCGGTGACCCAGGGCTGCCCCACGGCGACCCACGGCGACCCAGGGCTGCCCCGCGGCGACCCACGGCTGCCCCACGGCGACCCACGGTGACCCAGGGCTGCCCCGCGGCGACCCACGGCGACCCAGGGCTGCCCCGCGGCGACCCACGGCTGCCCCGAGCCGCCCCCACCCGCCGGTACCTCGCTGCTGCCTCTGCAGAGACCCTGTGGGGGGGCCCACACAGGCCTGAGCGGGCCCTGCCCCATGGCCAGCCCCACAGCCAGCCCCATAGAAGGGTCCTATACGGCCCTACGTGCACCTTGCCCCATAGCCAGCCCCATAGAAGGGTCCTATATGGCCCTACGCGCACCTTGCCCCATAGCCAGCCCCATAGAAGGGTCCTATACGGCCCTAGGCACACCTTGCCCCATAGCCACCCACATAGAAGGGTTCTATACAGCCCTACACACACCTTGCCCCACAGCCAGCCCCATAGAAGGGTCCTATACGGCCCTATGCGCACCTTGCCCCATAGCCAGCCCCACAGAAGGGTCCTATACGGCCCTACGTGCACCTTGCCCCATAGCCAGCCCCACAGAAGGGTCCTATACGGCCCTATGCGCACCTTGCCCCATAGCCAGCCCCACAGAAGGGTCCTATACGGCCCTACGCGCACCTTGCCCCACAGCCAGCCCCATAGAAGGGTCCTATACAGCCCTACACAAACCTTGCCTCATAGGTAACCCTATAGAAGGGTCCTATACAGCCCTAGGCACACCTAGCCCCATAGCCAGCCCCATAGAAGGGTCCTATACAGCCCTACGCGCACGTTGCCCCATAGCCAGCCCCACAGAAGGGTCCTATACGGCCCCAGGCACACCTCGCCCCATAGCCAGCCCCATAAAGGGTCCTATACGGCCCTAGGCACATCTTGCCCCATAGCCAGCCCCATAGAAGGGTCCTATACGGCCCTACGTGCACCTTGCCCCATAGCCAGCCCCATAGAAGAGTCCTATACAGCCCCAGGCACACCTTGCCCCATAGCCAGCCCCATAGAAGAGTCCTATACAGCCCCAGGCACACCTTGCCCCATAGCCAGCCCCATAGAAGGGTCCTATACAGCCCTAGGCACATTTTGCCCCACAGCCAGCCCCATAGAAGGGTGCTATACAGCCCTACACAAACCTTGCCCCATAGGTAACCCCATAGAAGAGTCCTACACAGCCCTAGGCACACCTCGCCCCACAGCCAACCCCATAGAATGGTCCTATACAGCCCCAGGCACACCTTGCTCCATAGCCAGCCCCATAGAAGGGTCCTATACGGCCCTACGTGCACCTTGCCCCATAGCCAGCCCCACAGAAGAGTCCTATACGGCCCTACGTGCACCTTGCCCCATAGCCAGCCCCACAGAAGGGTCCTATACGGCCCTACGCGCACCTTGCCCCATAGCCAGCCCCACAGAAGGGTCCTATACGGCCCTACGTGCACCTTGCCCCACAGCCAGCCCTATAGAAGGGTCCTATACAGCCCTACGTGCACCTTGCCCCATAGCCAGCCCCACAGAAGGGTCCTATACGGCCCTACGTGCACCTTGCCCCACAGCCAGCCCTATAGAAGGGTCCTATACAGCCCTACGTGCACCTTGCCCCATAGCCAGCCCCACAGAAGGGTCCTATACGGCCCTATGCGCACCTCGCCCCATAGCCAGCCCCACAGAAGGGTCCTATACGGCCCTACGTGCACCTTGCCCCACAGCCAGCCCTATAGAAGGGTCCTATACAGCCCTACGTGCACCTTGCCCCATAGCCAGCCCCACAGAAGGGTCCTATACGGCCCTACGTGCACCTTGCCCCATAGCCAGCCCCACAGAAGGGTCCTGTACGGCCCTACGTGCACCTTGCCCCACAGCCAGCCCCATAGAAGGGTCCTATACGGCCCTAGGCACTTCTTGCCCCATAGCCAGCCCCATTGAAGGGTCCTATACAGCCCTACGCGCACCTTGCCCCATAGCCAGCCCCACAGAAGGGTCCTATATGGCCCTACGTGCACCTAGCCCCATAGCCAGCCCCATAGAAGGGTCCTATACAGCCCTACGGGCACCTTGCCCCATAGCCAGCCCCACAGAAGAGTCCTATATGGCCCCAGGCACACCTTGCCCCATAGCCAGCCCCACAGAAGGGTCCTATACGGCCCTACGTGCACCTTGCCCCACAGCCAGCCCTATAGAAGGGTCCTATACAGCCCTACGCACACCTAGCCCCATAGCCAGCCCCATAGAAGGGTCCTATACAGCCCTACGGGCACCTTGCCCCATAGCCAGCCCCACAGAAGGGTCCTATACAGTCCTACGGGCACCTTGCCCCATAGCCAGCCCCACAGAAGGGTCCTATACAGCCCTAGGCACACCTAGCCCCATAGCCAGCCCCATAGAAGGGTCCTATACGGCCCCAGGCACACCTCGCCCCATAGCTAGCCCCATAGAAGGGTCCTATACGGCCCTACGTGCACCTTGCCCCATAGCCAGCCCCACAGAAGGGTCTTATACGGCCCTACGCGCACCTCGCCCCATAGCCAGCCCCATTGAAGGGTCCTATACGGCCCTACGTGCACCTTGCCCCACAGCCAGCCCTATAGAAGGGTCCTATACGGCCCTACGTGCACCTTGCCCCACAGCCAGCCCCACAGAAGGGTCCTGTACGGCCCTAGGCACATCTTGCCCCATAGCCAGCCCCACAGAAGGGTCCTGTACGGCCCTATGCGCACCTTGCCCCATAGCCAGCCCCACAGAAGGGTCCTATACGGCCCTACGTGCACCTTGCCCCACAGCCAGCCCCACAGAAGGGTCCTATACGGCCCTATGCGCACCTTGCCCCATAGCCAGCCCCGCAGGAGAGGCCTATATGGGTCTGAGGGGGTCTTGCCCCGTGCCTGGCCCCACGGCAGCCCTGGGGTGGTCCTGCCCAGCCCCGAGCTGGCTCTGCCCCACAGCCAGTCCCGCAGGAGCCGTCGGTAGAGGTCTGAGGGGGTTCTGCCCCACGTTTGGCCCCGTAACGGTCCCGGGGCGGTCCTGCCCTATAGCCACCCCGTAGAGCGGTCCCGCACAGCCCGAGGCACGCTTTGCCCCGTAGCCAGCTCCGTACCCAGCCCCACAGAGGTCCCGGGGTGGTCCCACGCAGCCCGGATCGGGCCCTGCCCCACGGCCAGCCCCAGAATCGTGGGGCGGTCCCGCTCCGGGCCAGGCAGGTCCTGCCCCACGGCTGGCCCCACGGAGGCCCTGGGGTGGCCCCACGCGATTCAGAGCTGCTTCTGCCCGTCCCGGCTGCCGCCCCGGTGCTCCTCCCTCCCCAGGGGGAAGGGGGGTCTCCCCGGCCCCCCAGCCGCTCCCCCCTCCAGCAGCCCCCCGTCTGCCCCCCAGGTACTACGCGGCCGTGGAGGCCAAGAAGGAGCGAACCAGCAAACACGCGCAGACCTTCGGAGCCAAGCAGCCCACCATGGGGGGCACCGGCCCCGGGCAGGTCGGGGGGGCGTTTGAGGGGCTTTGGGGCAGGCCGGGGGCCCTGCAGCGGGCCCCCCCTACCCCGTCGCAACCCCCATTGCCCCCCCTCCCCAGGACCGGGGGGTCTGGCTGGCGCTGCTGGGGCTGCTGCGGGAGCGGGAGCAGTTGCCGGTGGTTGCCTTCACCTTCTCCCGCAGCCGGTGCGACGAGCACGCCGACGCGCTGGGCTCCCTCGACCTGGTCTCCAGCGCCGAGAAGGGCCGGATCCGGCTCTTCTTCCAGCGCTGCATCGCCCGCCTGCGCGGCTCCGACCGCCGGCTGCCGCAGGTGGGGGGGCCGGAGCGGGGGTTGAGGGGCTGTAGGGGGGGCTCTGAGGGGAGCCGGAGGGGACGTGGGGTTTTTGGGGGGGGCTGGAAGGGATGGCGGCGGCTCTAGAAGGGTTCAAGGGGATGTGGGGAGCGCTATGGAGGGCTGGGAGGGATCCAAGGGGGGCCGGGGGGGGGGCTGGAAGGAATGTGGGGGGTTCTAGAAAGGTTCAAGGGGATGTGGGGAGCGCTATGGGGGGTTGGAAGGGAGGGGGGGTTCTAGGAGGGTTTAAGGGGCTGTGGGGAGTGCTAGGGGGGGCTGGAAGGCATCTGGAGAGCTCTATGTGGGGGTAGAAGGGGTGCGGGGGGCTTCAGGGGGAGCCTGAAGTGCCAGGGGGTCTCCAGGGGGTGCTCTGTGGGGGGCTGTGGGGGCTTGAAGGGACGGGGGGGGATCTGGGGGGGACTTGAGGGCCTGTGGGGGTTGTAAGAGGGGCTAGAAAAGATATGAGAGGCTCCGGGGGGCTCAAGGGGCTGGGGGTCTGGAAGGGGGCTGTTTGGGACATGGGTGCCGTGGGTGGGGGGCTGCGCCCCACGGCTGGGGGAGCTGCGGGGTCTGTGGGGTGGTTCTGGGGGTCCCATGGGGTCGCTACCCCCCCCCCGTGTCGTCCGCCCCCCCAGGTGCTGCGCATGGCGGAGCTGCTGCAGCGCGGCATCGGGGTGCACCACGGCGGGGTGCTGCCCCTGCTCAAGGAGGTGGTGGAGATGCTCTTCAGCCAGGGGCTGGTCAAGGTGCGCCGGGGGGCAGCCGGGGGGCAGCCGGGGGGCTGGGGGGGCCGCTCGGGGAGGGGCTCGCCGTGGGGCTGGGTGAGAGGCCCTGCGCCCGCACGTGGGGCTCCCCTGCCCCATGGTGGCCCCCCCCGGCCCCCCACCTCTCCCCTCGGCCCCCCAGGTGCTCTTCGCCACCGAGACCTTCGCCATGGGGGTGAACATGCCGGCCCGCACCGTTGTCTTTGACTCCATCCGCAAACACGACGGCAACAATTTCCGTGATCTCCTGCCCGGTAAGGGGGCGGCCGTGGGGGGCTGTGGGGCAGCTGTGGGGCACCGTGGGGCAGCATTTGGGGTCTCGGTGCCCGTCCCTCGGCCGCCTCCTACGCGTGCGCCCAGGGGCGTACGTGCAGGCGTGGGTGCCGTGGGGCAGCTGTGGGGCCGGCTGTGGGTCTCAGGGCCCCC
This sequence comes from Necrosyrtes monachus, assembly GCA_037953605.1. NCBI lineage: Eukaryota > Metazoa > Chordata > Aves > Accipitriformes > Accipitridae > Necrosyrtes > Necrosyrtes monachus. The sequence goes on along the minus strand of JAZGTQ010000603.1, from coordinate 1,229,442 downwards.
CCCGCCTTCTCCCCCCAGGGGAGTACGTGCAGATGTCGGGGCGCGCGGGGCGGCGGGGGTTGGATTCCACCGGCACCGTCATCATCCTCTGCAAGGGGCCCGTCCCCGAGATGGCCGACCTGCACCGCGTGATGCTGGTGGGTCCCCGCGCGTCCCCCGCCGTGTCCCCAGCGTGTCCCCCCACCCCGCCGTGACCCCCCCCTCGCCGTGTCCCCCCCCAGGGCCGCCCCACGCGCCTGCAGTCCCAGTTCCGCCTGACCTACTCCATGATCCTCAACCTGCTGCGGGCGCAGGCGCTGCGCGTCGAGGACATGATGCGGCGAAGCTTCTCCGAGTTCCCCCTGCGGCGCGACGCCCCGGTACGGGGACACGGGGGGGGGCGCTGGGACACAGAGGGGGAAATGGGGGGGGCACGGTGGGACATGGGGGACACAGAGTGCAGGAGACAGTTCCTCCTGCGGCACGACGCCCCAGTACGGGGAGGTGGGGGGACATGGGGGCACCCCAGTATGTAGGGAACACCCAAAGCGGCGGCTAGTATGAGAACTGGGAGGCACTGGGACACCCCGGTATGGGGACTGGGGGACAGTGGGACGCCCTAGAACAACGTTTGGGGGATGCTGGGGACATGGGGACACCCCAGTACAGGAACTGGGGGACACTGGGACAGCCCAGTATGGGAACCGGGGGACACTGGGGACACCCCGGTGTGCAGGAACACACCTGTGTGCCCCGTGGCACCCCAGTAGGGGGACTGGGGGACAGTGGGACGCCCTAGAACAAGGTTTGGGGGACGCTGGGGACATGGGGACGCCCGAGCGCGGGAACTGGGGGACACCGGGACACCCCCAGTGTGCAGGGACACCCAGGTGGTGGCCCAGTACGGGAACTGGTGGTTACTGGGTTCACCCCAGCGTGCAGGGACGCGTCTGTGTGCCCCGTGACTCCTCAACATGGGGACTGGGGGCACTGGGACAGCCCAGAACAAGGTTTGGGGGACGCTGGGGACATGGGGACGCCCCAGCACAGGAGCTGGGGGACCCGGTGCCCCCCCCGACCCCGTGCCCCCCCAGGCGCAGGAGCGGCGCGTGGCGGAGCTGCAGCGGGAGCTGGCGGCGCTGGGGGAGCCGGAGGCCGAGGGGGCCATGGCCGACCTGCCCCCCTACCACCGGGCCGTGCAGGGGCTGCGCCAGGCCCGCGCCCTGCTCCAGGTGGGACGGGGACCCCGGGGGGGGGACGGGGACGGGGACCCCGGGGGGGGGGACGGGGACCCTGGGGAGGGGGACAGGACAGGGACCCCGGGGGGGGGGGGAACGGGACGGGGACCCCGGGGACAGGGACGGGGACCCTGGGGAGGGGGACGGGGACCCCGGGGGCGGGGGGAACGGGACAGGGACCCCGGGGAGGGGGACGGGGACCCCGGGGGGGGGATGGGGATGGGGACCCCGGGGGGGGGGGAACGGGATGGGGACCCCGGGGGGGGGGGACGGGACGGGGACCCCGGGGAGGGGGGACAGGGACAGGGACCCCGGGGAGGGGGACGGGACGGGGACCCTGGGGGGGGGGGACGGGGACCCCGGGGAGGGGGACAGGACAGGGACCCCGGGGGGGAGGGGAGCGGGATGGGGACCCTGGGGACAGGGACGGGGACCCCGGGGAGGGGGACGGGGACCCCGGGGAGGGGGGACAGGGACAGGGACCCCGGGGGGGGACACACAGGACAGGGAACCCGGGGTGGGGGGGAACGGGGACCCCGGCTTGGGGGGGATGAGGACGGGGGCCCCGGTGGCAGGCCCCACCGCATTGGGGTGGCACCAGGGTGGTGGGGACCCCATCTGAGGGTCCTGGGGGGTGTCCTGGGGGGTCCCCTAGGGGGTCCCCTAGGGATACTGGGGGGATGGCTTGGGGATACTGGGGTGTCTTGGGCAAACTGGGGGGACACTGGGGGGAGTCCTGGGGATACTGGGGGTCCCTATCCAATGACTGGAGTTCCCTGGGTGTCACCTCCATAGTGGGGGTGGTCTCGGGGGGGGTCTCTGGGTGCCCCTCGGATGACGTTGGGGGGGTGAGGGGTCCCCGTCTGACCGGGGGGTCCCGGGGGTCCCGGCAGCGGCGCCTGGCAGAGTCGGTGGCGGGGCTGCGGGCGCTGGCGCCCGGCCGGGTGGTGGTGGTCTGCACCCCCAAACACCGCAACGCCCTCGGCCTCATCCTCCAGGTACCCCCAACCCCCCCATCCCCAAACAGCCCCCCCACCCCCGTATCTTCTTCTCCCCGACACAAGGACCCCCACGGGGGGTCTCCTCGTGCCCTGGGACCCCCCCTCACCCTTTGTCCCCCCCCAGGTGTCCTCAGAGGGGTCCAGCCGCACCTTCACCACGCTGGTGCTGTGCGAGAAGCCCCCTGAGGAGGGGGGGCCGGCGGTGGACCCCCCCAAAGTCCCCGATGTCCCCTACCCCGAGGACCTGCTGCTCACCAGGCTCTTCGTGCCCGAGGGTCTGCACCCCCCGGGGCTGGGGGGGTGTCCCCGGATGGCTGGGTCCCTTCTGGGGGGGTTGGGGGTCCCCCCTGGGGGAAGTGGGGGGGGGTCCTGGATGCCTGGGTCCCCACAGGAGGAGTTGGGGGTCCCCCAGCCGCCTGGGTCCCTTTCGGGGGGAAATGGGGCACCCCACGTACTTTGGGGGCTGGGGGGCCCGGTCGCCTGGGTCTCCCTGGGGTTTTGGGGGGGGTCTCCGGATGCCCGGGTCCCCCCCCCGACGGCTGGGTCCCCCCCCAGGCGCCTGCGGCCACGTGCTGGAGAAGCTGCAGCCCGGGGACATCGGGGGGGTCACGGCCAAGACCCTGCGGGTGAACCCCGAGAGGCTCCTGCAGGAGCTGCGCCCCCGCCAGGGCCCCCGCCCCAGGTGGGGGGGACGGGGACGGGTTGTGGGGTGGGGGGGCTTGGGGTCCCCAGGAGGGTTTTGGGGTCGCCAGGGGTGTGTGGGGGATCTGAGAGTGCTCTTGGGGGGGTGTGTTCCTGATTTTGGGGTCCCTGGGGGGGGTCTTCCAGGGGTTTCCATAAGTGTGGGGGGTCCTTGGGGGGGTTCTTCTCGGTTTTGGGGTACTTTGGGGATCTCTTCACAGTTTTGGGGTCCTGGGGGGGGTCTCTGTGGGTCTTTGGCTCCCTGAGGGAGGGGGTTCCCCCCACTTTGGGCTCCCTGGGAGGGGTTCCGTGAATGTGGGGTCCCTTGGTGGGGGGTTCCGTAGATGCTGGGATCCCTGGGGGCGGGGGGTTCTCCCCCATTTTGGTGTCCCTGGGGGGGGGTCTCCCCCATTTTGGGGTCGCTAGGGGGGCCTCAGGGGTCCCTGGGGTTTCCCCCGTTGTGGCGATTCCCCCCCCGACCCCCGTCCCCCCCCAGATCGGAGCCCCCCGGGATGGAGGTGGGGGCGGCGGTGCAGGAGCTGGCCCGGCTGGCGGGGGGGGCCCCGGGGGGGCTCCCCCTGCTCGACCCGGTGGGGACCCTGCAGCTGCGGGACCCCGAGGCCGTGGAGGCGGCCGCCCGTGCCCGGACCCTGGCCGCCTCGCTGGGCTCCTTCCAGTGCGTCCACAGCCCCCGCTTCCCCCAGCAGGTACTGGGCAGGGTCCGCGGGAGGGGTGGGGGGGGGCTCGGGGCCCCCCCTCACCCCTGTGTCTCCCCCAGTACGCCCAGTTCGCCGCCCGCCAGGAGCTGCTGGAGCAGCTGGAGCACCTCCAGTTCCTGCTGTCGGACCAGTCGCTGCTGCTGCTGCCCGAGTACCACCAGCGCGTGGCCGTGAGTGCCCCCCCCGTGCCCCCTTTGTGTGTCCCCCCCCGTGCCCCCGGCATCCCCCTGTGCTCCCCCCAGTGTCCTCTGGGACCCCCCTGGGTCCCCAGATCGCCCCGAAGCTGAGCCACATGGGCGGGGGCTCCCCGCGTGCCCCTCTGTGTCCCCTCAGGTGCTGTGGGCGCTGGGGTACGTGGACAGGGTGGCCCCCCCGTTTCCCCGCATCCCCCCGCTCCATCCCGCATCGCCCCCCCCAGGTGCTGCGATCACTGGGGTACGTGGATGGGGTGTCCCTGCATCCCCCCATGCCCCCCCCAACCTCTGCTGTCCCCCCCAGGTGCTGCGGGCGCTGGGGTACGTGGCGGAGGGGGGGGCGGTGGCGCTGGGGGGCCGCCTGGCCTCCCTGCTGAGCACCCACGAGCTGGTGCTGACCGAGCTGCTGCTGGGGAACGTCCTGGCCCCCCTGCGCCCCGAGGAGAGCGTCGCCCTGCTCTCCTGCATGGTCTGCCAGGGGCGGGGGGAGGCCCCCCCCCATGTGCCCCCCGCCCTCCAGCAGGTACGGGGGGTTCCCCCAGATATCGGGGTCCCGGGGGCTCGGGGGGGGTCCTGCTCTCCTGCGTGGCCTGCCCATGGTGGGGGGAGCCCCCCTGGGCAGGTCCGCGCTTTGGCGGGGGGGGGCGCATGGGTGTCCCTGGGGCTGTGGGGTGGAGGGGGGGGTCCTGGAGGCCGGGGTCTCTCAGGGTGGGGGTGTGGTGGGATCTTGGGAGGTTGGGATCCCTCAGGGTGGGGGTTCCCCAGATGCCGGAGTCCCTGGGGTTTTGGGGGGCCCATGGGGTGTAGTGGGGGGGTCCGGGAGGCTGGGGTCCCTCGGGACGGGGGGTGGTGGGGTGGGGGTCCCCCAGATGCTGGAGTCCCTGGGGTTTTGGGGGCGGCTGTGGGGTGGAGTGGGGGGTGCCAGACGCTGGGGTCTCTCAGGGGGTGGGGTCCCTGACTCGGGGGCCCCCGTGCCCCCCCGTGTGCCCCCCCAGGGGATGGAGCAGGTGCGGGCGGTGGCGCAGCGCGTGGGGCGGCTGCAGCAGGAGTGCGGCCTCAGCCAGAGCGTCGAGGAGTTTGTCGACCAGTTCAGCTTCAGCCTCGTCGAGGTCGTCTACGAGTGGGCCCGTGGCATGGTGAGACCCCCCGGGAACGCCCCCAGGGCCCCCACTGAGACCCCCTAGCACCCCCCAGGACCATCCCTGGGGACCCCGCAACCCCAGCCCTGAGACCTTCGTCTCCCCTGATGTCCCCCCCCCGCCCCGTGTCCTGCCCCTCCCTTGTGCTGTGGGGCTCCGTGACTGCCTCCCCATGCCCCCCTGTCCCCCCAGCCCCCCCCCCACATCCCCACTTTCCCACTGACCCCCCCAGTCTCCCCCGTTCCCTTGCCACCCCATCCCTGTGGTCGGTGTCCCCCCCCCCCATTCCCTTGTCCCCCCTGTTCCCCCCTATTCCCCATCCCTGGGCTCCCCCCATTCCCCCCAGCCCCGTGGTCCCCCCCGTCCCATCCTGGGGGTCCCCCCACTCATTCCCCTGTGTCGCCCCCCCTCCGCAGCCCTTCGCGGACATCGCCCGGCTGGCGGCGGTGCAGGAGGGGGCCGTCGTTCGCTGCATCCAGCAGCTGGAGGAGACGTGCCGGGAGGTTCGCCAGGCCGCCCGGCTGGTGGGGGAGTCTGCGCTGGCCGCCAAGATGGAGGCCGCCTCCAACATGATCAAGCGCGACATCGTCTTCGCCGCCAGCCTCTACACCCAATAAAGGCTTTATGTGTCCCCCCACCCCACCCCAGCCTTTGGTCTCGCCGACCCCCCCAGTGCCATGTGGGGCCCTCCGGAGTCACCCGAGGGGTTCAGCCCAGGCCCCCCCCCCCCCAGCATCCCTTAAGTGCCCTCTTGGGGCCACATGGTTCAGCCCATGTCCCCCGCCAGTTGCTCCACGTCGTTCAGTCTGCTTCCCCCCCCCCCATCACTGCACCTGCCTGGTTCATCCCACCCCCCTCCCATTGGCGCACATGGTTCAGTCCACCGCCCCCGTTGGCCCTTCGTGGTTCAGTCCACCCCCCCGTTGGTCCTATGTGGTTCATTTCACACACCCCCATTGGCCCTACGTGGTTCAGTCCACCCCACCGTTGGTCCTGTGTGGTTCACTCCACCCCCGCCACTGGCCCTTCGTGGTTCAGTCCACCCCCTGTTGGCTCCACGTGGTTCAGTCCCTTCGTCCTATCACCCCACGTGGTTTAGTCCGTCCACGCCCCTGCATCGCCGCGCGTGGTTAGACCCGTTCCCCCCCCATTGGCCCCACGTGGTTTAGTCCACACCCCCCCCATCGCACGCACATGGTTCAGCCCGTTTCCCCCTCCCGCTTGGCTCCGCCCCGGGTCTCCCGCGCGCGCCGGCCCCTTTCGGGAAGCCCCGCCCCGTTGCCTCCAGCCACGCCCCCAGCCTCGCCCCGCCCCGCCCCGCGTCGGCGACGCTCGCGCGTCATCAGAACGCGCCGGGGAGAGGGAGAGGAGGAAGCGGCGCCGCTCGCCGGGGTAGGGGCGGCCTGACGTCATCAGCAGGGGCCCGCGGGGGCCGGGGCCGGTGTGGGGCAGCGCCGTGGGGCGCTCGGCCCCCCCCGCCCCCCCCAGCCCCATGGGCCGCCGCCGCCGCCTCCTCTGCGACACCCTCGAGGCCAAGAGGCGCCGCCTGGAGCCGCCGCCGCCGGAGGAGCCCCGGCCCGACGGTACCGGAGTGGGGGGGGGACACGACACGGAGACGGGCGGGACACACACATGGACCCGGGGGGGCCCCACTCGGGTACGACAGCCCCCCTCCCCCCCCCCGCAGGCAGCCCGGGGTCGGTGGAAGCGGCGCTGCGGGACGTGGCCGCGCTTTTCCCGAGGGGGCTCTTCGGGGACGCGCTGCCCCCCCTGGTCCTGCGCCATCAGCTCTACAGCCTGGTGAGCGACCGCACCGCCGTGGACCGGCACCTGGTGAGACCCGACCCGGTACGGGGGGATCCCACCCCCGCCCAGGGCCGCCGACCCCCCCCGACCCCCCCTTCCGACCCCCCCAGAACCACCTGAGGGACGAGGGACGGATCCGGCTGCTCCACCTGGGCCTGGGCGCCGACACGCTGGGGGTCGTCTTCATGGAGCCCTACAAGGAGAAGGTCTGGGGGGGGGGGAGGGCTGGGGGGTGGTGGTGGTGGGGTTTGGGGCCCCCCCTGACCCCCCCTTGCACACACCCCCCCCAGGTGCTGGCGGCGGTGGCGGGGACCCCCCAGGCGGGGCTGGTGCGGCGGTTCCTGGATTCGGCCGTGGCCGCCTGCCCTGAGCTCAGCTACGAGCAGAGCCGTATGCGGGCGCTGGGCTTCGAGGACGGAGATGTCACGTACGGGGGGGACGCGGGGCTGGGGGGGGCGTCTGGGGGGGTGGGGCCCCCCGCGGTGGGGCTGGGGTGGCTGCAGAGGACCCTGAGGTGGGTTTGGGACCCCCAGGGGGTTGGGGTCCCCCGGGGGGGGTGTGGGGCCAGGCTGGGACCCCCAGGGTGGGTCCTGCCACCCCCGCCATGGGTCCTGCCCCCCCCCCAACATCTCCCCCATGTTCCCCCCCCAGGCAGCTGGTGGCCGCGGGAGTGCTGACCGTGCGTGACGCCGGGAGCTGGTGGCTGGCAGTGCCGGGGGTCGGGCGCTTCGTCCGGGCCTTCGTCCGCGGTGCGTGGGGACCCCCGACCCCCCCTCGGGGCCCCAAAACCCCCAGGGCCCCCCGAGCCCCCCAAATCTGTGGGTCGTGCCCTGCTCCCTCCACCTCCACGGGCTCCCCTGCCCTTTGGGACCCCCCCAGGACTCCCTGGCTCGCAGAGTGGGGGGTCCCCCTCAAACCCTCGGTGACCCCTGACCTCTGACCCCGCAGGGCGCCAGGCGCTGCTGGGCGCGGTCCGCCGGTCGCGGCACCGGGAGGTGCTTCTGCGGGAGCTGCGGCAGCGAAGGGCCCCCCCGGGCGCCCGCCTGGGGGTCGGGTACCTCCTGCACGACCTGCTGGGGGCACAGCTGCTGCGCAGGTACCCCCCCACGACCCCGGGGTGACCCCTCTGTGACCCCTGGGTGACCCCCATGACACTGGGTGAGCCTTGACCCGTGTTTGCCCCACCCGTGTGAGCCCAGGTGATCCCTGTATGCCCCTTCTGCGACCCCCTGACCCCTGTATGACCCCTGACCCCGTGCCAGGCGCTGACCCCTCCCCTCCCCCACAGCGTCCCCACCACCTCGGGGCCGATGCTGCGATTGGCCGAGCCCTGACCGGACGCTTCCCAGCATGCAACGGGGCCTTGTGGACCAAGGGGGTGTGGCCACGTCCTCCGTGAGGGGGCGGGGTTAAGGCGGACCCCACCCTTCAAAAGGGGGTGTGGCTGAGAGCCATCTTAGCCCCGCCCCCCTGCGGGCCGGGGTTCCGGGGTGGGCTGGGGTGGGTGGTGGGAGCGAAAAAGTGCATTAAAAGTCGGGTGGTTTTTTTTTCCTCTCCCCGCCATAAAAATCGCCGTTTTTCGCTGGTGGGCCCCACCGCTCTCTTCCGTCCGGGCGTTGCCGCTTTAAGGCTTGGCCCCGCCCCCTCAGCCTGGCGGGCGGCGGCACGTGACGGCGGCGCCTTAAAGGGGCCGCGATGGGTCCGGGCCGGCTCCTCCCGGGGCTGCTCCTGGCGATCGGCGCCGCCGCCCGCTGGGCCGCGACCCCCGAGACGGTACCGGGGGGGCTTCGGGGGAGGGGGGGCGGGCTACGGCGGGACCCTCCCGCACCCACCCCCCCCAATTCCCGGGGACCCCCCGACCCCCCCCCAAAGCCCCCCCCCAGGTGCCCCGTTGCCCCCAACACCCCCTTTCGCCCCCCACTGATGCCCCCCCGAGCCCCCTGCCTCCCCATTTGTCCCCCTTTCACCCCCCCGGCCCCCTCGATGGCCCCCACGTTCCCCCAGAGCCCCCCCGTAGCCCCTGCAGTGTCCCCCCAATATCCCCCACCGCCCCCAACACTCCCTCTTGCCCCCCATTGATGCCCCCCGACCCCCCCCCAAGCCCCTGGAGCCCCTCCTCATGACCCCAAAGCCCTCCTCTACCCCCCCAGAGTCCTCCAGTGCCCCTTAGCCCCCCTCTCACTCCCCATTAATGCCCCCCCAACACCCCCCAAGCCCTTTGCCCCCCCCCGGAGCCCCCCAATGTCCCCACCAGGCCCCAATGCCCCTCTGTAGCCCCCCCATGCCCCCCAAAGCCCCCCTCTACCCCCCCAGGGTCCTCCAGTGCCCCTTAGCCCGCCTCTCGCTCCCTATTAATGCCCACCCCAACACCCCCAAGCCCCTTGGCCCCCCCCTTGAGCCTCCCAATGCCCCCCTATAGCCCCCCCAGTGATTCCCAAAGCCCCCCCCACCCCCTCCAGGGCCCCCCAGTGCCCCTTAGCCCCCCCCCCACATTAATGGCCCCCAACTCACTCCGACTCCCCCCTGTCCCCCCCCAGGTGCGCCCGCGGGTGGTGCGGGAGCAGCTGCTGTGGGTGAGCGGGGAGGGGCGCGGGGGGGTCCACACCTTCCGGGTGCCGCTGGTGGTCGTCACCCCCGGGGGGGCCCTGCTGGCCTGCGCCGAGGGGCGCAAGCGCTCGGCCGCCGACGTGGGGGCCAAGGTCATCGCCTGCCGCCACTCTCCCGACGGAGGTGGGGGGGGTCCCGGGGGGGGGTCTGGGAGGTGTTTGGGGGATCCTGGGAGTGTCTGGGGGGGGCCCTGGGGGGGCTGAGAGGTTCCGGGGGGGGTCGGGGAGATCTTTTGGGTGTTTTGGGGGAATCTACGAGGATTAGGGGGGGGGCACTGAGGAGTCTGAGAGGTTCAGGGGGTGCAGAGAGATCTTTGGGGTGTTTTGGGGAGGTCGGGGGGGGCCCTTGCGGGTATGAGAGGTTCTTGGGGGGGGTGGAGAGATCTTTGGGGGGGGTCATCTGCGGGGCACTGAGGGGTCTGAGAGGTTTGGGGGGATCAGAGAGGTCTCGGAGGGGGGTTTGGGGGGTCTGAGAGCTCCTGGGAGGGGTCAGGGGGTCTCTGGGGGAGGTTGTGGGGGTCCATGGGGGCTCCTGGGGGGCCCCTGTTGGACATGGGGGGGTCCTGGGGGGGATCCTGAGAGTTTGGGGGTCCTGGGTGGTGCCTTGGGGCTCTCGGGGGGGGGGGGGTCTGGGGGGGTGGGTCGGGGGGGTCCGGGGGGGTGTCTGACCGCGTGCCCCCCCCCAAGGCGCGACGTGGGGCCCGACGCGGGTGGCAGCGGACGACGGCTCGGCGGGGGATGGGCTGAGCCTGGGGGCGCTGGCGGTGGCGGGGGGGGAGGTGCTGCTGCTCTTCGCCCGCTGCGCCCACCCCCCCCAGGCCTGCGGCCCCCCCAGCACCCACCTCCTGCGCAGCCGCGACGGCGGCCGCTCCTGGGGGCCCCCCCAAAACCTCTCGGGGGTCGTCGGTAACGAGGTCTTCGCCCCCGGGCCCGGCTACGGCATCCAGGTACGGGTGACGGGGGCAGGTGTCCCGAGGGGGGGGGTCACCCAAAGGTCTGGGGGGGGGGACGGCCAGGCGTTCAGAGACGGGTGGGGGGACCCAAGCATGTGGGAATGCGGGGGGGGGGGCAGGTGTGGATCTGGGGGGACCTGGGAGTCCGGGGGGGGGTCCCAGGTGAGCGTGTCATTCCCCCCCCCCAGAAGCAGCGGGCGCCGGGGCGGGGGCGCCTGGTGTTCTGCGGCCACGGGACGCTGGAGCGGGACGGGGTCTCGCTGCTGCTGAGCGACGACGGGGGGCGGCACTGGCGGCGGGGGGGGGCTCTGCCCGCCATCCCCTTCGGAGCCCCCCGGCACCCTCGCGACTTCACCCCCGACGAGTGCCAGGTAGGGGGGAGCTTGGGCGTCCAGGGGAGGGGGGGTCTGGGGCACTGGGGGTCTCTTCCTGGGGACCCAGGCATCTGGGGATGGGGGGGGCACCCTGGTATTTGGGGGTGGAGGGCGGACAGTGGTGCTTAGGGGTGGTCCAGAGCAGTGGGGGGGTCTCCCTGGGGACCCAGACATCCAGAAACCCCCCAGAAGGGACCCAGGCATCTGGGAATGGGGGGGGACTCCAGTATCTGGGGGGGCAGGGCAACGGGGGTCTCTCTGGAGACCCAGGGGTCTGGGGAGGACACCCAGGCAGCCGGGGGGGGAGCGATCCAGGTGTCGGGGGGAACCCAGCGGTGTGTGTGTGGGGGTCCCAGGGGTCGGGGGGGACCCAGGGGTGTGGGGGGTCCCAGGGGTCGGGGGGGACACGCAGGGGTCCCGGGGGGGGGGGTCACTCAGTCGTGCGGCTGCCCACAGCCCTACGAGCTGCCCGACGGCTCCATCGCCGTCAACATCCGGAACCAAAACTTCTACCGGTGCCGGTGCCGGATGGTGGCGCGGAGCTGGGACGGGGGCGAGACCCTCCCCCCCGAGGCCGTCACCTTCGACCCCGCCCTGGTCGACCCCGCCGTGGCGGCCGGCGTCCTCGTCACCGGCGGCCTCGTCTTCTTCAGCAACCCTGCCCACGAGAGCCAGCGTGAGCGGGGGGGCGGATTTGGGGGTCGGGGGGGGCGAGGGGTGCTGGGCTTGGGGCAGAAAGAGGGTGCTGGGGGCGGGGCTTATGGGGGCGTGGTCTGGGGCGGGGCCTGAGGGCAGCAGGAGTAGCCGGGCGTGACTTGACAGCAGGGGGCGGCTTCGGCTCGGTGGGCGTGGCTTGCGCGGGCGCGCCCCCAACAGACCCCGCCCCTTTCGCAGGGGTGAACCTGACCCTGCGCTGGAGCTTCACTAACGGCACCACGTGGTGGGGGAGTGGCCTGCAGGTGTGGGCGGGGCCCAGCGGGTACTCCTCGATGGCGGCCCCGCCCCCCGGCGACCAGGGCGACGCCCCCCTGCTCTACCTCATCTACGAGAAGGGGCGGAGCCTTTCCACAGAGACCGTCTCATTGGCCACCATCAGCATCGCGGGCGATGTCTGACTTGGCCACGCCCCCCCGTGGAGGGGGGTGTGTCTCAATAAAGGGGTTCGCTCAGCCCGGTTTGCGTCATCACTGGGGGAGGGGGGCGTGGCCAGGCGGTGGCGGGAGCCGTCGCCATAGCGACGCGGTGGGGGCGGGCCCGCGGGTTCGGGGCGGGGCTCTCCGCCCGGCGCCGTCGCCTTAGCAACGGCGGCGACCGCCCTCCCCCGAGGACCCCGGCGCGGAGCTGCCCGCGGCGGCGCCTGCGCGGAGATCGTTCCCCGCGGGGAGGCGGCGGCGGGGCCCGGTCGGGGCGGTGGGGGAGGGCGGGGGGCGGCAGGGCCGGGGGGGGGGGTGGGGCGAGAGGGGCGCCGGGAGGCGGCGGGGGCGCGGTTGGAGCCGGGCGGACTCAGGCGATCGCGAGGGGCAGCCCCGGGGTAGGGGGTCCTGAGCGGCGCCGCGGGCGGGGCGGTCCCGGAAGTGACGCCAGCGCAGCCCAGCCCACTCCCTCCCGCGGCCGTCGTAGCGCTCGGCGGTAAGTGATGGCGGCGCGGCCCGGCCGGGCCCCACCATCGGTCGCGCATCGCCGCTCCCGCCGCCCATCGGGGCCCCGCGGCCGCCGATACCCCGCGGCCGGGCCCGTCCGCGCCCGCCGCCGCCCTCGGCGCCCGGAGCCGCCGCTCTGGGAGGGGGGCGCTCCCGGCCCGCCGCCATTGTGGGCGCCAAGATGGCGGCGGCGGGGCCTGGAGGAGACCCGGGGTGTGTGGGGGGGGGGGCGCTGAGGGGGGAGACACGGATCCCGCGGCCGAGGGGGGGGGGCGGGCCCGAGCGGCCGGTTCCTTGGCGGGAAGGAAGGGGATTGGCTGGGACCGGCGGGGGAGGGGCCCGGGGGGGCGGGTCTTGGCGGGGGGGGCCGGTGCACCGGGGTGTCTCGGTGGGGCGAGGGGGTCCCGTGTGGGGTGATGGGGGGGGGGGGCGGATCTGTGGGGTGCGCTGACACTGGCGTCCCGCTGTGGGGTGAGGGGGGGGCCGTGTGCGGGGAGGGGAGACCCCCGCTCTGAGGGTCCCCCCCCGCAGCCCGTCAGGATGGCGGAGAACGACGTGGACAACGAGCTGCTGGATTATGAGGACGACGAGGTGGAGAACGCGGCGGGGGCCGACGGGGCCGAGGCGCCGCCCAAGAAGGACGTGAAGGGCTCCTACGTCTCCATCCACAGCTCCGGCTTCCGCGATTTCCTCCTCAAACCCGAGCTGCTTCGCGCCATTGTCGACTGCGGCTTCGAGCACCCCTCCGAAGGTGACCGGACGGGGAGGGTGCCGGGGCGGGGGGGTGTTTTGGGGTCTCTCCCCGGCGGCGCTGACAACTCCCCTCCCTCCTCCACTCCCCCACAGTGCAGCACGAGTGCATCCCGCAGGCCATCCTGGGCATGGACGTGCTCTGCCAGGCTAAATCCGGCATGGGCAAGACGGCCGTCTTCGTCCTGGCCACCTTGCAGCAGCTGGAGCCCGTCACGGGGCAGGTGAGGCGCCCCCCCCGGGGCTTTGGCGGGGAGTTTGGGGGGCTCACACAGCGCTAAGCCCGCCTTTTGCCGGCGTTGTCCGCTCAGGTGTCAGTGCTGGTGATGTGTCACACGCGGGAGCTGGCTTTCCAGATCAGTAAGGAGTACGAGCGGTTTTCCAAGTACATGCCCAGCGTTAAGGTGAGAGGCCTGGGGGGGCTTCTGGGGGGGTTGGGGGGTGGGAGGTCCCTCGGAGGGGGGTGGGCGTAAAGGGGCGCTCAGAGAGTGGGAAATGGTGTGGGGAAGGGATGCAGGAAAGCTGGAAGTGGGGGATATAAAATAAGAAGACAGTGCAGGCACTGGGGTCCCCGCAGGAGGTTTTGGGGGAGTACCAGTCTTGGCAGAGGGACCTTAAATCACCCTAAACAGTCTGAGGCACCCCAGAATCCCAGCAATGTATGGGGACGTTGTGGCAAAGGGTGGAGCTGAGGTTGGGGGGCATCAGGACACAGAGCGGGGGTCAGGGAGCGGGAAATGGGGTAGGAAAAGGGGTTTTGGGGAGATGGGCCAGCCCAGAGGCGTTTGGGGGGCATCAGTTTTAGCGGAAGAGCCTTAAACCACCGAGGGGACCGCAAAGTCTTGGCAAAGATGGGGTATAGCAGTAGAAGAAGACTGGGGGGGTCTGAGCACCACCCCCCCCCCCGCAGGTGGCGGTGTTCTTCGGGGGGCTGTCGATCAAGAAGGATGAGGAGGTGCTGAAGAAGAACTGCCCCCACATCGTGGTGGGGACTCCGGGCCGTATCCTGGCCCTGGCCCGCAACAAGAGCCTCAACCTGAAGCACATCAAGCACTTCATCCTGGACGAGTGCGACAAGATGCTCGAGCAGCTCGGTGGGTCTGGGGAGGGGGTCCCGGGTGGGGTTCGGGGGGGACGTGGGCATCCAGGAGGAGGTCTGGGGGGATCCAGACATGCAGGAGGAGATCTGGGGGGAATCCGATTGTTCACAGGAGGACCCAGGGGTCCGGCACAGCCTTATGGGGAGCTCAGGTGTTCTTGGGGGGGACGACACCCAAGAATTTCAGGAGGGGGAGGCCGGTGTCGGGGGGGGTTGGGGGGACGACCCGGGGTCCAGGCATGACCCCACAGGGGACCCAGGCGTCCGGGCCCTTTCCCCCCAAAGCCGGGCGCTGCTCAGCCCGGCCGCCCCCACCTCCAGCCCCCCCTCCCCATAACCCGGCCCCCCCTAACCCCCTTGCTTGTCCACCCCCCCAGACATGCGTCGGGACGTCCAGGAGATCTTCCGCATGACCCCGCACGAAAAGCAGGTCATGATGTTCAGCGCCACCCTCAGCAAGGAAATCCGCCCCGTCTGCCGCAAATTCATGCAAGACGTAATTACCCCTTCTACCTTCTTTGCCCCCGGCGCCCGCCCCGGCGCGGGGGGCTGCCCCCGGCCCCCGCCCCCCCTGCGGAAGATCTCTCGGGTCTCCCCCCTCCAGCCGCCCCCCTTCTTCTTCCTCCTCCTCCTCCTCCTCCTCCTCCTCTTCCTCGCTCCGTCCCGCCCGCCCCCCAAAAACCGCCTGGCGGACGGCGAAGAGCCCCCCCACACGCACTCGAGCGAGTAAGTGCCTGCGGCTCTCGGCCCCCCCGGCCCCCCCCGGCGCTCCGGCAGACGGCGGCGAGGAGACGGCGGGACCCGGACGGCCTCGGCACGGCGCGGCGCGGCCTCGGCGCGGCTCGGCCCGGCCCGGACTCCTCCAGGCGCCCGGACCCGCTTATCCTTTTCCTGGAGCCGGCGGAGAGCAGGATTCGGGGGGGCGGGGGGTGGGGGGGTAACGGGGCAGGTGGGGGGACACCCCCGGGGCTGTGCCGGGGGGCAGGGCCCCTCCTGCGGGGCCATGGGGGATCTGTGGGGTGCAGGGGGCCTGTGGGGCCTTGTCGGGGTCCCTGATGGCGTATTGGGGTTCAGGGGGCTGTAGGGCGCTACGGGGCGTCTGTGGGGCTGCGTTACGGTGCAGGGAAGAGAAGGACCCGGGTTGGGGGCAGCGATCCATACGTTTTCTGTAGGGTGTGCGTTATGATGCAGAGCGATATAAGGCGTTGCAGGGTATCGGCAGGTTTGCGATATACAGTAGGGGTTCTGTGGGGCTGCATTGGGGTCTTTGGGGCCGTGTTGGGGTGCAGGGAGCTGTAGCGTACTATAGGGCACCCGCATAGGCTAAGAGCACAGGTAGTCCCAATTCACTATAAGATTATAGGTCTGTAGGGCTGTATGGGAGTGCAAGAATCTATAGGATGCTGTGCGATGTTTGTAGGGTAGCGTTAGATTTTACGGCATCCATGGGGCAGTATGGGGATGCAGGCATCCATAGGGTGTCTCTGGGGCTGTTTTGGGGTGCACGGCACCCATGGGACCATGTCGGGGTCCCTGGGGGCTGGATTGGGGTGCAGGGAACTACAGGGTGCTATAGGGCATACGTGGGGCTGCATTAGGTTGTAGGGAATCTGTGGGGCAGTGGGGGGGTGCAGGGATCCATAGGGTGTCTCTGGGGCTGGTTTGGGGTGCAGGACACCCATGGGACCATATCGGGGTCCCCGGGGGCTGGATTGGGGTGCAGAGAGCGCTAGGGATCTGTAGAGTATCTATGGGAATGTATTGGGATCCCTGGGATCTTACTGGGGTCCATAGGGCTGTTTCGGGGTGCAGGGCACCTGTGGGGGTCCCAGGCAGATGTGTTGGGGATCTTGGGGCCATATTGGGGTGCAGGGGATTATAGGGGAGCCTTGGGACGGTACTGGGGTCCATGCAGACTCAGTTGGGATGGAGGGAACCCATCCCATGGGTTCCCTGGGGCCATGTTGGGGTGCCATGGGACCGTGTTGGGGTCCTTGGGGACGTAGCATCCCCTTAGGGTTGTACTGGGGTCCTTGGGACTGTCTCGGGGTCCCTGGAACCATGGGGGGGGGGTCATGGGGCTGTAGTGGTGTGCAGGGAGCCATAGGGGTCCTATGGGGCCATAATGGGGTCCCAGGGGCCATATCGGGGTGCAGGGGACTTATAGCGGTCCTGTCGGGCCATATTGGGGTGCAGGGAACTATAGGGCTACTGTGGTTCTCTGTTGGGGTCTTTGGGAGTTGTATTGGGGTGCAGGGATCCTATGGGGCTATATATGGGCCACTGAGACTATATTGGGGTCCAGGGACCACATTGGGGTACAAGGGTCCCATAAGGCCATACTGGGGTCTTTGGGAGCCTACGGGGCAGTACTGGGGTCCCTGGAGGCTGCATTGGGGTCCTTAAGTGCCCAGGGGGCTGTATTGGGATCCTTAGGAGCTGTATTGGGGTGCAGGGAGCCATAGGGGTCCCATGAGGCTGTATTGGGGTTCGTGGCAGTTGTATTAGTGTCCCTGGAGCTGTATTGGGGTACAGGAAGCCATATTGGGGTGCCTGAGAGCTGTATGAGGGTGCAGGGAGCTATAGCAGTCCGATGGGGCCGTATTGGGGTCCCTGGGGCCATATTGGGGTACAGGGGAGCATAGGGGTCCCATGGGGCCCTATTGGGGTCCCTGGGGCCGTATTGGGGTACAGGAGGCCACGTAGGGGTCCTTGGGAGTTGTATTGGGGTATAGGGAACCATACTGGGGTCCCCTGGGGCCCTATTGGGGTCCCTGGGAGCCGTATTGAGGTACAGGGAGCCGTATTGGGGTCCTGGGGCTGTATTGGGGTGCAGGGGACTATAGGGGTCCTGTGGGGCTGTATTGGCATCCCAGGGGCTGTACAGGGGTATAGGAAGCCATATTGGGGACCCTGGGGCCATTTTGGGGTGCAGGGCGCCTATGGGGACGTACTGGCGTCCCTGGAGGCTCTGCTGGGGTCCTTAGAGTGCCCAGGGGGCCGTATTGGGGTCCCTGGGCCCGTATTGGGGTGCAGGGGAGCATAGGGGTCCCATGGAGCTGTATTGGGTTCCCTGGGGCCGTATTGGGGTACAGGAAGCCATATTGGGATTCTTGGGAGCTGTATTGGGGTGTAGGGAGCCACACTGGGGTCCCCTGGGGCCATATTGGGGCCCTTGGGGCCGTATTGGGGTGCAGGGGACCATAGGAGTCCCATGGGGCCGTATTGGGGTCCCTGGGGCCATATTGGGGTACAGGGGAGCATAGGCGTCCCATGGGGCCCTATTGGGGTCCCTGGGGCCGTATTGGGGTACAGGAAACCATATTGGGATTCTTGGGAGCTGTATTGGGGTGCAGGGAGCCATACTGGGGTCCCATGGGGCCATATTGGGGCCCTTGGGGCCGTATTGGGGTGCAGGGGACCATAGGGGTCCCATGGGGCCATATTGGGGTACAGGGGAGCATAGGGGTCCCATGGGGCCCTATTGGGGTCCCTGGGGCCGTATTGGGGTACAGGAAGCCATATTGGGATTCTTGGGAGCTCTATTGGGGTGCAGGGAGCCACACTGGGGTCCCCTGGGGCCCTGTTGGGGTCCTTGGGGTGCAGGAGACTGTAGGGGTCCCGTGGGGCTCTTTTGGGGTCCTGGGGCCGTATTGGGGTGCAGGGAGCCACACTGGGGTCCCCTGGGGCCCTGTTGGGGTCCTTGGGGTGCAGGGGACTCTAGGGGTCCCGTGGGGCCCTGTTGGGGTGCAGGGAGCCACGTAGGGGTCCCGTGGGTCCCTGTCGGGGTCCCGGGGGCCGTGTTGGGGTGCAGGGAGCCCCGGGGCGCCCGTGGGGCTGTAGGGGGGCCATCGAGGCCGTGTTGGGGCGCAGTGGGGGGGGCGCCGGGGCGGGGGCTGAGCGCTGTCCCCCCCCCAGCCGATGGAGATCTTCGTGGACGACGAGACGAAGCTGACGCTGCACGGGCTGCAGCAGTACTACGTCAAGCTGAAGGACAACGAGAAGAACCGCAAGCTCTTCGACCTGCTGGACGTCCTCGAGTTCAACCAGGTGGGGGCACCCCGAAATCGGGGGGGGGGACACATGGGCAACGAGCCCCCAAAGTCTGGGGGGTGCCGGGAGCTCTTGGGGTCAGGGTGGAGGAGGGGGATCTTGGTGTCTGGGGAGGGCTTGGGGGTTTGAGGGGGGGGTCCTGGGGGGACCCCAAAGTGCGGGGGCCCTGGAGGTGAATCCAAGAGAGATCTTGGGGGGGTCTGGGAGAGGATGCCAGTACGTGGGGGGGGGTCTCAGGGGTGACCGAGGCATCCGGGAGAGGTCTGGGGGGCTCTAGGGCAGGTCCTCGGTGTTTGGGGGGGGAACCCAGTGTCCGGGAGGGCTCTTGGCAGGGGAGGGGGTCTGTAGGGCAGGACCGCAGTATCGGGGGAGCGCCCCCCCCATCCTGCCCCCCACCAATCCATGTCCCCCCCCCAAGGTGGTGATCTTCGTCAAGTCGGTGCAGCGCTGCATCGCCCTGGCCCAGCTGCTGGTGGAGCAGAACTTCCCGGCCATCGCCATCCACCGCGGCATGCCCCAGGAGGAACGGTACGGCCCCGGGGGGGGGCCCGGGGGGGGCCCTGACGCCCCCCGACACCCCCTAACCCCCCGCCCCCCCCTTGGCCAGGCTGTCACGATACCAGCAGTTCAAGGATTTCCAGCGCCGCATCTTGGTGGCCACCAACCTCTTTGGGCGCGGGATGGACATCGAGCGGGTCAACATCGCCTTCAACTACGACATGCCCGAGGACTCCGACACCTACCTGCACCGGGTGGGGGGGCCGTCTGCGAGGGGGGGGCCGTCTGCGAGGGGGGGGCCGTCTGCGAGGGGGGGCCCTGCCTGCGAGCGGGGAGGGCGTAGGGGGGCTGCAGGTGAGGGAAAAGGGGGCTGTTGTGGGACGTAGGGGGGTCTGCAGTGGCGCTGGGGGGGTGATATGGGGCTGGCGGGGGGGCTCGGGGTCTTCGGGGGGGGGTATGGGGATGTGGGGGGGCTTTGGATCCTGGTGGGGGCTTTTGGGAGGATGCTATGGGATAGGTGGGGAGGTTTTGGGGGGGGTGGGGATGGGGGGGGCTTGGGGGTGTCGGGGGGCTCTGTGGGGCATGGGGGGGGTGTGTCTGGATCGTGGCGGGGTTATAAGGATGGGGGGGCTCTGCATCCTCAGGGGCTTCTTGGGGTTCTGTGCACCCCAGGGGTGCTGTGGGGGTCCCAGGGGGGCAAGGGGGGGGTCTCCGCACCCTGACCCCCCCCGTGTCCCCCCCAGGTGGCGCGGGCGGGGCGTTTCGGCACCAAGGGGCTGGCCATCACCTTCGTGTCGGACGAGAACGACGCCAAGATCCTCAACGACGTGCAGGATCGCTTCGAGGTCAACATCAGCGAGCTGCCCGACGAGATCGACATCTCCTCCTACAGTGAGATGGGGGGGCCGGGGGGGCCGGGGAGGAGGGGCTGTGGGGTGAGCGGCAGCGAGCCATCCCGTGCGCAGTCCGCCTCTGCCAGAGGGAGTCTGGGGTTGGGGGGGGTCTGGAAGGGTTTTGGGGGTGCGGGGGGGGGTCTCAGGGGGTCTTGGGTGGGGGGGGGTTGGGGCAGCGAGCTGCCCCGTATGATCCATGTGGTCCTATGGGGAGTGGGGGCTCTGGGGGGGGTCTAGGTGGGGTGGGGGGGGAGCTGCATGGCAGCTGTGGGGAGTGGGGGGCTGGGGGGGCCTTGGGGAAAAAGGGGGTGGGCTGGGGAAGCAGGCCCCCCCCACACCTGACCCCCCTTTCCCCTTCCCGCAGTCGAGCAGACCCGATAAAGGCCCCCCCCGGCCCCACCAGGACCCGCCGCCGCCGGAGCCGCCCCCCCCCGCCCCCCCCTACCCCGGCCCGGCTGCGGGGGAGGGGCCGCCCCCCCCCCCCCCGCCGGGGGTTTTATAGAAAAAAGGCCTGAAAAGACAAAAAAAAAAGAAGAAAAGGAAAAATCTCTCCTCACGCCGCCAGCCCGGGGGGGGCAGGGCCCCGGGGCCCCCCTGAACCCCCCCGGGGCCCCTCTGCCCCGCCCCCCCCGGGGTCCCCCCACCCCCCCCCGGCTGTACAATTTCTGGTTTTTTTGGTAATAAAGTTGCCTGACCCGGCCGTGACCTCGGGACTGACTGGGGGGCGGGGCCTGGGGAGGGGGGCGGGGCCTGGGGGGGCGGGGCTGACTTCGGGGCGGGGATAGAAACGCGTTTGGGGGAGGGGCGGGGCTTGAGTGGGAGGGGGCGGAGTGAGGCGGGGGCGGGGCTGAGCGGGCGCGGCGAAAGGCGGGCTGTAGGGAAGGGGCGGGGCCGCGCTTTCCCGCCGTCGGGCGTCGCCCCTCCTCCGTTCGCCGCGGTGTCGCCGCCGCCATCTTGGACTCGGGTGGGCGGGGCCGGGGTGGGGGCGGGGCCAGGCCGCCGGCGCTATAAGAGGGCGGCAGGGGGAGCGCGTGCTCCTTTCCTGCCGGGCCGCGGGGTGAGCGGGGGCTCCGGGGTGCCCTGGGGGGGAACAAACACACCTGGGTCCATTTCCCCCACCGGGGGGGGGGGGCTGTCGCGGTGATGACGCCAAAGACTAGAGTCTCCGACCCTCCCTGAGGACGCCATAGGCCTGAGCGACGCCCCCCCCCCTCACCCGGACGCCGTGCTCCCCGCTGTGCTCACCCCCCCCCCGCGTCTGTTGCAGGTGGCGGCGACCGCCGGGACCCGGATTTCCCTGGGTAAGACCCGCCGTGTCCGTTCTCGGACCGCCCGTGTCCCCCCCACGCGTGATCCACCCCCCCACCGGGTCGCGGCGGCGATGAGGAACCGGCTCGAAGAGCGTCTGACCCCGCAGTGAGGACCACTCGCAGCGCCCTGAGCCGCCGCGACCCCCCCCCCCGGGACACCCCCCCCACCCGTGGGGACCCCCGAAACCCCCTGACGCCCCTGCCTGGCCCTGGGCCCCTCTCTCCCCGCGACTCCTCTTTTCCAGGCCCCGGGGACCCCCAGATACCCCAAGACCCCCCCTGTCCTGGTCCTGGGGACCCCCTCTGTACCCCGAGACCCCCCTGGCCGGGCCCCGGGGACCCCCAACCCCCCGGGATCCCCCCCCCCTCCCCGGCCCCGGGACCCCCCAAGACCCCCCTGTACCGTCCCTGGGGACCCCCGAGCCCCCGCCCCCCCCCGACACCGTTTCTCTCTTTGCAGCCCCGGACGAAGCATCGGGACCGACGGCGCCGCCGGAGGGGGGGGGGGGGGCCGCGTTTGGGTGAAATAAAGGCGAGTTTGGGTCCGGAAGGGGCCTCTGCGCTTTCTTGGGCCGGCAGGGGGGCGCGCGTTACCCGGGGGGGGGTGGGCGGAGCCGTCGTCACGTGACGCGCCGTTCCCGCCTTCACCCGCCGCCATTTTGGGAGGGGGCAGCGGCGCGGCCGCCATCTTGGGTGAGGTACGCGGGGCGGGGAGGGGCGGGTGTTATTGTAGGGTCGCTGGCGTGGGCCCCGCCTCCCCCCCCCACCCGAGGGTACGGCGGCATCCAGGCTCTCCCCGTCCCCCCATAAGTGGACCCAGACGTCCGGGCGCGGCCCCTCCTCCCGGGAAGGCTCCGGCCGGCCCCTCCCCTCCCCGTCCCGGGCAGACCCAGGCGTCCGGGAGGGACCCAGCCGTCCGGGGAGCTCCCCGCCACCCCCCCCAGAGGGACCCAGCCGTCCGGGGGGGTCCTCACCCCTGGAAGAGGGACCCAGGTGCGCGGGGGGGCTGCCCCCCACCCCTGAGGGACCCAGGCCTTCGGGCCCCGCCCCGCGCTCCGACCACTTCCGGGTCACACCCCCCCCGAGGTGAGCCCCGAGATATGGGGTGGGGGGTCAGGGAGGTGTTGGGGGGCTGGGGAGGGGGTTGGGGTCCGTACGGGGAGGGGAGGGCCTCACTGTGCCCCGTACGTGGGGCTGGGGGGGGTGGTCAGTTGCACCCCCAGCCCCACGGAGGGGGGGTCACCCTGTGTCCCATCTTGGGGACAGCGGTCTTCCCCCCCCTATTCTGTGGGTCCCTGGGGGGGTCAGTGTGACCCCCTGCTGCACTGGGGGGGGGGCAGATATCACACTCTGCTCCCTCTGGGTGTCTTCGGGGGGGGGGGAAGGGGTGTTGCCACTCCCTGCCCCATATGTGACGTTGGGGGGGTGTCAGTCACCCCTCTGCCTCACCTGGGTGGTCCTGGGGAGGGTCTCTCACCTCCCTGCCACCCAGCGTGTCCCTCTGCCCCCCCCATCACTGCCCCCGTCTCTTGCAGCCCCCCCCCCAACTCGATGTGGCGCTGGGTGCGTGACCCGCCGTGGGGCCGGGGTCCCCCCCCCGAGCTGGGGGGGGTTCCGGACCCCCTGGAAATCTGCCTGGCCTTGGCGCGTCACCTCTTCGACCTTTGCGCCGTGGGGTGCCTGGGGGCGGCGCGGGTGGCGCTGGGGGCCTTGGGGGTGCGGGGGGCGATGGGGGCTCTGGGGCTGGGGGGCGCGGGGGGGGCCTGGCTGCAGGGGGTGGTCGCCTTCTTGCTGGCGGCCGCCGCGCTGCGGCTGCTGCTGCGGCTGCTGCTGCAGCACCTCCTGCCCCTGGCCGCCCTCTACGCCCTCCTGCAGGCCCTGGTGCTGGCCGCCAGCCTGCGCCCCGGCCCCCCCGTCGCCCCCCCGCCGGCCCCCCCCCCTCCGGGGGAGCCCCCCGAGCCGGAGGAGCAGCCGCGCGGACCCCCCGACGGACGGGAGCCCCCGGCGGAGCCGCGGGATCCCCCCTCGCAGTGGCGACAAGGCGCTCCTTTGGAATGGCGGGAGCCCCCCCCGGAGCGGTGGGACCCCCCTGTGGAGCAGCAGGACCCCCACCCGGAGTGGGACGACCCCCTGACGGAGTGGTGGGACCCCCCCACCGAGCGCTGGGAGACCCCCGGGTGCAAGGAAGGGGAGAGGGTGCTGGTGGCTGGCCCCCGCGCGGACTAGGGGGGCCCCCCCGGACCACCGGGACCCCCCCAACAAGGGTGGGGGACGGTGGGTGACAGGGCCCCCCCCAGGCAGTGCCGGACCCCCAGACCTTCTCCCCCCCCCCCGGCCCCCCCTCTGTGGGGTCCTGGGGAGGGGGAGGCTCCGCCCACCGGGAGGTCCCAAAGACAGTGGCCCACCCACTGAAAAGGTTTTGAGGCTCCGCCCACTGAGACGATTGCTCCGCCCACTGTGAGGTCACGAGGGAGGACTGTGGCTCCGCCCACTGGGAAAGGCCCAGGCAGGGGCTGAGGCTCCGCCCCCCGTGGGGCCGCCAGGACAGGCCCCGCCCACTGTGACATCGCAAGGACTGTGGCTCCGCCCTGCTGTGAAACGCACACGGACCGAGGCTCCGCCCACTGTGACGCCCCGCCCATCTGTGCCATAGCCCCGCCCACTGTGATTGGTGCCACCCCCCCGGGTTCTTGGTTCCGCCCACGCTCGGGGGGGCTCCGCCCACCGTAGCCAGCTCCGCCCACACGCGTGAACGCGCCGGGGCTGAGGCCACGCCCAGCGGCGCGCAGGCCCCGCCCTCTGCAGCGCCTCCTCCGCCCCGTGCCCACGCCCCCTCGCGCGGGCCCCGGGGCCACGCCCCCACGCGGTTTTTTGGTAAATAAACGGGATTTTGGGTCCCAGCAGCGGGTGCCGGTGACGCCGGGGGGGGACACGACTCGGCCGCACCAAAGATGGCGGCGCCCTCAAAGGAAATGGCGGCCGCAGGGGGGCGGCCGCCACTAAAATGGCGGCGGGACGGGCTGCGCGCGTGCGCGGCGCGCCGAGGACCCCGCCGGGGCGCCGGCGGCGGGCGCCTGATCCGGGTGCGGCGGCTGAGCGGCGGGAGCGGGACCGGGAGCGGGACCGGGAGCGGCGGGGACGCTCCGGGAGGGTCCGGGGAGGGTCTGGGATCGGTGGTGGGGGGGGTCCGGGAGCCGTAGGGCCGTCGCGGCGGGGTCGGCGGCGTCGCAGGCGCGCGTCGGGGCAGCCCCCGCCGGCCGGGGAGCCCTGCGCGGCGCATGCGCAGCGGCGTCGGCCGGAGGAGACGGAGGGACGGAGCCGCCCGGCAGCTCCTCGGCCCCGCTCAGCCCCGCCGGGCCCCGCCGCCCCCGGAGACGTCGCAGCGAGGCGGAACCGCCCCCGCTGAGGTTGGGGGGGGTCGGGAGGCGGTGGGGGGGGGGGCTCGGGCCGTTCCGGGGTGGGGGGCAGCGGGGTAACGGCCCCCCCCCCCTTCCCCTCCGCCTCAGGGCCGCCATGGCGGAGGAGCGGCTGGAGGTGCTGGTGAAGACGCTGGATTCGCAGACCCGCAGCTTCCAAGTGGAGCCGGAGGTGAGGCGGGCGGCGGGCAGGGGGACGGGCAGGGGACGGGCAGGGGGTGACCCATCCCGGTGTCCCCCGTCCCGTACCCCCCCGTGTCCCCCCCAGATCTCGGTGCGGGAGTTCAAGGAGCGCATCGCCGGTGCCGTCAGCATCGCGGCCGAGAAGCAGCGGCTGATCTACCAGGGGCGGGTGCTGCAGGACGATAAGAAGCTGAAGGAATATAGTGAGGAGGGGGTGGGGGGGTGTTTGGGGGGGGTTGCAGGGCATTTGGGGGAACTGGGCTGGGTCTTGGGGGGGTCGTTATGGGGCTGGGGGCCTCCAGGGGGTGTGTTAGGGCTGGGAGGGGGTTGTTGGGGGGGTGGGAGGGTGTTTAAGGGGGTCAGGGGGGTGGTTTGGGGGCACACCGTGGGGTGGTTCAGGGCTGGGGGGGGTGTTTGGGAGCTTGGGGGAGGGTCAGGGCCCCTCCATGGGGCCTGGGGGGGGGTGTTCGGGGGAGCCCTGGGGGCCAGCAGGTCCGTGACCCCCCTCCCCGTTTTTCTGTTCCTGAGCAGATGTGGGGGGCAAAGTGATCCACCTGGTGGAACGGGCCCCCCCCCAGGCCCAGTCTCCCTCCTCGGGGGGTCCCTCAGGGCTGGGGTCCTCCTCCACCCCCCACAATGGGGGGGGCCCCCGGGGGCCCGGCCACGACCGTAACGCCAACAGCTACGTCATGGTGGGGACCTTCAACCTCCCGGTGAGCGGTGGTGGTGGGGGGCTTGGGGGGGTGGGGGTGCGGGGTTTGGGAGGAAACACGCAGTTTTGGTTGATTTGGGGCGGGTCTGGGGGGTTTTGCCGTCCCGCAGATCGACGGTTCTTCCGTTGACGTCCACATCAACATGGACCAGGGCCCCGTCCAGGTGGGTGCCTGGGCTGGGGGCTGCGTCCCTCTGCCGGGGGGGGCTGGTTGGGGGGTCCGGCGGGGGGGGGCTCCGTTGTGCCCCCTCCCCCCCAACACCGGCTCCTCGTTGCCGTTGCAGAGCGAGCCCCGCATGCGGCTGCTGGTGGCCCAGCACATGCTGCGGGACATCCAGGGCATCCTGAACCGCCTGGAGGTGAGCGGGACCCCCCCGAGACCTCCCTAAACCCCAGCCGGGTGGGAGCGGCCCCCCCAGTTCCCCCCAATCCCTCCTCCTCCCTCCCCCCAGGGCAGCAGTGGGGCCCGCTCGCCCGCCCAGGCCGAGGGGCCCCCCCCGCCCCTCCCCGAGGAGCCCCCCGCGGAGCCCCCTGCCGCCCCCCCCGAGGAGCAGATGGAGGCCTCAGAACCGGCAGCGACGGGCAGCGAGGAGCCCCCCCAGCCCGGCCCCGAGCCCCCCCCGGCCCCGGAGAGTGCCGTCAAGTAAGCGAAGAGACACAGGGTGGGAGGGGATGGGGGCATGGCGGCCTGGGGGGGCCCCGTTCTCACCTGCTGCCCGCCCCCCCCGCAGCCACCCCTCGCCGGCCGAGCTGGTGGAGGTGCTGGGGGAGCTGCGGCGGCTGGAGGGGCGGCTGGAGCCCTTTCGCCAGCGCTACCAGGAGATCCTGGGCAGCGCCGCTTCCGCCGACTACAACAACAACGTGAGTCTTGGGGGGGCCCTGGGGAGTCGGGGGGCTGTGCCCCCCTTTTCCTCAGGGCGGTGGGGTGTTCCTGGAGGCCCACAGCCTCTCCCTGGGGTGTACGGCCCGTGTGTGTGCGCGTCCCTCCATGGGGAGGTGGTACGGCCCACCTGCGTGCCCCCCTGCAGGGAGGTGGTACGGCCCGTGTACGTCTCTCTGGAGGCGCTGTGGGCCGTGTGTGTCCCCCTCTGCGGGGCAGTGGTACAGCCTGCGTCAGGTCTCTGCCCCGTGAACGTTCCTGTCGCTAATCCCCCCCCCCCGCACTTCGGGGTGGTGGTACAGGCCATGGTTCCCTTTTGGGTTGTGGTAAAGCCTACGTGGTTCTCTTGCTTTTGGGAGATAATGGTACAGTCCGTGACACCCCCCCCCCCCAGCTGCGGGTAATGGTTTAGGCTGGGTCGTGTTCCCCCCCTCTCCCCGCTCTGATGGTATAGCCCGTCGTGGTTCCGCTTTTCCATTGGCGTTGTGGTACAGCTCCCCTCCTGGGGAGAGTGGTGTGGGCCGCTTAAGTCCCGCCCCTGGTGGTGATGTCAGCGGGATGGGTGCTGATTGGGTGGAGCAGGCCGGGGAGGCGGGGACTGGCCTGGGCTGTACTATGTAGGTATGTGGCGGGGGGGGGTGTTGGAGTCCCTGAGGGACGTTAGTGCATTTGGGGGTTTGGGCGGTACCATGTGGGTTCGTGGAGAGGGGAGGCTTAAGGTCTGTCAGTGTTAATATATTTGGCGGTGTGGGCGGTACCATGTGGGGCCGGGGGAGGGGGGGCAGTCACTTGGGGGGCTCTGGGGGACTCCCGGGGGGGGTGCGGGGGGCTCTGGGTGACACCATGTGGTACGGGGGGTGTGTGTGTCTCGGCTCCTCGGGGGGTCTTTTCGCAGCACCAGCCGGGCTGGGGGGGCAGGGGGTCTCCGGGCGTTCGGGGCCCCCCCTGACCCCCCGTCCCCCGCAGACGGAGGGGCGCGAGGAGGCGCAGCGCCTGGTGAACCTGGTGGGCGAGGGGCAGCGGCTGCTGGGGAACGCGCTGGTGGCGCTGTCGGAGCTGCGCTGCAACCTGGGGGGGCCGCCCCCCCGCCCCCTCCACCTCGCCCGGCCCCTCCCCCACTACGGCCCCCCCATGCTGCTGCAGCAGGCCGCCATCCCCATCCAGGTGGGGGGATACGGGGGGGCGGGGGGGGGACACGCCCCGATACGGGGGGTGCTGTGGGGCGGGGGGGGCCCTGGTGTAGGGGTCGCTATGGGGCAGGGGTCACCCCAGGGGGTCGGGGGGACCCAGGTGTCCGGGGACCCCCCTGACACTCTCCGTCGTCCCCCCCCAGATCAATGTAGGCACCACGGTGACGATGACGGGGAATGGGGCGCGGGCTCCTGCCCCCCCCGGCCCGGCTGAGAGCCCCCCGGGCCCCCCTCCCGCCCCCCCAGCCGCCCCCGGGGATCCCCCCGAGGGGCTGCCGCCCCCCCCCGGCCCCCCCCAGCCTTCGGGCCCCCCCGGGGCGCAGCCGGGGCCCCCCCGCGTCATCCGCATCTCGCACCAGACGGTGGAACCTGTCGTCATGATGCACATGAACATCCAGGGTGAGTCGGGGCCCCCCCCGGGCCCCCCCAAACCACCTCCCGGACATCGGGGTCCCCTGCTTTGACCCCCGCTCATCATGTGTGTGTTGTTCCCCCCCCCCAGACTCCGGCTCACAGGCGGCGGGGGGCGCAGCCGGCCCCCCCGGGCACGGTTTGGGCATGGGTGAGTTATGGGGGGCCTCTAGGGGAGGGATTTGGGGGGGTGGGGGTGGGACTGGGGGCCCTGGGGGCATCGGGGGGGCACCTCAGTTGAGTTGGGGGGCAGGGGGTGGTTCTGGGGGTTGCTCAGGGGTTTGGGGGGGGCCGTGGGGTGTTTGTTTGGGGGGGACGTGGGGCAGGGCCTGACCCCCCCCGCTTCTTTCCACTCCCCCTCCCAGGCGGGGCCCCCCTCCAGCTGCCCCCGCTGCCCCCCGAGTTCCTGCAGGCCGTGGCCCACCAGATCACCCAGCAGGCCGTGGCCGCCGCCGCCTCCGCCGCCACAGGTAGGGCTGCCCCACGGCGGGGAGCTGCCCCACGGCGGGGAGCTGCCCCACAGTGGGGAGCTGCCCCACAGTCCTGCCCCACGGGGGGGAGCTGCCCCACGGCAGGGAGCTGCCCCACGGAGGGGAGCTGCCCCACAGTCCTGCCCCACAGCGGGGAGCTGCCCCACGGCAGGGAGCTGCCCCACGGCGGGGAGCTGCCCCACGGCGCTGCCCCACGGCGCTGCCCCACGGCGGGGAGCTGCCCCACAGTCCTGCCCCACGGCGCTGCCCCACGGCGGGGAGCTGCCCCACAGTCCTGCCCCACGGCGGGGAGCTGCCCCACGGCGCTGCCCCACGGCGGGGAGCTGCCCCACAGTCCTGCCCCACGGCGCTGCCCCACGGCGGGGAGCTGCCCCACAGTCCTGCCCCACGGCGGGGAGCTGCCCCACAGTCCTGCCCCACGGTGCTGCCCCACGGCAGGGAGCTGCGCCACAGTCCTGCCCCACGGCGCTGCCCCACGGCGGGGAGCTGCCCCACAGTCCTGCCCCACAGCCTGGGGGTTCTCCACGGAGCTGCCCCCCGGCAGGCTGGGGGTCTCCCCGTGGCACGGGGCTGCCCCACACCACCCTGCCCCACGGCGGGGTGGGGAAGCTGCCCCAGGGCAGGATGTGGGGAGTTGGGGGCGGGGGGGGGCTCATGGCCGCCCCCCTCAGCCCCCCATCTTCCCTCCCCCCCCAGGTCAGGCTGTCGGGGGGTTCCAGGCCCCCGCCCGGGTGGTGATCGCCCGCCCCACGGCGCCCACCCCCCGCCCCACACACCCCGGAGCCCCCCAGGCCACCGCCACCCCCGTGAGTGTGGGGGGGCCACTGGGGGAGGCAGGGGGGGCTGCAGGGACACTGGGGGGGGTGGGGGGACCCCATGGTTGGGGGTGGGGGGTCCCCAGGGGTTGGGGGGGGCGCCCTGTGTGACCTACGGGGGGGGGGTGGGTCCTGGGCTATTGGGGGGGTGTCTGCCTCTCAGGGTGGTTGGGGGGGGGGGGGCATCTTGGGGCTGGGGGGGTGGTCCTGGCATTGATGGGGGTCCGGTGGTTGGGGGGTCCCCATGTCTGACCCCCCCTGACCCCCCCAGGCCCCCGGGGGGGGCGCGTCGCTGGCGCAGGTGATCAGCGGCCTCGTGGGGCAGCTCCTGATGCAGCCGCTGGTGCTGGGTGAGGGGGGGGCAAAAGGGGGGGGGGGGGTTAATGGGGCGGGGGGGCACTGGGGGATGGTGGGGGTGCTGGGGGGTGTGGGGCGGGTGTTCTGGGGGGTGTTGTGGGGGTTCGGGGGGCACTGGGGGGTGTTGGGGGGGCACTGGGGGAGGGGTGGCACTGGGGTAGATCACGGGGGGTCCAGGGGATGTTGGGGGGCACTGGGGGGTACTGGGGGGGTGTTACGGGGGTACTGGGGGGTGTTGGGGGGGGCTGGGGGGGTGTTACGGGGGGGCTGGGTGGCTGCAGCCCCCTGACACCCCCCCATCCCCCCCCCCAGCCCAGGGCGGCTCCTCTTCAGCCACGCCCGCCCCTCCCCCCGTCTCCTCCTCCTCCTCGGGGCCCCCCCCGACCCCCCCCACCGCCACCACCCCCCCTCCCGCTGCCCCCTCCCCCACGGCGGGGGGGGCCCCGGGGGGTCCGGTGCCCTCGGCCTCAGCCCCGCCCGCCCCCTCCTCCCCCTCCCCCCCTGCGGGCGGGGCCGAGGAGCCCCCCCTGGCCCAGCTGCTGGGGGGGCTGCTGGGGGCGGGGCCAGGCCCCGCCGTCGCCGTGGCGATGCCCGGAGTGCCCGCCTTCCTGCAGGGCGTGGCCGACTTCCTCCAGGTGCATCGTGGGAAGGGGCGGGGTGTGAGGGGGAGGGGTGGAGCCACGGGAGGGGCTTGGGAATGGGAGGTGGGGTGTGATGGGGAGGGGCTAGAGGCTGATGGGGCGGAGCTAGAAGGCAGCAGGGGTGGGGTCTGATGGGGAGGGGGCAGGGCCACATGGGCAGTGGGGGCGGGGCACGATGGGGAGGGGGTGGAGCTATGGGGGGCCTTGGGAATGGCAGGGTGTGATGGAGAGGGGCGGGGCTACAGGGCAGCAGGGGTGGGGTCTGATGGGGAGGGGCGGGGCCACATAGGCAGTGGGGGCGGGGCACGAGGGAGGGGGTGGAGCTACAGGGGGCCTTGGGAATGGCAGGGTGTGATGGAGAGGGGCGGGGCTACAGGGCAGCAGGGGTGGGGTCTGATGGGGAGGGGCGGGGCCACATAGGCAGTGGGGGCGGGGCACGATAGGGAGGGGGTGGAGCTACAGGGGGCCTTGGGAATGGCAGGGTGTGATGGAGAGGGGCGGGGCTACAGGGCAGCAGGGGTGGGGTCTGATGGGGGCGGAGCCAGAGAAGGAGCCGGGGTGGGGTGTGGTGGGGGTGGATCCCCCAGCGCATGCTGGGAGACCCCCCCCAGCACTCCCCGTAACCCCCCCTTCCCATCCCCCCCCCCAGGCCACCCAGGGCAGCCCCGCCCCCCCGGCCGACGCCCCTCCCCCCAGCGACTCGGCCCCGCCCCCCTCCGACTCCGCCCCGCCCCCCTCCCCGCCCCCGCCCCCCGAGGGCTCCCCCCCTTCTCCCCCGCCCCCCTCTGCGGGGGGGGCTCGGCCGGGGGGGCCCCCCGAGGCGCTGCCCCCCGAGTTCTTCACCAGCGTGGTGCAGGGCGTCCTCTCCTCCATGCTGGGCTCCCTGGGCGCGCCCCCCCCCGGCCCCCCCGAGAGCATCGCCGCCTTCCTGCAGCGCCTGAGCGGGTCCCCCGGCTTCCTCGAGGGGGGGGGGCAGGGCCCCGACGGTGAGGGGGGGCTGGGGCCCTCTGGGCAGGGCTGGGGGGGGATTTCGGGGCCCCCCCTTGATTTAGCGTTTTTGGGGTGCTCTTCTTTATTGCAAATGCTCTGATTAAGTTGGGGGGGGGGCTGGTTTGGGGTGGCGGGGGCCGAATTCCTTTTTAATTTCATGGGGCCCCTCAATCTCCCCAGTTATGGGGGGGGGACAGACAAATTCATCCCAAATTTATGGTGGACCCCAATCTGCCATTGTTTTGTGGGGGCCCCCAAGTTACGCTTCTTTCTTGTCCCCCAAATCCCCCCCAGTTTCTTGTGGCCCCCATTTCCTGTCTTTATTTTTGGGGGGGGGGTCCCAAGTTCACCCTAATTTTCTGGATGCCCTCAATCCCCCCCCCCCCCCCCGTTTTTGGGGTTGTTTCCCATCCCCTGCAACCTTTTATTGTCCATGTCCCTTCCAGACTCCTGGGGGTCCCCTCCCTGCCCTTTTGGGGGGGGGGGGTGTCCATGCAGGCTGTGGGGTGCCCCCCCTCACCCTGTGTGTCCCCCCAGGGTTTTTCGGGGCGCTGCTGGCGCTGATCTGCCAGCACCTCTCCATGGTGGACGTGGTGCTGCTGCTGCACGGGCGCTGCCAGCCCCTCCAGCGCCTGCAGCCCCTCCTGCGCCGCTGCTTCCGCCAGCGATACCTGGGGGGGCGCGAGCCCACCGACGCCAACGTACGGGTGAGCACACACCACCCCCCCCAGGACCCCGTAACCCTCCCCGCGACGCCCGGACTCCTTCCAGCAGTGCTAGGATTGGCAGGACCCCCCCCCAAATATGATCAGAGGGAGCTGGGGGCCCCTAATCCATCCCCCTGGGACCCCCCCCAACCCTCCCATGGACCCCCTTAATGCTCCAAAGACACCCCCCCCCCTTTCTGAGACCCCTGTGGCCTTCTCGGGGACCCCTCAGAAGTCTCCAGGGACCCCGTAACCCTCCCTAGCACCAGAGAATGCAGCAGCCCCCTCACCCCAAAGAAATACTAAGAGTGAGTTGGGGGTGGGGGGGTTAATAATTGTCTCCAGGCCCCCCCCCCCAAACCCTCCCACGCACCCTATAAGCTCCCAGGACCCCCAATAACTTTTTTCTTTGGGGAACCTGTAGCTCTCTTCAGAGCCTGGTAATGCTTGTCAGCAACACTGCGCTAGGCAGGACACCCCCCCCCCCCCCGAAAATAAGATCAGAGGGAGCTGGGGGACCCCTAGTCCTCCCCCTGGACCCCATAATTGCCCTGAGGACCCCCCCCAACCCGCTTGGGACCCCCTAAATGTCCAGGAACTCTCTCATTCTCTTTGCGATCCCTTCTTTATCTGCCCTGATCCACCGTTCTTATCCTCACCCCTGCCATGGGGGGGGGGGATGTGTGGGGCTGGGGCCCCCCCATCGCCCGGGGGGGGGGGGTGGTGCTGACGGCAGCTCCCGCAGGCGGCCACGCACACCCTGATCACGGGGCTGGAGGAGTTCATCCGCGAGAGCTTTGTGAGTGGGGCTGGGGGGGCTCTGAGGGGTGTTGGGGGGGGAGTTAAGGGGCTGGGAGGGCCAGGAGGTGCTTGCGGGGAGTTAAGGGGATGGGGGGGGCAGCTGTGGGGGGGGTCTCTATGGGGCTGGGGGTCGCTCTGGGATGTCTGTGGGTCTGGGGCAGCCGTGGGGGACTTTGGGGGGGGCATTCAGGAGCGCTAAGGGGCGGCTGTGGGATCTTTCGGGGGCTGGGAGGGGCTGCATGGGGTGGCCCCTATGGGACTGAGGCGCCTCTTGGCTCCCTATGGGGCAGCGGTGAGGGGGTGCAGGGGAGGCCATGGGGCAGTTCGGGGTGGGGGGGTCACCACACCCTAACAGTGCCCCCCCCATCCCAGGCTGGGGTGCGGGTGGCCGAGGGGGTCGACATCACCCGCACCAACGTGGAGTTCCTGCAGGAGCAGTTCAACCGCATCGCGCTGCACGTCCTGCGCTGCACCGGTGGGCGGGGGGGGCACTGGGGGGGGGCTGTGGGGCTGGAGCAATGGCCCAGCTCACTTGGATCCTCTGGGGCACTTGGGCGGGGGGGGGGTGGGCTCCCTGTGAGACCACAGGGTGGTTGTGGGGCTCCTGGGAGGGGGGGGGTGTATGGGGCTCCCTGTGGGCTGGGGGGGGCTGTCTCAGGAGCTCCAGGGTGGCTGTGGGGCAGCGGGTGGTTGTGGGGCCCTGGCTCCCACCGTGGGGGGGTAGGGGGGTGTCTGGGGGTTGCCGGGTGTGGCTGCGGGGCCCCTGTGTGTCTGACTGCCGCCCCCCCCCCAAATCCCCAGACGGGAGCTTCGGGCCGCGGCTGCTGGAGCTCTGCAACCGGGGGCTGTTCGAGTGCCTGGCCCTGAACCTGCACTGCCTGCGGGGGGAGCGGGCGGCGCTGGGGGCCCTCATCAGCGACCGCATCGTGAGTCTGGGGGGGCGAGACGGCGACCCCCACCCCTCGCGGGACCCTCGGGTCCCCCCCCGGTGCCGTCGCCCCCCCCGACGCGCGCTGTGCCCGCAGCGCCGGCTGTCGGCGGACGTCTCCCCCTCGCTGGTGAGCTGGCTGACGGCCGTGGTGGGGATGCGGCTGCAGGCGGTGCTGGAGCAGATGCCCGTCACCCCCGAGCAGGTCCTGCCCTACGTGCGCCGCCTCGGGGAGCCCGCCTCCCGCCAGGTAACCCCGCCCCCGCCGCGTAACCCCGCCCCTCCCGTATAACCCCCACCTGCTGATGACAAACCCCGCCCCAACCCAGAAACCCCGCCCCGCCACGTAACCCCGCCCCTCCCGTATAACCCCCACCTGCTGACAAACCCAGCCTCCTGCCATGTAACCCCGCCCCCTCCCGTATAACCCCCACCTGCTGACAAACCCCGCCCCCGCCGTGTAACCCCGCCCCTCCCATATAACCCCCACCTGCTGACAAACCCCGCCCCAACCCAGAAACACCGCCTCCTGCCACGTAACCCCGCCCCTCCCGTATAACCCCCACCTGCTGACAAACCCCGCCCCAACCCAGAAACCCCACCTCCTGCCATGTAACCCCACCCCCTCCCATATAACCCCCACCTGCTGATGACAAACCCCGCCCCCCAGGCAGAAACCACACCTACAGACAGTTCCCCCCCTGCCAGGTAACCACACCCCCTGTGCAGGAAACCCCACCAGCCAACCCCACCCCCGTGGGTACCACCACGCCCCCTGTAAGCCCCACCCTGCCATGCCCCGCCTCCCACTGACCACTCCCCCCTCCCCAGCCGCTGCCCGAGGAGCCAATGGACATGCAGGAGGCGGAGCCGCCCCCAGAGGAAGCGCAGGTAGACGGGATGGGGGGGGGGGGGGCAGCTTTGCCGGCAGGGGTGGAGCTTGGGGGAGGCGTGGCCTGCCCGGCCCCTCCCCCGACCCCACCCTCTCTCCGCCCCCCCCAGCGGGACGGCGCCGGTTCCCCGGCCCCCGCCACCACGGCGGAGGAGGCCCTGCCCCCCGAGAGCGAGCCCTGGGCGGCCGCCGTGCCCCCGGTGAGTGGGGGGGGGTGGGATGGGGCGGGGGGTGGTGCGCGGGGCCCCCCCCGACCCACCGCCCCCCCGCCCCCAGGAGTGGGTGCCCATCATCCGCGAGGACATCCAGACCCAGCGCAAGGTGAAGCAGCAGCCGCCCCTCAGCGACGCCTACCTGACCGGCATGCCCGCCAAGCGCCGCAAGGTGGGGCCGCGCCCCGCCCCGCCCCCCGCCCCGCCCCAGCCCCACCCCGCTGACCCCGCCTCCTGCCCCCGCCCAGACCATGCAGGCCGAGGGCCCCCCCCTGCTGCTGGCCGAAGCCGTGGGTCGCGCCGCCCGCGCCGCCGGCGCCCGCCCCCTCGGCCCCCCCGAGAGCCTCAGCCGGGAGCTGAGCGAGGGGCCGCTGCAGGAGGGGTACCGCCAGCAGGTACCGGGGGGGGCACTGGGGGGTGCCCCGTAGGGGCTGGTTGGGGGGGTGGGGGGGTCTATGGGGCACGGTTGGGGCCCATGGGGGAGGGGGGGTGAGGGTGGGTGAGGGTGGGGGTTGCAGGGGGTGGGCGAATCCCATCGGGGGAGGAGAATGTGGGCGTGTCCTGGGGAGGGTCCCAACCCATGGGGGGGCAGTCCTCCTCGGCCCCACCCCTTAGACTAATTGTTGGGGGGGGAGGGAATAACGGGAAAGGGGTAAGGGGTGGGCGGGTGTGTTCCAGTGGGTGGGTGGGGCTGCGGAGGGGCGTGTCCCCTCCAAGCCCCGCCCCCTCCCCAGCTCCAGGCCGACCTGCAGCGGCGGCTGCGCGAGGACCCCGACTTCTCCCCCCGGCGCTTCCCCAACGCCCACCGGGCTTTCAACGAGGGGCCCCCCCACGGCCCCACCCAATAAAGGCTCCGCCCCCGGCCCCCCCGCCCCCCGGGCCGGGCTCCGCCCCCACACATTCTCGTTGCTTTTTCACCTTTTATTTGCTTTTTTCGGGGTGGTTTTTTTTGCAAACGTAAGTTTTTTTTTTTTTTTTTTTCGTTTTTAAACGTTTCTTTAACAAAGGGGCCACAGCCCGGGGGGGGGGTGGCGGGGGGGGTTGGAGCGCGCCCTTAAGAGGGGCAGGCTTCACCCCACAGGCAGGGGGCTGGGGGGGGGGTGTTGCCCCCCAAGTCGGTCTCTCGCCCCACGGATTCATCCCTATGTACAGCGCCTGCCCCCCCCCATTCCTCCACCCCACATAAATAGGGGGGGCCCCCCCGGGAAGTCACTGAGGGCGCTGGGGGGGCCGCGGCCCCGGGGGCTCCAGGGCGGGGGGCAGCCCCCGGGGGGGGCCCCAGGCACCGGGGGGGCGTCGGGGCCCCGGTGGCAGCGGGGGAGGGGCGGCCCGCGGCGGGGGGGGCCCGCGGGGGGGGGGACCCGGGGGCGGCGGCGCCCCGGGAGGAGGAGGCGGCTCCGAGGGGCGTCCGCGCCCCCCCCGCGCCTCGGGGCGTCCCCCGGGGGGGCCGAAGGGGCGGGCGGGGGGGGCCACCAGCCGCCCCAGGGGCAGGAGGGGCAGGGGGGGGGCGGGCGGCCCCGGCGGCCCCCCGAAATTCACGACGGGCGGCACCGGAGACTCCACCACGGGCAGCAGCATCTGGGGGCAGGGCGGGGTTAGAGGGGCGGGGCCCGGCCCCCGGCTGGGGCGGGGCTCGGCCCGGAGGGGCGGGGCCTACCTGCTGGAAGCTGCTCTGTCCCTGCGCGTAGAAGTCAGAGGGCGGAGTCAGCTCCTGCCGCACCTGCGGGGCGGGGTTGGCTGAAGGGGCGGGGCTTGGCTCAGCCCCCCCCACGTGCAGTTGTCCCGCCCAGCAACCACCCCGCCCATCTCCCCGCCCACTGCCACCACCCCTTCCCCTCCAGCCCCGCCCCCATGGCCCCGCCCCCCGCTCCTGTCACCCATTTCCCAACCCAGGCCCACAGCCCCCCCCGCAGCCCCGCCCCCACCCCTGCCGTAGCCCCGCCCCTCACCTGGAGCAGGGGGGGGTCGGGGCAGAAGGGGGGGCTGTAGAGGAAGGGGGGGGCGGGGGGGTAGAGCAGCCCCCCGGCCCCCCCCAGCTTGGCCAGGTCGGGCCCCCCCATGGCCGGGAACTCCACGAAGGGGCCCTTGAGGGGGAGGGGGGGAGCCCCGCCCCCGCCACGAACACCGGCCTGGGGGGGGCGAAAAGGGGGAGGGGGGTCACAGAGGGTGCCCCCCCTACACCCACCCCCCCCGTACAGCTGGGGGGGTCAGCCCCACGCCGCCGTCGCTGTGGGGCGGGCAGGGCTGTGGGGAGAGGGGGTATGTGGTGCTGCCCCCCGCCGTGTCCCCCCCCCCGTACCTGTAGGGGTTCAGGGAGGGGGTCCCCGGGCGGAAGCTGCTGCCGGTGCCCAGCTGGGACTCCACCGGGGTGCTGGGGACCTGGGGGGGGAGCGGGGGGGTCAGCCCCACTGCGACCCACAAGTGCCCCCAGGAGCCCCTCTCTGCCCCACAAGTGGCGCTGCAACTGTGCACTGCCCCCCCCCCACCCCCCCATGTACTTCCAGCACCCCCGACCCGCCCCAGGCCCCCCCCCAGCACCCCACACCTGCCCCACCCCCCCCCCAACCTGCGCAACCTGCCCCACAACCCCCCCAGCACCCCACACCTGCCCCCCCCAGCACCTGTAACTGCCCCCCAAGTGCCGCCAGGAGCCCAGACTCGCCCCACACCCCCCCCGGCCCCCCCCCGGCCCCATACCTGACCCACGGCGCCGGCCCCGCTGTAGAAGAGCTCCGGGTAGAGACGCTGGCCGGGTCCGGGGGGGTCCCCGGGGGGGGCTGGGCCCTTGGGCTCGGGGGGCCGGGCTGGGGGGGCCTCGGGGCCGCCATGGGGCTGGGGCCCCCCCCCGGGCAGCACCTCCCAGTCCCGGGAAGCAGCATCGAGCTGGGACACACACACACACAACACACAGTGAACCCTGGTGTCCGGCCCCCCCCGAATCCCCCCCCCGCCCCAAAACCCCGGTGCCCCCTTACCCCCTCAGCGGCGGGGGGGGGCAGCACCTCCTTCTCGCTCTTCCCCACAGCGCTGCCGCGGCGACGGGGGTCGTTCTCGGGGGGGGGCGCCCAGGCATCCGGCCCCCCCGTCGCCCCCGTGGTGGTGGGTGGGGGGACCCAAGCGTCCGGCCCCCCCCCGGGGAACGCCGATGTCCGGGCCCCGCGGCCCGGTTCCTCGGGGGGGGCTTTGGCTTTCTCGGCGCGCTGGGAGCGCTCGGTGCCGATGGGGTCTGGGGGGGCCGCGGGGGGGGTGCAGACCTGGGCGGGGGGGGGCGGCTGAGGAGGGGGGTCCGAGCCCCCCCACCCCCCAGCCCCCCCGTTTTCGGGGTCTCCCCGGTACCTTCTTGTCCTCGCGGGGGGGCAGGCGGCGTCTCTGCTCCTTGGGCCCCTCGGGGAGGGGGGGGCCCGGCTGCCCCCCGTCCCGGTTGCCCCCCCCCGCCGCGGGGGGGGGGGCCGGGGCTTTGAGCCCCCCATCGGGGGAGCTGCGCTGGCTGCAGGCGGCCGAGGACGACTGCGAGTCCCCGCTCAGCTCCACGCCGCTGTCGGACTGGCTCATCTACGGGGGGGGGGCGCAAAATCGGGGGAGGGGGCCATCAGGGGGTGGGGGGACCCCCAAAGCGGGGCTGCCCCCCCTCCCCGCCCCACACCACCCCCCCCAGCCTCACCTCGGTGCTGGCCACGTCCTCGAAGGCGCCGAGGGGCTCGATCCAGGCCTGGCCGGGGGCGAAGGGCTTTCGGGCGGCACCTGGGGGGGGACGGGACAGGGGATGAGGGGACGGATCTGTGTGTCCCCCCCCCCTCCCAGTACGCTCCCAGTGCCTTACTGGTCTGCAGGCGATTCCAGATGTGGGGGGTCAGCCCCTCGGCCGGGCCCGTCCTCCCCCGCGGCTCCCCCGGCCCGTCCTGCTTGGGGTCCCCGAAGCCGGGGCAGCCCAGGGGGTCCTGGGGGGCAGCGGGGGGGGATCAGTGGGGGGGGCGGGGAGCGAGACACCCCCCCCCCGCCCTGGGACCCCCCCACCTCACCTCCTGCTTGCGGGGCCGCTCGCGGCGCTTGGCCAAGAAGCCGCCGACCACGGGGACGTCGCGGAGGGCGGCCATGGGGCGCAGCGGCTCCGGCGGCTCCAGGAAGGGCGGCTCGGGGGCTGGGGGGAGACGGGGGGCGGCTGTGGGGCACGTACGGGGCGGGAGGGGAGCGGGGGGCAGCCCCAGGGGAGCTGGGGGGCAGGACGGGGACACGGGGCTGCCAGCAGGTGGTTGTGGGGCAGGGGGGTGGCTGGGGAGCAGGAGAGGAGAACGGGGACCGCCGTGGGGCAGCCGTGGGGCAGGACAAGAAAATGGGGACTGCCGTGGGGCAGAAAAATAGAATGGGCATCGCCATAGGGCAGGAAAAGAAAAGGAGCACAGCCGTGGGGCAGCCATGGGGCAGGAGAGGAAGAGGGGCACCGCCGTGCGGCAGCTGTGGGGCAGGAGAGGAGAAGGGGCACCGCCGTGGGGCAGGAGAGGAGAAGGGGCACCGCCGTGGGGCAGCCGTGGGGCAGGAGAGGAGAAGGGGCGCCGCCGTGGGGCAGGAGAGGAGAAGGGGCACCGCCGTGGGGCAGCCGTGGGGCGGGAGAGGAGAAGGGGCGCCGCCGTGGGGCAGCCGTGGGGCAGCCATGGGGCGGGAGAGGAGAAGGGGCACCGCCGTGGGGCAGCCGTGGGGCAGGAGAGGAGAAGGGGCGCCGCCGTGGGGCAGCCATGGGGCAGGAGAGAAGGGGCGCCGCCGTGGGGCAGCCATGGGGCAGCCGTGGGGCAGGAGAGAAGGGGCACCGCCGTGGGGCAGCCATGGTGCAGGAGAGGAGAAGGGGCACCGCCATGGGGCAGCCGTGGGGCAGCCGTGGGGCAGCCGTGGGGCAGGAGAGGAGAAGGGGCACCGCCATGGGGCAGCCGTGGGGCAGCCGTGGGGCAGCCATGGGGCGGGAGAGGAGAAGGGGCACCGCCGTGGGGCAGCCGTGGGGCAGCCATGGGGCGGGAGAGGAGAAGGGGCGCCGCTGTGGGGCAGCCGTGGGGCGGGCGTGCGCCCGCGTCACCGTCACCGTCACCGTCGGGTCCTACCTGCTCCGAGGCCGGGGGTCCCGCGGGGCTCGTAGGGCGGCAGGGGCAGGGTGGGGGGGCAGGGGGGCAGGCCGGGGGCGGGGGGCCCCCCCCCCTTGCCGTGGGGCGGGGCGGGGCGGGGCCGGGCCCCCAGCTGGGCGAGGGCGCGGCGGATCCCGCCCGGGTCGCTGGGCACCACCCGGTCCAGGCGGAAGACGGCCGAGGCCGAGGGGGGGGGCGGCAGCGCCAGCCCCGGGGTCGGCTCCTCCGCGTTACGGCTGCGGGGGGGGGGGGAAGAGGGGGTGAGGGGGGGTCAGGGGGATCCCTGCCCCGCCCTGAACCCCCGAAGCCCCCCCCCAACCCCCCCGAGCCCAGTGTCAGCCCCCGGAACTCCTCCACAACACCACTCCCCCCCCGACCCTCCCTGTACCCCCCAACACCCCACTGACCCCCCCAACCCCCCCATAACCCCCCAGCTGCTCCCGCCACCCAACTGACCCCCCCCAACCTTCCCACGCCCCCCCCAGCCCCATTTCTCCCCTCATGTCCCCCCAGCCCCGCTTATCCCCCCCCTTTTACCCCCCAGGACCCCCCCCCAACCCCTTCCCCCCCATTTATCCTGTAGCCCCCCAGCCCCGCTTACCCCCCCCATTTTACGCCCCAGGACCCCCCCCAACCCCTTCCCCCCCCATTTATCCTGTAGCCCCCCAGCCCCACTTACCCCCCCCATTTTACCCCCCAGGACCCCCCCCAGCCCCTTCCCCCCCCCCACTTATCCTGTTGCCCCCCAACCCCTTCCCCCCCCATTTATCCTGTTGCCCCCCCCCCCCCCCCCAGCTCACCTGCGGTTTTTGGGCGAAGGCCACCCCCTCTTCTCCCCTCCTCGGCCACCGGCCCCCCCGGCTCCTCCTCCTCCTCCTCCTCCCGGCCGCCCCCGCTCCGGCCGCCCCCCCCCGCACCGCTGCCGGGGGGGGGGTTGCCGCCGCCGTTGGGGGTGCCGGCCCCCCCGGCCCCCCCGGCCCTCCGGCCCGGCCGCTCGGCCCCCGGCCGCTGGCTGGAGAAGCTTCGCTTGGAGAGCTCCTTGCGCTGCGCCAGGCTGAGCTCGGCCGGGGGGGGCCGGGCCGGGGGGGGGCTCTGCGCGGGGGGGCCCCCGGGGGCCGGCTCCCTCTCGGCCCCCCCCCGGCGCTCCCCCACGTCGCTGCTCTCCGAGGCCGTCTCCCACTCCTCGTTGGCCTGGTCCGAGTTGTGGTTGGAGAGGTCGGGGGAGCGGGCGCCGGGGGGGGGGCGGCCGCGGCCCGGGCCGGGGGGGGGCCCGCCTCCTCCGGGGGCGGCGGGGGGGGCGGCGGGGCGGCCCCCCCCATCCTGGCCGCCTGCTCCTGCTTCAGGCGGCGGAAGCGGGGGGGCTTGTCCTGCTGCTGGGCTCGGCCGTGCCGGCGCCGCCGGGGGGGCCGCTCCGCGCCGCCCCCCCCGCCCCTGGGGGGCTCGTGGCCCTCGGCCGCCTTCTCCTTCTCGGGGGGGTCCGCCCTCTTGCCGGGGGGGCTCCAGCCGCCGGGGGGGGGCCGCCCGCCCGCCGGGGCCCCCCCTCCGCCGCCTCCGCGGCCCCGGCGCGAGGGCACCCCCCGGGGGGTGAAGACGCGGCCGCGGCCCCCCCCGGGCCCGGGCTCGGCCAGGCGGGGCGGGGGGGGGAAGCGGGGGGGCAGGCCGGGGGCGGGGGGGGCCGGCCCGGCGGGGGGGGCCTCCTTGTCGCTGTCGAGGGTCTCGGAGCCCGTCTCGGAGCCGCGCTGGCGCCGGCGGGGGGGCACCTCCTCGTACTCCGAGCCCTCGCTGCGGGTCTCGCTGCCCCCCCGCGGGGGGGCGGCGGCGGCGGCGGCGCCGGGGGGGGGCCCGGGGGGGGGCCGCCGCCGCCGCCGGCCCCTTTCCCCTCCTCGGGCCGGTAGAAGGGGTCCCCCCGGTAGCTGCGGAACTCGCGGCTGCGGCCGCGGCCCCCCCCCGCCCCCCGCCCCCGGCCCCCGTAAGCCCCCCGAAAGCCCCGGCCCCGGGCGAAGTACTCCCCGCGCCCCCCCCGGGCGCGCCCCCGCCCCCCGAAGCCGCCCCCCCGCTCGTAGGCGGCCTCGCGGCGCCGGCGGGACGGGGACCCCCCCGCCCCCGCTCCCGCGCCCCCCCCGTCCTTGGGGTGGGGGGGGCCGGCGCCGTTGAGGGC
Organism: Necrosyrtes monachus; assembly: GCA_037953605.1. Lineage (NCBI taxonomy): Eukaryota > Metazoa > Chordata > Aves > Accipitriformes > Accipitridae > Necrosyrtes > Necrosyrtes monachus. The sequence continues at coordinate 1,187,617 of JAZGTQ010000603.1, read as the reverse complement.
GGGCTTGGTCTTGGGGGGCCGGGGGGGGTCCTTGGCGGGGGGCTCGGGGGCTTTGGGGCGGGGGGGCTCCTCCGCCGCCGCCGCCGCCGGGCCCCCCTCCTCTTTGGGGGGGGGCTTCTTGATGGGGCCGGCGCGGCGGGGGGGCTTTTCGGGGGGTTCCTCGGGGGGGGGCCGGCGGGGGCCGGCGGGGCGGGGGCCCCAGCGCGTCTCCGTCCGCGCCCCGCCCCCGCCCCGGGGGGGTTTGTGGGGGTCGTGGGGGGGGCGGGGGGGCCGCTCGGGGCGCCGGGACCCCCCCTCCTCCTTGGGGGGCCCCCCCGCTGTCGCCTCCTCCTTGGGGGGCTGTGGGGGCTCGGGGGGGGGCGGCGGCTTTTTGGGGGCCTCCTTGAAGGGGGGCCGGGGGGTGGCAGCGGCGGCGGCGGCGGGGGGGGGCGGCTCCGGGGGGGCCCCCCCGTCCCCCTGGGCGGGGGGTTCGGGGCGGGGGGCGGCGGCGGGGGGCAGGGCCAGGCCGGCGGGCCAGGGGGGGCCGGGCCGGGGGGGCTCCTCGGCGGGGGGGAAGCGGTGCAGGGGGGGGGGCCCCCCGTTTTCGGCGAAGGCCGGGTAGGCGCCGGCGTACGGGGGGGGAGCCCCGGGGTCCCGCAGGCGGACGGGGGGCGTCTCGCTCCTGGGGGGGCGGCAGGGGGGGCGGGGGTCAGGGGTGGGGGGGGGCCGGGACCCCCAGCCCCTCTCGCTAACCCCCCCCTCCCCCAAAGCAACGCCCCTCCCCCACTCACCTGAGCCCCTTCTCGTCCTCCTCGGGGGGCCGCAGGGGGGAGGGCAGGGCCCGCGGTTCGGGGGGGGCGAAGGCGTCGCCCCCCCACGGCAGTTTGGGGTCCCCCGGGGGGGTCCCCCGCTCCCGCAGCAGCGGGGGGGGGCGCTCGAAGGGCTCCGAGCCCGAGCCCCCGCTGTCCGAGCGCTCCCGCGGCAGCAAACCTGGGGGGGGGGCAGGAAAATGGAGTCAGGGGGGGCGGCTGTGGGGCGCCCCATGGCCCTGCTGGGGGGGGGGGTCTGGGGCGCCCCACGGCCGTGCTATGGGGCCCACAAGACCCCCCCACTCCCAGCAACCCCCCAGCGCTGTGTGCTATAGGCCCTGGAAACCCCCCCCCAGCGATCGTGCAACCCCCCCAGCTGCGCTACAGGGCCACAGACCCCCCCCCAGCCACTCTATGGGGCTGGTGTCCCCCCAAACTGCACTGTGGGGCCAGAGACCCCCCCCCAAACCACTCCATGGGGCCAGAGCCCCCCCCAGTACCACTAGAGGAGTGGACCCCCTGCCCAGCGACATGTGAAGCCAGTACCCCCCCTCCAAAACCGTGCTAGGAGGCTGGTGCCCCCCCCAAACCGCTCCATGGGGCCAAAGACCCCCCCCCAGCACCACTATGGGGCTGCGGCCACCCCCCAAACAACATACGAAGCTCGTGCCCCCCCTCTCAAAACCACGCTCTGAGCCCAGTACCCCCCCCAAAGCCACACTATCAGGCTCGTACCCCCCCCCCAAAGCCACACTATGAGGCTCGTACCCCCCCCCCAAAGCCACACTATCAGGCTCGTACCCCCCCCCAAAGCCACACTATGAGGCTCGTACCCCCCCCCAAAGCCACACTATGAGGCTCGTACCCCCCCCAAAACCACACTATGAGGCTCGTACCCCCCCCAAACCACGCTATGGGGCCGGTGCCCCCCCCCAAACTACTCCATGGGACCAGAGACCACCCCCAGTACCACTAAGGGGCTGGACCCACCCCCCAACCAACACCGTGGAACCGGTCCCCCCCCCTCCAAAACCACGCGATGGGGCTGGTGCCCCCCCCCTTACCGGAGGGGTGGACGCCGGGGGGGTAGAAGTCGACGGGGGGGGGCCGGCCCTGCATCATGCGGGGGTCCATGTAGGGGGGGATCATCATCCAGCGCGGGTCGAAGTTCATCTGGGGCAGCGGGGGGGGCCGCCCCATGGAGCCGGCGAACAGCGCTTTGGGGGGGCCGGGGGGCGGCGGGGGGGCGGCCGGGGGGGCCCCGCCGGGGGGGTGCACCCCCGCCCCCAGGGCCCCCAGGCTGGGGGGGCCGGGGGGAGGCGCCGGGGGGGGCCCGTGCTGCTGCTGCCACTGCTGCTGCTGCTTCAGCAGCTGTTCCTGGGGGGGGGGGGAATGTGGGTCTTGGGGGGTGCCCCACGCTTGGGGGGTGCCCCCCTCCCAGCCCCACACCTCCACCCCCCCACATCCCAGCCCCACACCCTGCACCCCCCAGCCCCCCCGCCCCCCATATCCCCCCTCCCAGCCCCCCCATTCCCCGTCCCACAGCCCCCCCCAACCTGCTGCTGGCGCTGGAATCGGGGGGGCAGCGACTTCTGGTACTTGGGGTAGGAGAGCGGCTGGGCCGGGGGGGGCTGGCGGGGTGGGGGTGCCCCCCCTTCCCCCTTGGGTTCCCCCTTTGGGGGGCGGCAGCGGCGGCGGCGGCCGGGGGGGCGGGGGGCGGCGGCAGGGGGGGCTCCTCGGGGGGCTCCTGGGGCGCCTCCGGGGGAGGCGGCGGCTCCGCTGTGGGGAGAGAGGGGGGGTCAGTGGGGGGGGGGGTCAGTGGGGGGGGGGGCCTGGGGGCAAAAAGGGGGGATCCCAGGTACGGCCAGACCCGGGGGGCGAATGTGGGACCCGCAGTGGGGCAGCCCCCCCCACCGCAGGATCAGGACCCCCCACATCCCCCCCAGTTCTCTGCAGAAGGTCCTACGGGGCAGCTGCCCCCAAACCAGGGCCCCAAACCCCCCCCCCCCCGTAAGAAACGTGCTGCAGGGCTACCCCCCAGAACCAGCCCCCCCCCCCCGTGCCCAGCCCTAGGAGGGGGGCACGCCCCCTGACGGAGACCCCAAATCCCCCCCCGATCTGTGGGGACGTGCTATGGGGCAGGCCCCAGGCTCAGCCCCCCAACGCACCCAGCCATGGGGCAGCCCCCCCAGTTCCACAGCCCCCCCAACATCCACAGGGTGGCCCCCCATTCGTGCAAACACCCCCCAAAAGCCATGCAGCAGCCCCCCAGTTCCACAAAGACCCCCAAAATCCACGGGGCAGCCCCCCACTCCCACAAACACCCCCCAAAATCCACGGGGCAGCCCCCCACTCCCACAAACACCCCCCAAAATCCACGGGGCAACCCCCCACTCCCACAACCCCCAACATCCACGGGGCAGCCCCCCACTTCCACCCCCCCCAAATCCACGGGGCGGCCCCCTGCTTCCGCAAACACCCCCCCAAAGCCATATACCAGCCCCCCACTTCCACCCCCCCCAAATCCACGGGGCAGCCCCCCACTCCCACAAACACCCCCCAAAAGCCACCTAGCAGCCCCCCACTTCCACCCCCCCCCCCAAATCCACGGGGCGGCCCCCCACTCCCACAAACAGCCCCCAAATCCACGGGGCAGCCCCCCACTTCCACCCCCCCCCAAATCCACGGGGCAGCCCCCCACTCCCACAAACACCCCCCAAATCCACGGGGCGGCCCCCCACTCCCACAAACACCCCCCAAATCCACGGGGCGGCCCCCGCTTCCGCAAACGCCCCCCACCCGCGGGGCAGCCCCCCACCTGCTGCGCTCTGGGCTGCTCCAGCCGCACCGGGGCCGGGCTCCTCCTCCTCCTCCTCCTCCTCCTCCTCCTCCTCCCGCGGCTGCTCGGGGGGCCGGGGGGCTGCGGGGGGCTCGGCGGGGAGCGCGGGGGGCTCGGGGGCGGCGGCGGCGGCGGGCGGCGGGGGGGGGCCCCTGCCGCGGGCCGTCGTGTCGCGGCCGGCGCTCGGGGGCCCCGAAGCGCTCGTCCAGGCGCTTGAGCTTCTCGGCGCAGGCGGCGCGCCGCTCCTCCTGCATCCGCCGCTCCTCCGCCTCCCGCCGCCGCCGCGCTCGCTCCACCGCCGCCGAGATCTCCGAGGAGGACTGCCGCCGCCGCTGCCGCCAGGCCTCGTCCTCGTCCTGGCCGGGGGGGGGCCAAGGCGACGCGGCGGGGGTCAGCCCGGCGCCCGCGGCCGCCCCCGCCGCCCCCCGCGGCCGCCCGTCGTGCCCCGCGGCCGCCCCGCTCACCGGGAAGTCGTTGGGCTGCGCCCAGCTGCCGCGGTTGGGGGGCGGCGGGGGGGGGCGAGGCTGGGGGGCCGGGGGGGCAGGAGGCGGCGGCGGCTCTTTGGGCCCCTCCGGGGGGGAGGGTTTGGGGGGCGGCTCCTCCTTGGGGGGCTTCTTGGCTTCGCTGGAGGGGGACGCTTCGTTCCCCTTCCTGGGGAGGGGAATAAAAGAGATGGGGGATCACAGGGCGCCCTGTAATGCGGGGGGGGGGTGCGGGATGCCCCGCAACGAAGAACAGAGGGTTATGGGGTGCCCCATGGCGTGGGGGGGGTTACGGGGTGCCCCTCGGCATGGGGGGACTACGGGGTGTCGCGGGGTGCCCCACAGCGCAGCGCGGCAGACTCGCGGGGCGCTCCGTGGCAGAAGGGGCATGTTACAGCGAGAGCCCTGGCGGGGGGGGGGGGGGGTTATGGGGTGCCCCTCGGCGTGGGGGGGGGTTACGGGGTGCCCCTCGGCGTGGGGGGACTACGGGGTGTCGCAGGGTGCCCCACAGCGCGGCAGACTCGCAGAGCGCTCCGTGGCAGAAGGGGCACGTTACAGCGAGAGCCCTGGCGGGGGGGGGGGGTTAGGGGGTGCCCCTCGGCGCGGGGGGGGGTGTTACGGGGTGCCCCCCAACGCGCGGCCCCCGGGCTCACCCCTCCTCGGCCGCCTCCTCGTCCGAATCCTTCCCGTCCTCTTCGTCGCTGAACTTCAGCTTCTCCGTGTAATCCACCTCCTCGTGGGCACCTGGCGGGGGGGGGCCATGTGGGTGCTGGGACTCCCAGAACTGCCCCCTGCGGCCCCCCCCGACCCCCCCAGCTCGTTACCGGCCCATCCCTCGTCGTTCTCCTGATCCAACTCATCAAACTCCTTCAGGTCGTCCTGCTTCAGCACCGGGGGACGAGCGGGGGCTTCGCTCCCCCGCTGGGGGGGCTGGGGGCCACGGGGCCCCGCCAGCCGTGGGAATCTGGGGAGGGGGCAGGGAAGGGGTGAGCGGCGGCGTGGGGGGGTGGGGGGAGTGTGGGGGGGACGCCCAGCGCTGCCCGCCCCCCCCCGTGCTCACCTCTGGGCCTCCGGGTAGCGGTAGGGCCCCTGCGGCCCGTAGGGCGGCGGGAAGGGGAGGTACGGGGGGTACATCTGTTTTTGGGGAGGGGGGGGACACCAACGTCAGAGGAGGGCTCTCCCCGAATCGACGGGGACCCCCCCCCACCCCCCAAAGCGCTTGTACTCACAAAAGGCGGCATCATCCCCCGGTAAGGGGGGAAGTGGGGGGGGCCGGCGGGCTGCAGCCCCCCCCCGTCGGTCGGCGGATCCTCGGCCCCTCGCCCGCCGCCGTCCCGCCAGCTCCCGCCTGCCGGGGGAACGGGGGGGGTCAGCGTTGCGGAGGGGGGGCTTGCGGGGGTGGTGGGAGGTTTTTGGGGGGGGTCTCACCGGGGGGGCGGGGGCTCGGTGCGGGCCCAGACGACGCGTCGGCAGCGTCCCGCTCTCGGCCGACCCTCTCCGGGTCTCCGGCCGCCTGCAGGGTGGGAAACTCCTCCCGAGAGAATCGCGCCGGCAGGATCGGGCCCTTCCCGCCTGGCGGGGGGGGTGGGGGGGGTGCTCAGACACCCGCGGGGGCGGGCGTCCCCCCCAAAACCAAGGAGGGGAGCGCCCCCCCCCCCGCCACCCCCAGCCTCACCATCTGCGTGCGCAGCGTGGGTACCGCTGGCCTGCGCCCAGGACTTTGCCCCGCTTGCCGGCGTGGGGGGGTTCTGCCAAGAGGGGGCGGGGGGGGGTCAAGGGGGAGGGCTAGGGCCCTCGCCCCGCGACCCCCCCGCCCCCCCCCGCCCCCAGACCCACCTCGGGGGCTGCCGGGGCCCGTTTCGCTTGGCTGGCGGCCGCAGGCGTCTGCGAAACCGGCGGCGACGGCGACTGCGGCGGGGGAGCTGCTGAGGGCTCGGAACTGCGCGGGGGGGGGGGGGGGGGGTGAGGGTCAGGGGGGGCCGGGGGGGTCCCCTGAGCGCCCCCGCCCCCTTCGCCACCCCCTCACCTCTTTGGGTCGGGGGGCTCCTGCCTGCTGGCCCATCCTGAGCCGTCCTTGGGGACCAGGGAGACGTTGGGGTCGTTGCCTTTGTTCTCGGCCTTCAGGCTGGGCAGGTTGGCGGGGGGGGGCATGCGGCGGGCGGCCACTTTCCCCAGGCTCTGCAGGCCATGGCGGGGGGCGGCTGCGGGGAGGGGGGGGGCAAGGGGCGAGTAAAGCGGGGCAACCCCACCGACCCCGACCCCGATGCCGGGGGGGGGTACGCACACCCCCACCCCCCCCCCCCTTAACCTTCTCGCCCCCCCGTACCGGGGGCTCTGGGGCTCTCCAGCGCCCGGCCGCGGTAGCTCTCACACAGGCTGAGGCAGGCGTAGCGCCGGCCCTCCCTGCCCCGCGCCGCCGGGCGATCGCTCATCGCGCTGCCCGCGCATCGGCGCCGGCGGCCCCTCCTGGAGCGGGGGGGGGGGAGAGAAAATCGGGGGGGGGTCAAACCGGGGAAAGAGAGAACCGGGGGGGGGGGGGGTGAGACCGCCGGGGTGGGGGCGGGGTAGGCCGCCGGTCCCAAGATGGCGGCGGGTGCGGGCGCCGCCGCCGGCCTCCGCGGCGGAGGAGGCGGGGGGGGGGGGGGGGATGTTAATCCGGGCGCCGGCGGGCCGGCGCGCCCCCCCCCCCGCGTCGATACCCACCTGTCCGCCCCGGGCGGGCTCCGCTCTGTCCGGATGCGGTGGCGGCGGGCGCGGACGGGGGCGGCGGGCGGCGGATGGAGGCGGATTCCGGGGCGCTCACCCCCCCCCCCCAACCACCGCCAACGGCCGCCCGGGCTCGGCGCGCATGCGCGGCGCCCCAACGGCCTCGCCAGCGACGGGGCGGGGCCGCCAGGGGATTGGCTGGCGACGCAGCGAGGCCGCGCCTCCTCCGGCGGGCGCTACCACGGCGCGCGGGGGGCGGGGGGGGAGCGCCGCTCCCTCGCGTCCCCTCCCCCGCCCGCAATGGGGCGTCCCCTCGTCGTCCCCCCCCCCGACTCCCAAGCCAGGGGTAGAACGGCCCCGCCCGCCGCGCCCCGCCTCCGCCGCGGCCACGCCCTCCCGGCGACGTCATCCCGGCACCACGCGAGGCGGCGGGCCGGCGCGAGGGGGCGGGGCTCGCCCGCCGCTCGGCCAATCAGAGCGGGCCGGCGCGAGGATTGGATGGGAGGCGGGCTCGCCCCGCCCCGTCCCAGCGCTCCCAGTTCCCCCCAGTTTCCCTCCAGCGGCCCCCCCCCGCCCAAACTGGGGGCGGGGCCCGGGCGTCCGGTCGCTCCCCGTCGCCGTGGCAACCTTGCCCCCACCCTCCCGCCGTCGCCATGGCGACCGCGGCGGCCGGCGGCCTCCCCGGCAACCAGGCCCCGCCCCGTTCCCATGGCAACCTGAGCCACACCCACCGGGACCCCCGCGGGGGCGTGAAATGGGGGGACTGGGAGCACTGGGGGGGCACTGGGGCGACACTGGGAGAGACTGGGGGCTACTGGGCAGCACTGGGGGGGCACGGGGACAGACTGGAGTCTACTAGGCAGCACTGGGGGGGCACTGGGAGGAATTGGGTGGTACTGGGCAGCACTGGGGGGGCACTGGGAGGAATTGGGTGGTACTGGGCAGCACTGGGGGGGCACGGGGACAGACTGGAGTCTACTAGGCAGCACTGGGGGGGCACTGGGAGAAATTGGGTGGTACTGGGCAACACCGGGAGGCACTGGGGGGGATTGGGGGGCACTGGGCAACACTGGGGGGGCACTGGGGGGGATTGGGGTCTACTAGGTGGCACTGGGGGGGCACTGGGAGGAATTGGGTGGTACTGGGCAGCACCGGGGGGCACTGGGGGGGATTGGGGGGCACTGGGCAACACTGGGGGGGCACTGGGGGGGATTGGGGTCTACTAGGTGGCACTGGGGGGGCACTGGGAGGAATTGGGGGGTACTGGGCAACACTGGGGGGGATTGGGGTCTACTAGGTGGCACTGGGGGGGCACTGGGAGGAATTGGGTGGTACTGGGCAGCACCGGGGGGCGCTGGGGGGGATTGGGGGGCACTGGGCAACACTGGGGGGGATTGGGGTCTACTAGGTGGCACTAGGGGGGCACTGGGAGGAATTGGGGGGTACTGGGGGGGCACTAGGAGAAATTAGGTGGTACTGGGGTCACTGGGGGGGTACTGGGAGGGATTGGGAGCTACCTGGGGGCACTGGGGAGCGCTGGGAGGGATTGGGGGCCACTGGGCGGCACTGGGAGGGATTGGGGTCTACTAGACCGCACTGGGGGGCACTGGGAGGGATTGGGGGGTACTGGGCAACACAGGGGGGGCACTGGGAGAAATTAGGCAGTACTGGGGGCACTGGGGGGGTACTGGGAGGGATTGGGGGCTACTAGGCAGCACTGGGAGGGACTGGGGGGCCATGGGGAGGACTGGGAGGCATTGGGGTGGCACTGGGTGGCACTTGAAGGAATTTTGGGGTACTGGGGGGACTGGGAGGGATTGGGGGCTACTAGGTGGCACTGGGGGTGCACTGGGAGGGGTTGGAGGGCAATGGGGAGCACTGGGAGCGATTGGGGGCTACTGGGCAGCACTGGGGGGGCACTGGGGGACACTGAGAGGGATTGGGGGCTACTGGGCAGCACTGGGAGGGATTGGGGTGGCACTGGGAGGAATTTGGGGATACTGGGGGGCACTGGGAGGGATTGGAGGCTACTAGGCGGGATTGGGGGCTACTGGGGGGCAGTGGGAGGGACTGGGGGGCAATGGGGAGCACTGGGAGGGATTGGGGGGCTACTGGGTAGCAATGGGGAGCACTGGGAGGGATTGGAGGCTACTCGGCAGCACTGGGGGGCACTGGGAGGAATTTGGGGGTACTGGGGAGCACTGGGGGGGCACTGGGGCACACTGAGAGGGATTGGGGTCTACTGGGCAGCACTGGGGGGCACTGGGAGGAATTCGGGGGTACTGAGGGATTGAGGGCTACTGGGGGCACTGGGTTGGATTGGGGAGCACTAGGTGGCACTGGGAGGAATTGGGTGCTACTCGGGGGCACTGGGAGGTATTGGGGGGACACTGGGGGGCACTGGGAAGTATTGGGGAATACTGGGGGGTACTGGGGGGGCACTGGGAGGGATTGGGGGGACTGGGGGGCACTGGGAGGGATTGAGGGCTGCTGGGGGGCAGTGGGATGGATTGGGGAGCATGGGGGGGCACTGGGAGGAATTGGGTGGTACTGGGGGGCACTGGGGGGGCACTGGGAGAGATTAAGGGCTACTGTGGGGCACTGGGGAGCACGAGGGGACACTGGGAGAACTGGTTGTGCCCCCCAGTCCCAGCCCGGTGTCGCCGTGGGGCCGGGACGCCTGGGTCCCCGTGTCCCCCCCCTCCCCCCCCCTTGCCCCATTTTCGGGCCCTTCCAGGTACCGGGGGGGGGGGAGGATGTGGGGAGCTCTGCCAACCACTGCGCCCCACGGCCCCCCCACGGCCCCCCCACATCCTGCGCTTCCCGGCAGCGCCCACGGCCTGACCCCGTCCGGGTGCCCTCTCGGTTTCGGGGCGTCTGTGGGGCGACACAAACGAGCCTGGGAGCCCCCCCGGCCCCCCCCCCCCCCCCGCCGCCGTTCCCCTCCGTCGGGTTTCGGTTGCGGAGGAGGGGGGATTCCCCCCCGTCCCGGGGGGGGAGGTGTGGGATTCCCCCCCACCCCAAAAATATCCCCCTGGAGCGCCCGGGCCCCTCCCCCGCTGGTTAACGAACCGCCGCCCGAAATTTCCCAAAAAAGCCCCAAACTGAAACTTTTTCACTTTTATTGGTTTTTCTTTCCGGCGTGGCAATAAATAACCCCGGCGGCAATAAATTAATTCCACCCGACCGAAAAGGGCCGAGTTTCGCCCCGAAACGAACCCCCGGAGCGGCCCAGTGCGGGCGGGGTCGTACATGGCACGGCCCCGCCCGGCGCCCCCATAAATAGATAAATATCACAATAAATAAAGCGCTGCTCTTCCGCCCTCGATAATGAGGGTTCACCCCAACGGCCGCGGTAACGAGCCGGCGGCGGCGAGCTCGGCCTCGCCCTGTGCGTTCACCCTGGTCCCTGCTGACTCCCCGGGTCTCGCTCCCGTCTGGATCCCCTTGGCCCTGCCTGTCCCCAAGTCGTGCTCGTTCACTCTGGCCCCTGCTGAGAGCTCCACGTCTCGCAGCCCCGCTGACCTCTCCCTGGCCCTGCCCGTTGGCCCTCGTCCCTACCGATCCTGCTGCTCCCCTGGCCCTGCCCGTTCACTCCTGTCCCTACCGATCGCTCTGTGCCTCAGGCTGCTGCTCCCCCATCCCTCACCCCTGCTGGCCGCTGTCTCACGCCCCTGCTGCTCCCCCGTTCCCGTTCACCCTCGTCCCTACTGACCGCTCCGCGCCTCGCGCTCTCGCTGACCGCGTACCCGCTCGTTCACCCTCATCCCTAGCGAGTGCCGTCTCGCACCCCTGCTGCTGCCCCGTCCCTGCCCGTTCACCCTTGCCCCTACTGACCACCCCTCGTCTCGCACCCCCACCGCACCCCCCCGCCCCGCCCCCGCCCCCGCGAGCGCTCTCAGTCGACGCCCACGACCCCGAAATAGGCCTGGCCGCCGCCGTGGAGGTCGAGGAAGCGTCCGGCCGTGGTGGTGGCGGCCAGCTGGTCCCCCCGGCGCAGCTGGAAGACGGCGCCCTGGTAGAGCGACTCGAACCAGAGCTGCCGCCCTTCGTCGTCCTCCTCCTCCTCCTCCTCCCGCCGCCGCCGCCGCCGCCGCTGCTGCCGCCGCCGTCCCCCGCCGGGGCAGACGGAGCGGACGGCGGTGAGGAGGGGAACGTCGCGGGGGTATTCCTCGGAGAAGCGGGAGACGGAGAGGCGGAGGGGGTGGGCGGCGGCGGCGCGGGGGGGGCACCGGCCCCCCTGGAAGGCGGCGGCGGCGTAGACGAAGTAGAGCCCGTCCCGCGGCACCACCAGGCGGTTCCCCCGCAGCCGCACGCCGTTGCGCACCAGGGAGGGGGCCACGCGGTCGTCCCACACCAGCCCCTCGGGGGAGGAGGAGGAGGAGGAGGCTGCAGGGCGGAAGGGGGGGGTCAGCGGCCCCGAGGTGCGCGCCCCCCCCAGCGCTCCCCTGCAGCCCCCCAGGTCCCCTGCCGGCCCCCCCCGGCGCCCTCCCCGTGCCTCTGGGTCCCCCCGTGTCCCCTGGTGTCCCCTCCCCAGCCCCATACGCCCCCCCGCCGTCTCCCCGTCCCCCCCACCGTGTGTCGTCCCCCCCCGCGTGTCGTGTCCCCCCACTCACCCACGACGTGAGCGGCCGGTTTGTCCCCACGTGTCACCTGCAGCAGCTCCGGCCCCCCCGGCTGCCCCACTGTGGGGGCACACAGAGACGGTTGGTGACGGGGAGGGGGGGGGACAGTTGGGGACACCGGGGGGGGGCAGGGACCCTTCGGGGGGGGACACAGACGGGGACGTGGAGACCCGGGGGGGGGATGGGGACGTTCGGGGCCGGTGCCAGTTTCTGTGGTGGCTCCGAAAGGGGATGTGGCAGCCGAGCGTCCCCGGGGGGGTTCCGGGCGCTGGGGGGCGGACATGGAGGGGGGGGGGAATGGGGGACATGGAGGGGGCACACGGGGGGACGTAGGGGACGGGGGGACACGGGGGGACCCCGGGGACGTGGGGGGGCAGATGGGGACGGGGGGGTCACTCACCGAGCGCAGCCGGCGTCGGCATCGGCATCTCCGTGGGGTCCTGGGGAAAGAGAGGGGTCAGACGGACGGACGGACGCGAGGGACGGACGTGGTGGGGGCGGACGGACGGACAGGCGTGGGGCACCTGGAGGGTGCAGGGCGACGGACGGACGGACAGACACGGGCAGCGGCGACAGGTGCCGGCAGCGGGCAGGGACGGAAGAAGACGGACGGACGGACGGACGGCGGGGGGGGACGACACAGGGACAGACGGAAGGACAAGGGGCGAGGGGGAGAGAGAAAGAGGGACGGGGGGACGCGAGGACGGAGACGGACGGACGTTGGGTCGAGCCCAGGACGGAGCGGCGGGACGGACGGACGGACGAAGAGACGGACGGACGGGCAGACGGACGGAGAGACGGACGGGCGGGCAGACGGACGGACGGGCGGGGGGCCGTACCGGCGGGCGCAGGTGCAGGAGGGCGGCGGTGCCGAGGGGCAGCAGCAGCAGGAGGGTGACGGTGACGGTGACGGTGACGCCGGTGACGGCGGCCGCGAGACCCCGGCGGGGCCCGGGGGGGGTCAGGGGGGAGGGGGGGGTCCGGCCATGGCTCCGTGCCGCCACCGGCCCCCCCCCGGTCCCTTTATGGCCCCGCCGGCCCCCGCGCCACGCGCCTCGTCACGGAGCCCCGTGCCTCGTCACGGAGGGACACACCCCGTCACGGAGGGACACGCCCCGTCGGGGCAGTTGGCGGGGGGGGGCGGGACACGCCCCATCGCGGCACGCCGTCCCCCCACGTGGCTCTTACAGACACGCGTGCCCCCTCCCGCGACCCCCGTCCCGCAGCCTTGCGCGACACGCTTGCCCACGCGCGGGCGCCGCCGCCCCCCCCCCCAGACGCCGGGGTCCCCCCTGAATTGCTCCCCCCCCCGGAAAAGCCCCCAAGGTGCCGGGGGAACCCAGACATCCGGGGAGACCCCCCACCCCCAGGTCCCTCTGCCCACCCTACGGCACCTCTATGGTTCCCCCTAGAGACGCTCTCTCCGCCCAACCGCCCACTCTATGGCTCCCCCAGCCTTTCATTGGCTGGGGGGGGGGGGGGGTCACACAGACACTAACGAAGCCCCTCATTAACGCTCCCCCCACCCCGAGCTCGTCACCGCCCATCGCCCCGTTAGTGGGAAAAGCCCCGGTGGGGGGGGAGCGGATGTGGGAGGGGGCTCCCCCGAAAAGCGGAAGCGACTCGAAACCGCCGCCACGGAGCCCCCTGAAACCGCCGGCCCCCAGACGACGGGGGGCCCCGAAACTGTCACTTCCTCCCCAACACCCCCCCAATCGACAATCTCAGCAGCCGGCGTGGTTTTTGGGGGGGTGGCTGGTTCCCCCCCCGTTTATTGTCCCTTGGCGGCGTCGGCGCGGCGGTTGAGGGCCTGCGCCAGGGCGGTGGCGACGGCCAGGGCGCGGGCGCGGTCGGGGGGGCGCAGGCGACCCCCCCAGAGCCGGGCGAAACGGTCGGGGTGCCAACGGGCCCGTTGTTGCCGTAGGAGGCGCCGGTAGGGGCCGGGGGGGCCGTCGGGGGGGGCGGGAGCCCCCCGAAGAGCCGCCGATGCCATCGCCTCCGCGTCCCCCCCCGGGCAGGGCCAGGGGATGTCCTCGAAGCACAGGAGGGCGGCGGTTTCGGGGGGGTCCCCCGCGGTTTCGGGGGGGTCCCCGGGGTTTTTGGGGGGTTCCCTGGCAGCTTGGGGGGGCTTCAACCCCCCCCCGGTAGATTTGGGGCCCCCCCCACTGCGCCGGGCCCGGGCGCGCCCCACCTGCGCCTCCTTCTCGCGCTGGCGCTGCCGAAAAAGCCGCGACTCGTCCCGGGCTGGGGGGGGGGGCGCGGGGGGGGCCCCGCTGCGGCGGGGGGGGCCGGCGGCGGTGCCGGCGGCGGTGCTCCTCGGCGATGCGGTCGGCCCAGGCCGCGAACGACTCCGGCTCGGCCACCGGCTCTGGGGGGGGCAGAGAGAGCTGGGACCCCCCCCCCCACCGGGGAGGGGGGGAGGCTGAGCCCCACGGCGTGGGGCTGGAGGGGGGGATGTGTGGGGCGCGGGCTGCTGCAGGGCAGGGTGTGACCTCGGCGTGGGGCAGAGCGGGAGCGGGCCGTGGGGCAGGGGTTATGGGGCAGGGGGTGGGCCTGCCGTGCAGCACGACCGTGGGGTGATGGGGGGGGTCTGCTGCCGCCGTGGGGCAGAGCGTGGGTCTGCCGTGGGGCAGAGGGCGGGACTCTGAGGGGGAAGGCAAGGAATGGGGCAGGGTTGGGCTGGGGGGCGGCCATGGGGCAGGCATGGGGCAGCTGTGGGGCAGGGTGCGGCCATAGGGTGGGCTGTGGGGTGGCTGTGGGGCAGGGTGTGGGGCGGCTGTGGGGCAGGGTGTGGGGCAGCCATGGGGCGGGCTGTGGGGCGGCTGTGAGGTAGGGTATGGGGCGGCTGTGGGGTGGGCTGTGGGGCAGCCATAGGGCAGCTGTGGGGCAGGGTGTGAGGCAGGGTGTGGGGCAGCCATAGGGCAGCCGTGGGGCGGGTGTGGGGCGGGCTGTGGGGGAGCCGTGGGGCGGCCGTGGGGCGGGCTGTGGGGCAGTGTGGGGCAGCCATAGGGCAGCCGTGGGGCGGGCTGTGGGGCGGCCATAGGGCAGTGTGGGGCAGCCATAGGGCAGCCGTGGGGCGGGTGTGGGGCAGCCGTGGCGCCGTGGCAGTGTGGGGCAGCCATAGGGCAGCTGTGGGGTGGGTGTGGGGCAGGGTGTGGGGCAGCCATAGGGCAGCCGTGGGGCGGGTGCGGTGTGGGGCAGCCGTGGGGCGGGCGTGGGGCGGCTGTGGGGCAGGGTATGGGGCGGCTGTGGGGCGGGCTGTGGGGCAGCCATAGGGCAGCTGTGGGGCAGGGTGTGAGGCAGGGTGGGCAGCCATAGGGCAGCCGTGGGGCGGGCTGTGGGGCAGCCGTGGGGTGGCCGTGGGGCGGCCGTGGGGCAGGGTGTGGGGCAGCCATAGGGCAGCTGTGGGGCGGCTGTGGGGCAGGGTGTGGGGCAGCCATAGGGCAGCTGTGGGGCAGGGTGTGGGGCAGCCATAGGGCAGCTGTGGGGCAGGGTGTGGGGCGGCCGTGGGGCGGCCGTGGGTCGTACCTGGGTACCAGGGGGGCTCCCCGCACTCGTCCTCCCACTCCTGCAGCAGCCGCTCCAGCCACCGGCCCTCGGGGTTGGGGGGGGCCTGGGGGGGGACACGCAGACGGCTCTGTGGGGCGGCCGTGGGGCGGCCCCCCCACGCCCCCAGCCCCGGCTCTCCCGCCCCCTCGACCCCCCCCACCTCCGGCTCCGGCTCCGGGCAGCGGCCGCGGGAGGTGCCGGGGGGGTCGCGGCCTGTCGGGGACAAAGGTTAAAGGTCACCGGGGCGCCCGGGTGCTGCGGAGGGGGGGGGGGGGTCCCGGGGGTCTCACCGCGGCACCGGCGGGACGCCATGGCGGCGCCGGGCGGAAGCGGCGTCGAGCGCGGGCGGAAGCGGAGGCCAGAGCGGGCGGAAGCGGCCCCGGGCGGCGCAGCGCCCCCTGCCGGCGCGGCGGGAGAACTCAGCCCCACGCTAGAGCCGGGGGGCGGGGGGGGGGTCCCCCATTTCGGGGGGTCCCAGCCCCACGGGGGGGGGGTCCACAGCCCCGGGGGGGTCTCGCCCCCCCCCAGCCCCCCCCAACTCACCGTGGGGCCGGAATCGCCGCGTTTTGCCCCCAAATCCTCCGCGGGGGGGGTGTCTTGTGGGCTGGGGGAGGGCCGGGGGGGGGTCTCGGGGGGGGGTCGGGGGGGTCCTCACCGCCCCATGTAGGCCCGCAGGCGTCGCTCCCAGGCCCGAGCGGCCGCCTCGGAGCGGGGGGCCGGCCCCCCGGCCCCCCTGCGCCGCCCCCCCCCACCCCCCCGGGGGGGGCCGGCCACGGCGGCGGCGTCCCCCGCCCCGAAGTGGGTGACGCGGGGTCGGCCCCCCCCCGGGCAGCCCAACCCCCCCCGGTCCCGCTTGAGGCGGGTGGGGACGGGGGTCCGGGGCCCCTCCCCGGCGGGTCCCAGCCCCCCCCGGCCGTCCCAGCCCCCCCGCAGCAGCAGGCGGAAGCCCACGTTGGTGGGGGGGATGTGAAAAGCGGGGGGGGGCGGCGGGGGGGGGCCGGCCCCCCCCCGCGCCAGGAGGTGGGCGGTGGAGCTGCGGTGCCGCGCGGGGGGGTCCTCGAAATGGGTCCCGCAGGTGGGGCAGAAATGGGGGGAGCGGGGGCTGCGGAGAGAGAAACCTCGTTAGAGCCGTTAGTTAACGAGGGGGGGGGGGCAAATGGGGGGGGGCGGGGGGCAGACTCACCGCGGGGGCTCTTCCGCCGCGGCCCGGGGGGGCTCCCGCTCCCGCAGCAGCCGGGCCAGCTCGTGGTAACCGGCGTCTTCGGCCAGGGCGGCCGCTGCCTCCTCTTCCTCCCGCCCCCCCCCGGCCGCCCCCCCCCGGCCGAGGAGATAGCGGACGGCTCCGCCCTGCCCCGCCCGGGCGGCGCACATCAGGGGGGTCCAGGCGAAAGCGTCGCGGAACCGGGGGTCGCAGCCCCCCCCCTCCAGCAGCCGCCGCAGCGTCCCCACGTCCCCCTCCTGCGCCGCCCGCAGCAGCGCGTGGCCCCCCCGGTCCCCCGGCGGGGGGGGGGGGGCCCCGGCCGTGGCCGGGGGGCGTTTGGGGGGGCGTTTGGGGGGGGGGCGCGGGGCCGGCGGGGCCCCCGGCTCCTCGGCCAGGAGGCTCTCGTAGAAGCGGCGGGCCTCTTCGCCGGGGCTGGGGGTGGCGGGGGGGGGCGCGGGGGCGGCGGGGGGGGGCTCCTGCAGGCGCCCGTCCTTCCAGCCCCCGGCCTGGTCCCGGCCCCGGGTGAAGGCGATGAGCTGGGCCATGCCGGGGGGGCCGGGGGGGCCGGGCTCCTCCTCGGGCTTCAGCGCTGGGGGGGGGGAGAGGTCAGGGGTGGGGGGCTGGAGCTGGGGGGCTGGGCTGGGGCCCTGGGTCGGGGCTGTAGGGCAGGGCTGGAGCTGTGGGTCAGGGACGGGGCTGTGGGGCTGGGGGCATGGGTCAAGGATGGGGCTATGGGGCTGGGAAGGGGCCATGGGGCTGGGCTGGAGCTGTGGGGCCGGGCTGGGGCTATGGGGCTGGAGCTGTGGGTCAGGGCCGGGGCTATGGGGCTGGGCTGAAGCTGTGGGGCTGGGCAGTGGGGCCAGGCTGGAGCTGTGGGGCTGGGACGGAGCTATGGGGCTGGGGGCGTGGGTCAAGGATGGGGTATGGGGCTGGAGATGTGGGTCAGGGCCGGGGCTATGGGGCTGGGCTGAAGCTATGGGGCTGGGCGTGGGGCCAGGCTGGAGCTGTGGGGCTGGGACGGAGCTATGGGGCTGGAGGTGTGGGCCAGGGCCGGGGCTGTGGGGCCGGGCTGGAGCTGTGGGGCTGGGCTGGAGCTGTGGGGCCGGGACGGAGCTATGGGGCTGGAGCTGTGGGTCAGGGCCGGGGCTATGGGGCTGGGCTGAAGCTATGGGGCTGGGCAGTGGGGCCAGGCTGGAGCTGTGGGGCCGGGACGGAGCTATGGGGCTGGAGGTGTGGGCCAGGGCCGGGGCTGTGGGGCCGGGCTGGAGCTGTGGGGCTGGGCTGGAGCTGTGGGGCCGGGACGGAGCTATGGGGCTGGAGGTGTGGGTCAGGGCCGGGGCTATGGGGCTGGGCTGAAGCTATGGGGCTGGGCAGTGGGGCCAGGCTGGAGCTGTGGGGCTGGGACGGAGCTATGGGGCTGGGGGCGTGGGCCAAGGATGGGGTATGGGGCTGGAGATGTGGGGCAGGGACGGGGCTATGGGGCCGGGCTGGAGCTGTGGGGCTGGGATGTGGGGCCGGGCTGGAGCTGTGGGGCCAGGAGGGAGCTGTGGGCCTCGGGCCGGATCTACGGGGCTGGGCCCGGGGAGGGGAGGGAGGCCCGGGCGCTGGGGGTCGGGGGGGTCCCGGGGGGGTCCCGGGGGGGTCGGGGGGGTCCCTCCCCCCCCGGGGTCTCCGTGGGGCCGCGGGCGGACCGGGACCGCGCTCACCATAGAGACGCCGGGACGGGACGGTGCAGAGCGGAGCGGAGCGGCGCGGGGCGCGCATGCGCCGACCCAGTGGGAGGGGGGCGGGGAAACGGACCGCGCAGGCGCGGGAAGTCGACGCATGCGCAGAACCCCTCCCCGGGGACGGGGGGGGCCGCGCGCAGGCGCGGCCCCGCCGGCCGCCTCCGCGCATGCGCGCTCCCCCTCCCGCCGCCTCCGGGCCCCGTCCCCGCCCCTCCCCCTGCGCTCCCCCGGGGGGGGCGGAGCTTCATTAATTAGCCCGCTTCGCTAATTACCGGCGGGCCGCCGCGCTCCTCCCCGCCCGCCCCTCACCTCGCCTACAACTCCCAGCTCCCCTCGCGCCTTCCGGTAGGCGTGTCGGCGGGGCGCTGATTGGCTGATTCCGGCGCGGGGGGGGCGGGGCTTTAGGGAGGGGACTGCGCTTCCCGGCCTGCCCCGCGGCGGCGCATGCGCGGTGCGGGGAGGAGCGGGCCCGGATCGCCCCTGAGAACCGCGGTGGGGGCCGGGGGGGGCCTGGGGGTCGCGGGGGGGTCGTGAGGGGTCGCGGGGGGGTCTGGGGGGTCGTGGGGGGGCTCGGGGGGGTCAAAGCTCCTTATAGCGGGGGTGGGGGGTCGGGGTCGCCGCCGGGAGCCGCTTGGGCCCCCCCCTCGCACCGCTCACGGGGGGGGGGAGGGGGTGTCTGTCCACCTGCCCCCCCCCCCCCACCCCGGGGGGGTCTCACACTCCCCCCCACCCCCCCGCAGCCCCCCGGGACGATGAGCAGCTCGGAGGAGGTGTCCTGGATCTCCTGGTTCTGCGGCCTCCGCGGCAACGAGTTCTTCTGCGAGGTGGGTCCTGTGTCTGTGCGTGTCTGTGTGTGCCCCCCCCCCCCCCCCAAAAAACTGACCCCCCCCCCGCCCCGCAGGTGGACGAGGATTACATCCAGGACAAGTTTAACCTGACGGGGCTGAACGAGCAGGTCCCCCATTACCGGCAGGCGCTGGACATGATCCTCGACCTGGAGCCCGGTAGGAAGCCCCCGGGGGGGGGAAGAAGGGGGGGTTGTTCGGTTTTGGGGGGGGCTCCCCGCCCCCTCTGACCCCCCCCTCACGTATTTTACCTCCTGGCACCCCCGCGCAAAGACGAGGAGCTGGAGGACAACCCCAACCAGAGCGACCTGATCGAGCAGGCGGCCGAGATGCTCTACGGCCTCATCCACGCCCGATACATCCTCACCAACCGCGGCATCGCCCAGATGGTGCGTGACCCCCCCGGGACCCCCCAGGGGAGTTAGGGGGGCCCCCCGCTTTCCTTGACACCCCCCCCTCCGTCTCGCTCTTTTCGCACCCCCCCCCCAGCTAGAGAAATACCAGCAGGGGGATTTCGGGTATTGCCCCCGCGTCTACTGCGAGAACCAGCCCATGCTGCCCATCGGTACGGGGGGGGGCTGGGGGGGGAGTGGGGAGGGGCTGGGGGGGCTGAGGGGGGGTTGGGGGGCTGAGTGGGAGTGGGGAGGGGGCTGGGGGGGGTGTTGGGGGAGTCTGGGGGGGTTTGGGGGGCTGAGGGGGAGTGGGGAGGGGGCTGGGGGGATTGGGGGGCTGGGGAGGGGGCTGGGGGTGTTGGGGGAGTCTGGGGGGGTTTGGGGGGCTGAGGGGGAGTGGGGCGGAGGGGGCTGGGGGTGTTGGAGTCTGGGGGGGTTTGGGAGGGTTTGGGGGGGCTGAGGGGGAGTGGGGGGGCTGGAGAGGGGGCTGGGGGTGTTGGAGTCTGGGGGGGGTTGGGAGGGTTTGGGGGGGCTGAGGGGGAGTGGGGAGGGGGCTGGGGGGCTCTGGGGGACTCTGGGGGGTTTTGGGAGGGGCTGGGGGCATTGGGGGAGTCTGGGGGTCACTGGGGGGGGCAGTGGGGTCTAAGGGGGTTCCTGGGGGTCCCGGATGCCGGGGGGGTCCCCTTTGAGGGGGTCTGGGGGGGGTCTGTGGGGACAACGGGGGAGGGGGGGTGGCGGCTCCCCAGGGAAAATGGGGAGAAATGCGCCGGGTTTGGGTCTGGGGGGGGCTGAGTCTGGGCGGGGTCCCCCTGACTCCCCCGTGCCCCCCCCAGGGCTGTCGGACATCCCGGGGGAGGCGATGGTGAAGCTGTACTGCCCCAAGTGCATGGACGTCTACACCCCCAAATCCTCCCGGCACCACCACACCGACGGCGCCTACTTCGGCACCGGCTTCCCCCACATGCTCTTCATGGTGCACCCCGAGTACCGCCCCAAGCGCCCCGCCAACCAGTTCGTCCCCAGGTCAGCCCCCCCCCCAAATTCTTCCTCCTCCTCCCCAGCCGAAAAAACAGAAAACCCTGCTTTGAGCCGTCGTTCACTCTGGAACCTACTGATGCTGTTTCTACCGCCCCCTGCAGGCTCTACGGTTTCAAGATCCACCCCATGGCCTACCAGCTGCAGCTCCAGGCCGCCAGCAACTTCAAGAGCCCCGTCAAGACCATCCGTTGAGGGAGGGGGACCCCCCCGGGCCCCCCCAAATCCCCCCCGGGCCCCCGTCAGTCGTTGTTTTTTCCTTTCTTTGATCGAAAATATAAAGAGATTCAGGAAAAGAAACAAAAATGGCGGCGGGGGTTGGCGGGGGGGGATGACACCCAGGTGTCAGGGTTCGGGGGGGTCGGGGGAACCCGGGGTGGGGGGATTGCGGGCACCCAGGGGGTTTGGGCGCAATCTGGGTGGGTTTGGGCACAATGTGGGGACAGTTTGGGCGGTTTGGGCTGGTTTGGGGCTTTTCAAGCTGTTTTAGGGGGGAGATTGGGGCGGTTTGGGGGGGGTTGGGGCTGGTTTGGGGTATTTGGGGGCGATTCGAGCTGGTTTGTGGTGTTTGGGGCGGGTTTGGGGTATTTTGGGTGGGGTTTGGGTGGATTTGGGGTATGGGGGGCGTTTCTGGCTGGTTTTGAGATGTTTTGAGTTGGTTTTGGGTGTTTTGGGTGGGTTTGGGGGCACTTCGGGCAGGTTTGGAGTTCGGGGCAATTTGGGGGTTTCTAGTTGGTTTGGGGCATTTCAAGCTGTTTTGGGAGGCACTTTGGGCGGGTTTTGGGGCACTTTGGGCTGGTTTGGTGTATTTATGGCTGGTTTTGGGTCACTTTGGGCAGGTTTTGGGGTGTTTTGGGTGGGTTTGGGGTGGGTTTTGGGGCGTTTTGGGTGGGTGTGGGGTCACTTTGGACGGGTTTGGGGTGTTTTGAGCTGGTTTGGGGTCACTTTGGGCAGGTTTTGGGTCACTTTGGGTGGTTTTGGGGTGTTTTGAGCTGGTTTTGGGTCACTTTGGGTGGGGTTTGGGGCATTTTGGGCAGGTTTTGGGTGGGTTTTGGGGTGTTTTGGGCGGGTTTGGGGTCACTTTGGACAGGTTTGGGGTGTTTTGAGCTGGTTTTGGGTCACTTTGGGCGGGTTTTGGGTCACTTCAGGCGGGTTTGGGGTGTTTTGAGCTGGTTTTGGGTCACTGGGCGGGTTTGGGGGTCACTTTGGACGGGTTTGGGGTGTTTTGGGGTGTTTTGAGCTGGTTTGGATCACTTTGGGCAGGTTTGGGGTCACTTTGGGTGGATTTTGGGTGTTTTGAGCCGGTTTTGGGTCACTCTGGGTGGTTTTGGGGAGTTCTGAGCTGGTTTTGGGTCACTTTGGGCGGGTTTTGGGGTGTCTTGAGCTGGTTTTGGGTCACTTTGGATGGGGTTTGGGTCACTTTGGGTGGGTTTTGGACAGGTTTTGGGCGGGTTTGGGGTGTTTTGAGCTGGTTTTGGGTCACTTTGGGCGGGTTTTGGGGTGTTTTGAGCTGGTTTTGGGTCACTTTGGGTGGGGTTTGGGGCATTTTGGGCAGGTTTTGGGTGGGTTTTGGGGTGTTTTGGGCGGGTTTGGGGTCACTTTGGACAGGTTTGGGGTGTTTTGAGCTGGTTTTGGGTCACTTTGGGCGGGTTTTGGGTCACTTCAGGCGGGTTTGGGGTGTTTTGAGCTGGTTTTGGGTCACTCTGGGTGGTTTTGGGGGTCACTTTGGACGGGTTTGGGGTGTTTTGGGGTGTTTTGAGCTGGTTTGGATCACTTTGGGCAGGTTTGGGGTCACTTTGGGTGGATTTTGGGTGTTTTGAGCCGGTTTTGGGTCACTCTGGGTGGTTTTGGGGAGTTCTGAGCTGGTTTTGGGTCACTTTGGGCGGGTTTTGGGGTGTCTTGAGCTGGTTTTGGGTCACTTTGGATGGGGTTTGGGTCACTTTGGGCGGGTTTTGGACAGGTTTTGGGCGGGTTTGGGGTGTTTTGAGCTGGTTTTGGGTCACTTTGGGCGGGTTTGGGGTGTTTTGAGCTGGTTTTGGGTCACTTTGGGCGGGTTTGGGGGTCACTTTGGATGGTTTTGGGTCACTTTGGGCGGGTTTGGGGGTCACTTTGGACGGGTTTGGGGTGTTTTGGGGTGTTTTGAGCTGGTTTGGGGCGTTTTGGGCGGGTTTTGGGGTGTTTTGAGCTGGTTTGGGGTCACTTTGGGCAGGTTTTGGGGCATTTTGGGCAGGTTTGGGGCATTTTGGGCGTGGGTGGTTTTGGGTCGCTTTGGGCGGGTGTTGGGTCACTTTGGGCGGGTTTTGGGTCACTTTGGGCGGGTTTTGGGTCACTTTGGGCGGGTTTGGGGTGTTTTGAGCTGGTTTTGGGTCACTTTGGGCGGGTTTGGGGGTCACTTTGGACGGGTTTGGGGTGTTTTGGGGTGTTTTGAGCTGGTTTGGATCACTTTGGCCAGGTTTGGGGTCACTTTGGGTGGATTTTGGGTCACTTTGGGCGGGTTTTGGGTGTCGGTTTTGGTCACTTTGGGCGGGTTTGGGGTGTTTTGAGCTGGTTTTGGGTCACTTTGGGCGGGTTTGGGGGTCACTTTGGATGGGTTTGGGGTGTTTTGGGGTGTTTTGAGCTGGTTTGGGGTCACTTTGGGCAGGTTTGGGGTCACTTTGGGTGGATTTTGGGTCACTTTGGGTGGATTTTGGGTCACTTTGGGCGGGTTTGGGGTGTTTTGAGCTGGTTTTGGGTCACTTTGGGCGGGTTTGGGGGTCACTTTGGATGGGTTTGGGGTGTTTTGGGGTGTTTTGAGCTGGTTTGGGGTCACTTTGGGCAGGTTTGGGGTCACTTTGGGCGGATTTTGGGTCACTTTGGGCGGATTTTGGGTCTCTTTGGGTGGATTTTGGGTCACTTTGGGCGGGTTTGGGGTGTTTTGGCTGGTTTGGTCTTTGGGTGGGTTTTGGGTCACTTTGGGCGGGTTTGGGGTGTTTGGGGGTGTTTTGGGCGGGTTTTGGGTCACTTTGGGTGGATTTGGGTTTTGGGGGGCTGTTTTGGGGGTGTTTTGAGCTGGTTTGGGGTATTTTGGGCGGGTTTCGGGTCACTTCGTGGCCGTTTCGGGGCGGTTTTACTCCCCCCCCCGCCACGTGCCGTCACCACGGCAACGCCGCCCCCGCCGCCATCTTGCCCCGCGCCGCCGTTGCCACGACAGCGCGGAGCCCCGCCCACCCCCCGAAGGCGGAGCGTCTTCCTCGGAGCCCCGCCCCTCGCGGGCCGCCGTAGCGCGGCCGGAAGTCCCTCCTCCCCCTCCTTCCCCCGGCCGCTTCCGCCCCGCTTCCGGCCGCCGCCGCCGCCGCCGCCGCCATCATGGCGAAGCTGCTGAGCTGCGTCCTGGGCCCGCGGCTCTACCGCGTCCATCGGCCGCGCGGGGCCGCGCCGGGGCCGGCGGCGGGAGCGGGGACCCAGGGGACCGGCGGCGGCCGGGGGGAGCCGGCCTGGGTGAGCCCCGGGGGAGGGGGGTTGGCATGGCGACGGCGGCAAGATGGCGGCCGGGGGGGTGGGGGGGCAAGGCGGTGGGACCCCCCCCGTGACCGTGACCGTGACCGTGACCCCCCCGCAGGACTCGTACTACCAGCCGCGGGGGCTGGAGAAGCACACGGACAGTGTCCTGGCGCTGGTGAGCGCGGGGGGGGGGCACGACACCCGGACCGGGGGTCCCCTGCGCCCCCCCCCGGTCTGGGGTGGCCCCCCCCGGCCCGTGTCCCCCCCCCCAGCACCCCGGGCACCCCCTGCCCCCCCCGAGTTCCCCCCCCCCCCAGGCCGCGGGTGTTTTCCTGTCCCCTCCCCACATCACTGCCACCCCCCCTCGGTGACCCTGACACCGCCCCCCCACGGACCCGGGACCCCCCCCATGGACCCCTGCACCTGAGACCCTGGGAGCCCCCCTTCCCCCAGGCCCCCCCCCTACACCTGGGACCCCCCCATGGGCCCCCCCGTGCCCCCCCGCCGGCACGGGGGTGACGGGGGGGTCCCGCAGGCCTCGGTGCTCTGGTCCATCTCGTACTACGCCTCGCCCTTGGCCGTCTTCTACCTGTACCGCAAAGGTGGGGGGGGCACGGGGGGGGCGGGGCTTATCCGGGGGGGGGCAACCCGGGGGGGGGCTGGTTTTGGGGGGGGGGCCTGGAGCTGGTTTGGGGGAGAAATGGGGTGGGTTGGGGGGTGTTGGGGCAGCTTTGGGGGGCTCAGCTCGGTGTGGGGGGGTCAAGGTCAGGCGGGGGGGGCCGCTGGTGCCGTGGGGGGGGCCCTGACCCCCTCGCCCCCCCCAGGACTGCTGACGATGTCGCGGGTGGTGCCGCTCTCCCACTGCGCCGCCACCGTGGTGCTGCTGCTGGCGGGGGTGGCCTGTCTGCGAGGTGAGGCCCGCGGGATTTGGGGGGGGCGTGGGGGGGCGGCTCCTGGACCCCCCCGTCATCCTCCGTGTGTGTCCGTCCCCCCCCAGGAATCGGCCGCTGGAGCAACCCCCAGTACGTGGAGTTCATCTCGGTGCTGGAGGACAGCCACCGCCTGGGCACCCCCGAGGTCAAGGTGGGGCCGGGGACCCCCCCAGGGTGTCAGGGACCCCCACCGGCGTTTTTTGGGGGGGGTCTCACCCCGTTCTCCCCCCACCGTCCTTTTCCCGCAGCGCAAACTGGCCCAGTACACCTTCGACTTCCGCAGCTGGCCCGTCGACTTCCGCTGGGACAGCACCGGCCCGCCCTGGTGAGACCCCCCCCGCCCCCCCGGGGACCCCCCTGGGACCCCCCCGGGACCCCTCTGACCCCCCCCCCGTGTCTGTGCGTCCAGGGGGGGCTCCCGGGACGTGCCCCTGCTCCGTGCCCCCCCCCGGCACCGAGGAGCCGCCCGGGGGTTCCTGGGGGCCCTGAGGAAGCTGCCCTGCCAGCTGGCCAGGTGGGCGGGGCTTCGGGGGTGGGGCTTCGGGGGGCGGGGCTTGGGGCGGAGTTGATTGGCTGCGGTGGAGAAGGAGGGGGATGGATGGAGAGACTGCTCGGGGGTGGAGCCCTCTAGCCACGCCCCTCCCAGGGGAAGGGGTGGAGCTTCTGAGCCCTGGCCCCGCCCTCCAAGGGGTGGAGGTGGAGTCCTGGTCCCACCCCCAGCAGATGTGGGTGGAGCCTGAGCCTCGACACCATTTGGGGAGGGGGGTGTGGGTGGAGCCCCAGGTTTTGCCCCGCCCCTACAGCCTGTGGGTGGAGCCCCTCACCCCGAGGGTGGTGGGTGGAGCCCCGGCCCCTGGCCCCGCCCCCAGGGATTGTGGGTGGAGCTCTGGCCATGACCCCGCCCCCCAAGGGACCCCCATTCCTGTCCACCTGTGGGCGTGACCACCCCCGGCAGGGGTGCGGGGCGGTGCTACCGTGGGCCCCGCCCCCTCGTGGGCAGAGCCCGCCCTGGCCCCGCCCCCAGGGGTTGTGGGTGGAGCTCTGGCCATGACCCCGCCCCCAAGGGCACAGCCCTGCCCCAAGGGACCCCCGCCCCCCCACCTGTGGGCGTGCCCCCGGGGGGTGGTGCCACTGCGGGCCCCGCCCCCTCGTGGGCGGAGCCCGCCCTGACCCCGCCCCCAGCCTGCTGCTGGCGCACACCCTGGGCCGGCGGATGCTCTTCCCGGGCTCGGTGCGGCTGCTGCAGAAAGCGCTGCTGCCCGTCCTGCTGCAGGGGCAGGCGCGCCTGGTCGAGGAGGTGAGACCGACCCCGCCCCGCCCCAAAGCCCCGCCCCGGCCCCACCCTGAGCCCCTCCCAAACCTCCACACCCCCTGTCCCCTTCAGTGCGGCGGGCAGCGGGCCAAGCTGCTGGCCTGCGACGGCAACGAGATCGACACCATGTTCGTCGACCGGCGGGACAGCCCCGACCCCCGCGGCAGGACCCTGGTGAGGCGGGGGGGGGGCGGGGGGGGCGGAGGGGGGGGAAGGGGCTGTGACCCCCCCGTCCCCCCTTTCGTCCCCCCCATCCCCCCTTTCGTCCCCCCCAGGTCATTTGCTGCGAGGGCAACGCAGGTTTCTACGAGGTCGGGTGCCTCTCCACCCCCCTGGACGGTACGGAGGGACGCCCCCCAGGGACCCCCCCCCCCCCCAGGGACCCCCCCAGCCCCCCGGGTGCCTCTGAACCCCCTGTGACCCCTCCTGCCCCACAGGCGGGTGCCCCCCCCCACCCAGAACCCCATGGATTGGTCTGGTCTAGGTAGGGGTTGGGGGTGGGATGAACCATGTGGGTGTTGGGGGGGACACTGGGTCCGTCAAGGTGATTTTGGGGTGTTCTCAGCGGGGTCCGTATTGTTTTTGGGGGAGTTTGGGCTGCTTCAGTGATTTGGGGGGGCCGCGGGGCAGTTAGTTTGGGTGTTGTGCGGTGTGAGTCAGTTCTGTGGTTTTGAGGAGATCTTTGGTTTTTAAGGACTGAAACAAAGTTTGGGGGGGCAGGACCAAATCCCTCCATGTTTTGGGGGGGCTTTGCTTTTGGGATCCCTGCTTGGGTCCATCCCCTTCTGGGGGGTCCCCGGGCTGGTCCATCCCGTTTTTGAGGGGGTTCCTGGTGGGGCCCATTCCCTTTTTGGGGGGGGTGTTGGTACAATCTCTGCACTTTTGGGGGTTCTTTGCTTTTGGGGATCCCTGTTTGACTCCATTTCCTTTTTGGGGGGCCCCCACACCAATCAATCCCAGTATGGGGGTGACCCCCCCCTCCCATTTTCCCCCCCAGCCGGTTACTCCGTCCTGGGCTGGAACCACCCCGGCTTTGCCGGCAGCACGGTGAGTCCCCCGCCCCCCCCTTCGCCAGGTTTTTGGGGGGCACCCCGGATTGGGGGGGTGCCCCCCCGCCCCAACCCGTCCTGCCCCCCCAGGGGGTTCCGCTGCCGCAGAGCGAGGCCAACGCCATGGACGTGGTGATGCGATACGCGCTGCAGCACCTGCGCTTCGCCCCCCGCGACATCGTCCTCTACGCCTGGTCCATCGGCGGCTTCACCGGTACCCGGGGGGCACTGGGGGGGCACTGGGAGAGCTGGGATGGCACTGGGGGGGGCACTGGGAGGGGATTCGGGGCACTGGGGGGCACTGGGAGGGGATTCGGGGCACTGGGGGGCACTGGGAGGGGATTTGGGGCACTGGGGGCACTGGGAGGGGATTCAGGGCACTGGGGGGGCACTGGGAGGGGATTCGGGGCACTGGGGGGGCACTGGGGCAGCTGGGATGGCACTGCGGGGGGCACTGGGAGGGGATTCAGGGCACTGGGGGAGCTGGGATGGCACTGGGGGGCACTGGGAGGGGATTTGGGGCACTGGGGGGCACTGGGAGGGGATTTGGGGCACTGGGGGGCACTGGGAGGGGATTCAGGGCACTGGGGGGGCACTGGGAGGGGATTCGGGGCACTGGGGGGGCACTGGGAGGGGATTTGGGGCACTGGGGGGCACTGGGAGGGGATTCGGGGCACTGGGGGGGCACTGGGAGGGGATTTGGGGCACTGGGGGGCACTGGGAGGGGATTCAGGGCACTGGGGGGGCACTGGGAGGGGATTCGGGGCACTGGGGCAGCTGGGATGGCACTGCGGGGGGCACTGGGAGGGGATTCGGGGCACTGGGGGTGCTGGGGGGGCACTGGGAGAGGACTTGGGGCACTGGGGGAGCTGGGATGGCACTGCGGGGGGCACTGGGAGGGGATTCAGGGCACTGGGGGCACTGGGAGGGGATTCGGGGCACTGGGGGAGCTGGGGGGGCACTGGGAGGGGATTCGGGGCTCTGGGGGAGCACTGGGAGGGGATTCGGGGCACTGGGGGAGCTGGGGGGGCACTGGGGGGGGCTGGTTCTGGCCGGGGGGGGCGCTGAGGGGGTTACGTGGGGCTGGAAAATGAAAAGAAGATGCTCGGGGGTCCGGGGGGGTGGTGGGGCGACGAGGGCCCCCCCGGATCTGGGGGTGCCGGTGTCCCCCGAACACCGTCCCCCCCCCAGCCACGTGGGCGGCCATGTCGTACCCCGACGTCGGGGCGCTGGTGCTCGACGCTTCCTTCGACGACCTGGTGCCCTTGGCCTTGAAGGTGCTGCCCCGCAGCTGGCGTGAGTCCCCCCGAACCCCCCCGGGACCCCCCCAACCTCCCCCGGACCCCCCCAGACCCCTCTTCGTTAACCGTGACCTCGTTATCTCGCTCGCCAGGGGACCTGGTGACCCGGACGGTGAGGGAGCACCTGAACCTCAACAACGCCGAGCAGCTCTGCAGGTATCGCCCCCCCCTGCCGCCATTTTGAGGTTGCTTTTTGGGGACCCCCCCAGAGTCCTGGGTCCCTCCTTGGGGGCTCCCAGACGCCTGGGACCCCCCCAGCCCCCCCTTTTTATCTGCCTCCCCCCCAACAAGGTACCAGGGGCCGGTGCTGCTGGTGAGGAGGACGAAGGACGAGATCATCACCACCACGTGAGCCCCGGGCGCCTGGGCCCCCCCGCGGGGGGGCAGCCGGGGGGGTCGTGTCCCGTCCCCCCCCCATGACTGTGTCCCCCCCCAGGGTCCCCGACGACATCGCCTCCAACCGGGGCAACGACCTGCTGCTGAAGCTGCTGCAGCACCGGTGGGTTGGGGGGGTCCGAGGGGGGGCTGGGGGAGTCCTGGGGGGGGTTGAGGGGTCTGGGGGGGGGTGGTGGTCCTGGGAGGGTTTGGGGGGGTCGTGGGGGGGGGGGGGTAGGGGATTGGGGGGTCCTGGGAGGGTTTGGGGGGGTTCCAGGAGGGTTTGGGGGGGTCGCGGGGGGGGGTTTAGGGGATTGGGGGGTCCTGAGCCCCTGTTCCCCCCCCCAGGTACCCCAAGATCATGGCGGACGAGGGGATCCGGATCGTCCGGGAGTGGCTGGAGGCCGCCACCCCCGCCGAGGAGAGTAAGAACCTGCCCTGCCCCACCCCGCCCCTGCTGGGGGGGAGGGGCGATCTGCCCCGCCCCACGCCCGGGGGGACCCTGCCCCACCCCCCTGCCCCACAGGCCCCCCCCCCCCCCCCCCAATTTCACCCCCTCCCCATCCCCCCTTCCCCGGGACCCCCAGCACCCCTGGGCGGGGGGGGGGGGTGGGGGTGGGGCGGCCCTGGTGTCCGGGCGGGGCGGGGCGTGGCACGCGTGGGGGAGGGGCGGCGGGGGACGCAGGCGTTGGGCCGGCAGGCGCGGTGAGCCAGCGCTGCCCCGTGGACGAGGGCTGGTGCCGGTCGGTGCTGGGGGCCTTCGCCGGAGACCGCGACCCCCCCTTCCCCTGGAGCCTGGGTGAGCCCGGGGGCTGCGGCCAATGGGGAGCTGCGGGCGGGGGCGTGGCCAATGAGGAGCTGTGGGTGGGGGCGTGGCCAATGGGGAGCTGCGGGCGGGGGGGTGGCCAATGGGGAGCTGCGGGCGGGGGGGGTGGCCAATGGGGAGCTGCGGGCGGGGGCGTGGCCAATGGGGAGCTGCGGGTGGCGGCGTGGCCAATGGGGAGCTGCGGGCAGGGGGGGTGGCCAATGAGGAGCTGCGGGCGGGGGGGGTGGCCAATGAGGAGCTGCGGGCGGGGGGCGGTGGCCAATGAGGAGCTGTGGGTGGGGGCGTGGCCAATGAGGAGCTGTGGGTGGGGGCGTGGCCAATGGGGAGCTGCGGGCAGGGGGGGTGGCCAATGGGGAGCTGCGGGCGGGGGGGTGGCCAATGGGGAGCTGTGGGTGGGGGCATGGCCAATGGGGAGCTGCGGGCGGGGGGGTGGCCAATGAGGAGCTGCGGGCGGGGGGGGTGGCCAATGAGGAGCTGCGGGCGGGGGGCGGTGGCCAATGAGGAGCTGTGGGTGGGGGCGTGGCCAATGAGGAGCTGTGGGTGGGGGCGTGGCCAATGGGGAGCTGCGGGCAGGGGGGGTGGCCAATGGGGAGCTGTGGGTGGGGGCATGGCCAATGGGGAGCTGCGGGCGGGGGGGTGGCCAATGAGGAGCTGCGGGCGGGGGGGGTGGCCAATGGGGAGCTGCGGGCGGGGGGCGGTGGCCAATGGGTGACTGTGGGACATATGGGGCAGCCAATAGGGAGATGGGAGCACAACGGATAGCCAATGGGGAGCCAGGCACCCATCGGGTGGCCAATGGGGATCTGTGGGTGCGGGTGGTGGCCAATGGGGTGTTGTGGGCAAGGGGGGGGCGGCCAATGGGCAGCTGGGGATGTATAGGGCAGCCAATAGGGAGCAGGAGGCAGAGGAAACAGCCAATGGGGTGGCGCGCATCCGTGGGGCGGCCAATGGGGCGTTGGGGGCGCGCGGGGCAGCCAACGAGGGTGGAGCGGTGCACAGGGCGGCCAATGGGACGTCTTCCCCTTGAGACCACCCAATAGGAGAGCTGGGATGGTACGGGGCAGCCATCAACCAATGAGGGAGTGGGTGTGGCTGGAGGAGGGGTGTGGCTAGGCTTGGCCCCTCCCCTTCAACCCTTTGCCCCTCCCCCAGGCGAGGACATGGCGGCCGAGGGACGGCGGCAGCTCGCGCTCTTCCTGGTGAGACCCCTCCCCCACCCCGGCTCCCCCTTTTTTGGGGGGGGGAGGGGCGGGCCTGGACACGTGGGTCCCCTGACGCCCCTCCCCCCCCTTTTTCCCCTCCCCCCAGGCCCAGAAGCACCTGCAGAACTTCGAGGCGACCCACTGCACCCCCCTCCCCCCCCAGGCCTTCCGCCTCCCCTGGAGCCTGTGACCCCTCCCCCACCGCCCCTCCCCCCACCCGCCCCCCTCCCCCGCACGCCGCGTATCGCCCCTCCCCCCCCAACACCCTCTAATTAAAGGTCCCAGGGGGGTTTTGTAGCCGCTGTGTCATTAATTGTGGGGGGGAAGGGAAGCGACCACGGGCGTCCTTCAGGTTTTTTATTAACGAGCGAAGCTAAAAATAACGGGGTGGGGGGAGGGGCGGCGGTTACATGTGCCCCTCCCCCAACTACACTACACCCCATACCCCCCCCCCCCCCCCCCGAAAAACCGGCCGGTGTCACCCAGCCCGGTCAGCACCAGTTTGGGGGAGAGGAGACATTTTGGCGGGTCCCATCGCCCCCGCCCCCCGCTGGGGGTCCGGTTTAGGGCGGGGCAGGGCGTGGTGGGGCAGGGTCAGGCGTCGGGGCGTCGGTTGAGGAGGAGGCAGCAGGAGCTCAGGGCTCCGCCCACTTTGGCGGCTTCGCTCAGGGCCGCCGGCACCAGGGTGACCCCGGGAACCTTCTGGAAGGGCTGGGGGGGCAGGGCCAGGTAAGGACACACCCTCACTCAGCCATGCCCCCGCCCCACCCCTTTCCACTTCTGTAGAGCTGCTCCACCCACCCGCCCTTTGGCTTCTGGCTCCGCCCACTCGGAGCCCCACCCCCACCCTTCCCAGCACAGGCCACGCCCCCCGCGAAAGCCACGCCCCTTCTATGGCCCCACCACAAGGACCCACACCTCCCCGGCCACGCCCACTCTTAGCCACACCTCCTGTAGCCCTTTGCTCCCACCCCTTCTCCCAAACCCCACCCCTCTAGAACCTTGTCCTGCCCATGCCACGCCCCTTTACCCCGAAGCCCCGCCCACCACCGAGCCCCACCCCTTTATAGCAGCCAGACCCCACCCCCTTTCCCTGAAGCCCCGCCCACCCCACCCCCACCCTACAACCACCAGGGAACACCCAGGGCCCCCCCCAAGCCCCACCCCCTTCTCCCCGAGCCCTGCCCACCTCTAAGCCACGCCCCTTCCCCTGAAGCCCCGCCCACCCCATCTCCACCAGGGAACACCCGGCCCCCTCCCCAAGCCCCGCCCCCTCCCCAAGCCCCGCCCACCTGCAGGCTGCCCGGGAACTCCTCGGGGCTGCGATGCACCAGGACCCCCCCGGCCGCCCCCCCCGGGCGGGCGAAGAGGCAATTCCCGGCCGGATCGTCCGGCACCGACAGGCGCCCGTAGGCGTGGTCCGAGAGCTGCTCCATCGCCTGGGGGGGGACGGGACGGGGTCACCCCAAACCCCCCCAAAACCCCCCAAAAACCACCCCCCCAGATCCCTAAATCCTGCCTCCCCCCTCCCCAGCCCCCTCCCAGGACCCCCCAAACCATCTCTCCTGACACCCCCCCCAGGTGGGGACCCCCCTCCCCAGACCCGGGGACACCCCCCCCCAGACCCAGGGACACCCCCCCCCCAAATTCGGGGACCCCCCCACCTTCATGGCGCGGCGGGCGGCCTCGCTGCTGCCGATGGCGATGGTGTCGGGGGCGGCCATGCTGCAGAAGCTCTTCAGGTGCCCCCCCCCCGCCACCGGCACTGTCGAGACGGTGAAATCCTGGCGGGGGGGGAGCCGGGGGGGGTCAGGGGGGTCCTGGCCCCCCCCAAATTATTCTGGGCGGGGCAGGGGGGGGTCCCGACTTACCCTGAAGGCGTCAGCCACGGCCTCGGCCCCGCGGTGGTTGGTCCAGGGGGAGATGCCCACAAAGAACTCACGGCCTGGGGGGGGGAGGGAGGCTGGTACCCCCCCGCCGGACACGGGGGGTCCCCCAGGGTGGGGGGGGTCCGGGGGTGTCCCATCCTGTCACCCCCCCCCCCAAAACTCACCGGTGAAGAGAACGTCGCTGCCGTCCAGCGTCGCCCCTTCGTCCGTCACCGTCACCACCCGCAGCTTCAGCTCCTCCAGCACCGCCCGGACGCTGCTCAGCTGGGGGGGGGGACACGACACACGGGGGGGGGGTGACTTCGGCCCCCACCCCCCCGGTCCCCTCACAGCCCCCTCTGCCCCATCCCTCCACCCTCCCGAGGACCCAGGTGTCTGGGACCCCCCCACCCACCCCCCCAGGACATCCAGGGACCCAGGCGTCTGCCCCCACCCCAAGAGGACCCAGAGCTCCGGGGCTGTGGGGACCCCTGGCATCCGGGACCCCCAACTGGGGGGGGACCCAGGTGTCCGGGACCCCCCCACCCCAAGGGAACCCAGGCATCCAGACACCCCCCCCCCACTCCCTGAGCCTCCCATCCCAAAAGGACTCAGACATTGGGGTCTGTGGGGACCCCCAGCATCCGGGCCCCCCCACCCTGCTCCAAGGGAACCCAGGTCTCCGCCCCCCCCCCCCCCTGCTCCAGGGCTTCAGGACCCCCCCAAAGGGATCCGGACATCCAGCCCCCCCCTCACCCCCCACCCCAAAAGGAGCCAGACCTCCGGGGCCGTGGGAGCCCCCGGCATCCGGGACCCCCAACTGGGGGGGGACCCAGGTGTCCGGGACCCCCCCACCCCAAGGGAACCCAGGCATCCAGACACCCCCCCCACACTCCCCGAGCCCCCCATCCCAAAAGGACTCAGACATTGGGGTCTGTGGGGACCCCCAGCATCTGGGACCCCCCACCCCGCTCCAAGGCAACCCAGGTCTCCGGCCCCCCCCTCCCCGCTCCAGGGCTTCAGGACCCCCCCAAAGGAACCCAGGTCTCTGCCCCCCCCCCTCCCCACTCCAGGGCTTCAGGACCCCCCCAAAGGAACCCAGGTCTCCGCCCCCCCCCCCCCCCTCCAGGGCTTCAGGACCCCCCAAAGGGATCCGGACATCCAGCCCCCCCCCTCACCCCCCACCCCAAAAGGAGCCAGACCTCCGGGGCCGTGGGAGCCCCCGGCATCCGGGACCCCCCACCCCCAGGCAACCCAGGTCTCCACCCCCCTCCCCGCTCCAGGGCTTCAGGACCCCCCCAAAGGAACCCAGGTCTCTGCCCCCCCCCTCCCCGCTCCAGGGCTTCAGGACCCCCCCAAAGGGATCCGGACATCCAGCCCCCCCCTCACCCCCCACCCCAAAAGGACCCAGACCTCCGGGGCCGTGGGAGCCCCCGGCATCCGGGACCCCCCGCCCAAGGCAACCCAGGTCTCCCCCCCCCCCCGGGTTCAGGCCCCCCCCGAGGCCGGGGGGGCCCGGGGGGGCCGCGGTTACCTCGTGGCGGCGGGTGGGCCGCCAGGGCCGGGTGAGCAGGGCCGTGTCCCCCTGCACCACGGCCAGGTCCTCCAGCAGCAGCGCCCGCAGCCCCCCCGGGGCGGGGGGCAGCTCCACCACCTGCAGCCCCAGCTTCTGCCGCAGGATCCCCGCGTAGACCCCCAGCTGCCGGTGGGCCTTGGCCAGGTCCAGCGGGGGGGGCCCGGGCCCCGGCCCCCCCCCCCCGGCCTCCTCGCCCTCCTCCTCCTCCCCCTCGCCCCCCCCCAGGGCGGGGGGCAGCGCCCGCACCACGGCGTGGGTGTAGCGCCCGAAGCCCCCCGCCATCGCCCGCCCCCCCGAGCCCAGCGGGGACCCCCGCTCACCCCCCCATGGGGCGGGGGGGGGGTGTCTTCGGGGTGGGGGGGGCTCTTTCGGGGGGTCTCACCGCCGGGGTCGAGCCCTGGGAGGAGGAGGAGGAGGAGCAGCCTTCGGCCTCGGGCGCTGCGAGAGCTGTCAGCGAGAGTTTCATGAGCGCTAATTAGCGGGGGGGGGGGGGAGGAACGGCCCCGCCCGCCCCCCGCGGGTCAGTCTGACCCCCCCCCCCGTTACCCCAGGAAGGGGGGGGGGGTAACGGCGACGGTTAATTGGGGACGGGGTTAATTGGTGTTAACGGGGAAAGTTGGGGGGCTCCGCGGGGCAGTTTGGGGTCCGGGGGGGGCGGTTGGGGGGGCCCGGACCCGCCTGGGCCCCCCCCCAGGCGGCAGCAGGTCGGGGTGGGGGTCGCGATCGTCACCCCCCGCCCAGCCCCGGAGCCCCTCTGGCCTCCCCCCCCAGGGACCCCCCCCCGGGACCCCCCAAATCCCGGGATTTCCCCCCCCCCCCCCAGGTCCTCCCGCACCGCTCCGGCCGGGCCGGGCTGGGTCCGCCCCGCTCCCGGCAGCCCCCGCGGCGGCGCTGGACCCCGCCCACCCGCGCGCCCCCATTGTCTGCGCGGCGAGGGGGCGGAGCTCGGGGAAAAACCGCCCCGCCCCCGGCTCCTCCCCGCGGCTGGCCACGCCCACGGGGCGGGGACGAGTCCGACGCGGGCGGGACGGTCCGCGCGGGCGGGGCGGGCTGCCCGGGGGCGGGGCTTCGAGCGACCACGCCCCCCCACTACTCCGGGCGAGGGCAGGGGGAGCGAGGTGCCCCCCCCCCCCCCAATTAAAGCCATTAACGCCGACTCAGCAAAACTCCTTTAATGCTGGGGGGGGTCCCGGGGGGGGGAGGGGCCGGGGTGGGGTGGGGGAGGGGTCTCGGGGGGGTGGGGGGGGTCACAGCATCTTCCTCATCAGCTCCTCGGCTTCCAGCACCTTCTGCAGCTCCGCCTCCAACTGCGCCAGCTGGGGGGGGGGGGCACAGGCTGTGACCCCCCCCAAAACCCCCTGACCCCCCCCGACCCCCTCACCCCCCCCCCGCCATTCCATGAGCGAGAGGCAGCACACAGAGAGACACCCCCCCCTTTTTCCCGGGACCCCCCCCCAAAATCCGCCCCCCCCCCCGCGGTACCTTGGTGGCCTCGGCCTCCTGCACGGGGGGGGGCACCTTCTCCCGGTACTCGGGACCCCCCCGGCGCTGCCGCAGCCGCTCCAGCCCTCGCACCAGTTCCTCCCGCCGACCCCCCAGTTTGGCCAGTTCCTTGGGGGCGTCCACCACGCCCTGGGGGGGGGGGGGGGGGAGGAACAACAGCCCCCGGGTGACGTCACCGCCCGGGGAGTGACATCCCGCCCGGGGAGTGACATCACCGCCCGGGGAGTGACGTCGCCGCCCGGGTTGCCCCCCCTTCCCCCCCGGCCCCCACCTTGAGCAGCAGGTAGACGGTGCAGCGGTCGGAGGCGACGGCGACGGCGCAGCCGGGGGGGGGCTCGTCCCCTTCGCCCCCCCCCAGCACCCGCACGGCCCCCACCCCCCCCAGCGCCCGGATTTGGGCCCGGCCCCGCCCCACTCGCCCCGCCCACTCGGCGTCGGCGCACTGCAGGAAACCTGGGGGGGGGGAGGATTTAGGGGGGGGGCACGGACCCCCGACCCCTACCTGCCCCCCCCCCCTTATGGGGGGGCTTGGGCTGGCTGGGAGGGGGGAGGGGTCCTCAGGGCCACCCCCCTGCCCAGCCCCCCCCAACGACCCCCCCCAGCCCCCCCCAAGCCCCTTGGGGCCTCTCAGGACCCCCCCAGGACCCCCACCCCCCCCAGACCCCCTGAGTCCCCCACTCCCCGCCCGCCTCTCCCAGGACCCCCCCAGCCCCCCCTGAATCCCTGCTAGACCCCCCCCAGGGCCCCCCCCCGGACCTGCAGCCCCCCCTGAACCCCCGCTAGACCCCCCTCAGCCCCCCCGGACCCCCTTGAGCCCCCCCAGGACCCCCCTCCAGGACCTGCAGCCCCCCCTGAACCCCCCCCAGACCCCCTTGAGCCCCCCAGATCCCCCTCTGGCCCCCCCAGGAACCCCCCCCAGGACCCCCAGTCCCCCCTTAACCCCCGCTAGACCCCCCCTCAGCCCCCCCTGGGCCCCCTTGAGCCCCCGCAGACCCCCCCAGGACCTGCAGCCCCCCCTGAACCCCCACTAGACCCCCCCGGACCCCCTTGAGCCCCCCCAGGACCCCCCTCCAGGACCTGCAGACCCCCCTTAACCCCCCCTGGACCCCTTTAAGCCCCCCCCAGGACCTACCCCCGGACCTGCAGCCCCCCCTGAACCCCCTCAGACCCCCCTCAGCCCCCCCGGACCCCCTTGAGCCCCCCCAGGACCCCCCTCCAGGACCTGCAGACCCCCCTGAACCCCCACTAGACCCCCCCGGACCCCCTTGAGCCCCCCCAGGACCCCCCTCCAGGACCTGCAGACCCCCCTGAACCCCCACTAGACCCCCCCGGACCCCCTTGAGCCCCTCCCAGGACCCCCCCCAGACCCCCCCCGGACCCGCAGCCCCCCCGAGCCCCCCCGGCGCCCCGCGTACAGGGGGGGCGGCTGCGCGTGAGCCCGTGGTGGGCGCGGAGGCTGCGCAGGGCGCGCACGACGCCCAGGACGAGCTCCATGGTGGCCTCGGCCTCCGCGTCCTGCCAGCAGTACTGGGGGGCGCGGGGGGGTGAGGCCCGGCACCCCGCCCCCCGGTGCTGCCCTTGGGACCCCCCCCTCCCCAAAGCCCCCCCCCCACAATCCCCCCATCCCCACCCTTCGGAGCCCCCAGCTGCCCCCCAGCAACCCCCAAGCCCCCCGATCCCCCTCCCCAGCCCTCAGCCCCCCCCAGCTGCCCCCCCCAGCTCCCAGTCCCCCCAACTCCCCCCTAGCCCCCCCTCAGCCCCCCCAGCTGCACCCCCAGCTCCCAGTCACCCCAACTCCCCCCTAGCCCCCCCTCAGCCCCCCCAGCTGCACCCCCAGCTCCCAGCCCCCCCCCCTCCCCAAACCCCCCCCCAGCTCCCAGCCCCCCCAACCCCCCCCTCAGACCCCCCCTCCCCAGCTCCCAGCCCCCCCAACTCCCCCCTAGCCCCCCCTCAGCCCCCCCCAGCTGCCCCCCCCAGCTCCCAGTCCCCCCAACTCCCCCCTAGCCCCCCCCAGCTGCACCCCCAGCTCCCAGCCCCCCCAACCCCCCCTCCCCAGCTCCCAGCCCCCCCAGCCCCCCCCTCAGCCCCCCCCAGCTCCCAGCCCCCCCCTCAGCCCCCCCCCCAGCTCCCAGCCCCCCACCTCGCTGGCCTCGGGGTAGGGGCAGACGCAGAGGCTGGGGGGGGCGCGGGGGGGCTGCCGGGGGGGCAGGCGCTGCCAGAGCTCCTCGCAGAGGAAGGGCATGAAGGGGGCCAGCAGCCGCAGCCCCGCGTCCAGGCAGGTGTAGAGCGCGTCCCGCGCCGCCGCCGCATCGCCCCCCCCCGCGCCCCCCCCGTCCTCCTCCTCCTCCTCCTCCTCCTCCTCCTCCTCCTCGGCGGCCCGGGGGGGCTCGGGGGCGCGCCCCCCCCCGCCCGCGCGCCCCGACGGGGCGGCCGCCGCTCGGGCCAGCACCGGCTTCACGCACTCCTGGGGGGGCGGCTGCTGTCACCGGCCCCCCCCGGCCGCGTCCCCACCCCCCGTAACCCCCCCGTCCCCATGCCCCCCCGTGCCCTTCATGGCCCCCCATGTCCCCACATCCCCGCCCCCCCACCCCCATGCCCCCCATCCCCTCCATGTCCCCCCCGTGTCCTTTATGGCCCCCATGTCCCCACATCCCTGCCCCCCCACCCCCCCACCCCCCCCATGCCCCCCCATGTCCTTTATGGCCCCCCATGTCCCCACATCCCTGCCCCCCCCCACCCCCTCCATGTCCCCCCCATGCCCCCCCACCCCCTCTCCCCCCCCCCGTGCCCCCCACCCCCTCCATACCCCCCCATGCCCTTTATGGCCCCCCCACCCCCCATCCCCTCTCCCCCATCACCTCCGTGTCCCCCCGTGTCCCCCCCATCCCCTCTCCCCCCGCTGTGCCCCCCATCCCCTCCGCACCCCCCCGCGCCCCCCCCGCGCCCCCCCGTACCAGGTAGACGTCGCAGAGCTCGTACAGCCAGAAGCCGTGGACGGCCGAGGTGGCCGCGGGGAAGTCGAAGCCCCCCAGGGCCCCCCCGCAGACCCCCACCGCCCGGCTGAGCCGGCTCAGCACCCAGCGCTCCCCCAGCCCTGCCCGGCCACGGCCCTGGGGGGGAAGGGGGGGTCGGGGGGGGTCCCACGGGGGGGGTCCCCCCGGGCGGGGGTCCCGGGGGTCTCTGAGCATGTGGGGCGGCACTAAGGGGGTGCTGGGGGTCCCGAGGCAGCGGGGGGGGGGCACAAGGGTGGGGGCCTCGCACCCGGGGGGGGCACAAGGGTGGGGGTCTCGCACCCGGGGGGGGCACAAGGGTGGGGGTCTCGCACCCGGGAGGGAGGGTCCTGGGGGTCCCAGCCCCACAGCGGGGGTCCCTGCCCCGGGGGGTGGGGGGGGCGGTCAGGGGTTCCTAGGGGTGGGGGTCTCAAGGGCGGGGGCCCAGCCCCACAAGTGGGGGTCCCAAACCCACAAGTGGGGGTCTGAGTCCCCCAGCCAGCGTTCCCAGCCCCACAAGTGGGGGTCCCAGCCCCATAAGTGGGGGTCCCACCCCAGGGAAAGGTCCCCAGCCCCACAAGTGGGTTCCCAGCCCCACAAGTGGGGGTCCCAGCCCCACAAGTGGGTTCCCAGCCCCACAAGTGGGGGTCCCAGCCCCATAAGTGGGGGTCCCAAACCCACAAGTGGGGGTCTGAGTCCCCCAGCCAGGGTTCCCAGCCCCACAAGTGGGGTCCCAGCCCCAGGGAGAGGTTCCCAGCCCCACACATGGGGGTCTCAGTCCCCCAGCCAGGGCTCCCAGCCCCATAAGTGGGGGTCCCAGCCCAGGGAAAGGTCCCAGCCCCACAAGTGGGGGTCCCAGCCCCACAAGTGGGGGTCCCAGCCCAGGGAAAGGTCCCAGCCCCACAAGTGGGTTCCCAGCCCCACAAGTGGGGGTCCCAAACCCACAAGTGGGGGTCTGAGTCCCCCAGCCAGGGCTCCCAGCCCCACAAGTGGGGGTCCCAGCCCCATAAATGGGGTTCCCAGCCCCACAAGTGGGGTCCCAGCCCCAGGGATTGGTTCCCAGCCCCACACATG
This sequence comes from Necrosyrtes monachus, assembly GCA_037953605.1. NCBI lineage: Eukaryota > Metazoa > Chordata > Aves > Accipitriformes > Accipitridae > Necrosyrtes > Necrosyrtes monachus. Next base: position 1,147,940 of record JAZGTQ010000603.1, on the reverse strand, counting down.
GGGGTCTCAGTCCCCCAGCCAGGGCTCCCAGCCCCATAAGTGGGGGTCCCAGCCCAGGGAAAGGTCCCAGCCCCACAAGTGGGGGTCCCAGCCCCACAAGTGGGGGTACCTGCAGGCCGGGGGGGGGCCGGTAGTCGGGGCCCAGCGCCCGCAGGATGAAGCGCGCCCCGTTCCACACCTTGTTGCAGAAGTGCCGGTACCCCAGGACGCGCCCCACGTCCAGGTTGATGTCGCGGCCTGGGGGGGGCACGGGGGGGGTCAGGGGACATGGGGGGGGACGTGGGGGGCAACGGGGACACGGGGGGGGGTGGGGATGGGGGGATGTGGGGGGGGGACACGGGGGGAACCGGGGGGGGGGGCTGGAGATGGAGGGCAGACGACAGGCGTGGGGGGGGGTCTGTGGGGAGATGGGGGGACCACAGGGGTCCGGGGGGGGGCATGGGGTGTTTGGGGGGGGGCACAGGGCGCTGGGGGGGCCACAGGGGCGCGGGGGGGGCCGCGGGGGGGTCCCTACCCTGGGCGGTGTAGGCGCAGAGGGCGAAGCGCAGGGCGTCCGTCCCGCACTCGGGGATCCCGTTGGGGAAGTCTCGTTTCTGGGGGGGGGGCGGCAGGGGTCACCCCCTGGGGGGGTCACAGCCCCCCCCGGCCCCCCCGGCCCCCCCCGCGCCCCCACCTGCCCCTCCCGCGCCCGCTCCAGCTCGGCCGGGTCCAGGTTGCTGTTCTCCAGCTGCTCGTGCAGACCCTGGGGGGGACACGGACACACGTGGGGACCCCCCCGCGGCCCCCCCAGCCCCCCGGTGCTCGCCAGTCACGCTGGAACACCCCCCCAAGACCCCCCCAGGAACCCCAAGCCCCCCTGGGACCCTCCAGACCACCCTGAACCCCCCCTGGGACCCCCCAAGACCTCCCCACCCCCCCCAGGGCCCTCCTGGGACCCCCCCAGGACTCCCCCAGACCCCCCGGGACCCCCCCGAACCCCCCAAGACCTCCCCAGACCCCCCCGGGACCCCCCAGACCCCCCAAGACCTCTCCACTGGCCCCCCCAGGACCCCCTAGACTCCCCAAGACCCCCCCAGCCCACCCTGAACCCTCCCTGGGACCCCACCAGACCCTCCTGGGACCCCCAGCCCCCCCAGGACCCCCCCCGACCCCCCGGCCCCCCCCACCTGCAGCGAGATGCCGGTGATGACGTCCAGGGGGTCGATGACGTTCCCCAGGGATTTGCTCATTTTCCGCCCGTGGGCGTCCCGGACGATGGCGTGGAGGTAAACCTGGGGGGGGCACGGGGGGGTCCTGAGGGGGGGCACGGAGGTCCTGGGGGGGGGCTGGAGGGTCCCGGGGGGGCTGGGGGTTCCCAGGGGGGTCCTGGGGGTTTCAGGGGGTCTATGGGGGGTCTGGGGGGGGTCCCAGAGGGGCTGGGGGGGTCCTGAATGAATCTGGGGGTCCTGGGGGCGGGGTCCCGCCTCTCAGAAGGGTCTGGAGGGACCGTGGGGGCTGCGGAGGGTGCGGGGGGGTCCCCGAGGGTGCCCGGGGGCTGGGGGTGTCCCGGGGGGGTGCGGGGGGGGGGTCCTGGGGGGGTTTTCTGGTAAATCTGGGGGTCCAGAGGGTCCCTGGGGGGGGGGGTCCCGCCTCTCAGAAGGGTCTGGGGGGACCGTGGGGGCTGCGGAGGGTGCGGGGGGGTCCCCGAGGGTGCCCGGGGGCTGGGGGGGTCCCGGGGGGGTGCGGGGGGGTCCCACCTCGCGGAAGGGCAGCCGCCCGGTCAGCGCCAGCCCCAGCATCACCATCCGGGCCACCCAGAAGAAGAGGATGTCGTGGCCGGTCTCCAGCAGCGTCCCCGGGTAGAAAACCTCCAGGTCCTGGCTCTGGGGGGGCGGGGGGGGGCACGGGGGGGGTCAGGGCTGGGGGCGACCCCCAGGACCCCCCCGCCCCCCCCTGCACCCCCCCAGGCTCACGGGCTCGGGCCAGCCGAAGATGGAGAAGGGGAAGAGGCCGGAGGAGAACCAAGTGTCCAGGACGTCCTCGTCTGCGGCGGGGGGGTCACGGGGAGCCCCAGCGCCCCCCCAGCGCCGACCAGTAACCCCCGGTGCTTCCCCATGCACCCCGCTGCTCCCACCGCCCCCCCCAGTGCCCCCCCAGTGCCTCCCAGCAACCCCCGGTGCCCCCCAGTGCTTCCCAGTTCACCCCAGTGCCCCCCCCAGTGCCTCCCAGCAACCCCCAGTGCCCCCCCAACACCTCCCAGTGCCCCCCCCGTGCCTCCCAGCAACCCCCGGTGCCCCCCAGTGCTTCCCAGTTCACCCCAGTGCCCCCCCCAGTGCCTCCCAATGCTTCCCAGTTCACCCCAGTGCCTCCCAGCAACCCCCGGTGCCCCCCAGTGCCCCCCAGTTCACCCCAGTGCCCCCCCCAGTGCCTCCCAATGCTTCCCAGTTCACCCCAGTGCCTCCCAGCAACCCCCGGTGCCCCTCAGTGTTTCCCAGTTCACCCCAGTGCCCCCCCCCCGTGCCTCCCAGCAACCCCCGGTGCCTCCCAGTGCTTCCCCGTTCACCCCAGTGCCCCCCCGAGCTCTCCAATACGCCTCAGTACCCCCCAGGGGCTCCCAGTACCGCCCCCCCCAGCGCATCCCAATACTCCCTGGCGCTTCCCAGCGTTCCCAACGCCTCCCAGTGCCCCCCAGTGCCCCCCACCTTGGCGCAGGGTGACTCGCTCGGGGGCCACCCCGAAGTTCCGGGCAGCTTTCTCCCGCGCCTCCTCCTCGCTGCGCCCGCTCACCCAGTACCGGTCGTCCCCGTCCTGCCGCGACCCACGGCGGCGTCAGCCCCACGGCGGCGTCGGCCCCACGGCGTCAGCCCCACGGCATCGGCCCCACGGCGGCGTCAGCCCCACGGCGCCAGCCCCCCCCGGGGCCCTCAGCCCCATAGCAAGGGGTCGTCTCTGGCAACCCCCGGCCCCCAGCCCCACAGCAGCCCCCCCCAGCCCCACAGCAGCCGCCCCACTGACCTCCCCGGGGGGGACGTTGGGGTCGTCGACGGTGACGAAGTACGCGGGGATGCGATGGCCCCACCAGAGCTGCCGGGAGATGCACCAGTCCCTGGGGGGGGCGACAGACACGCGTCGGGGGCAGCCCCACGGCGGGGGGCAGGGGCTCCCCTTGGCACGGGGGGCGGGAGTTGTGGGGCAGCGGCTGTGGGGCAGGGTTCCCCCCCCAAGGGCTGTGGGGCAGGCTCTCCTTGACGCTATGGGGCAGGACTATGGGGCAGGCACTCGGCTGTGGGGCAGGACCCCCCACCTAGCACTATGGGGCAGGGGTTGTGGGGCAGGCTCTCCTTGACGCTATAGGGCAGGACTATGGGGCAGGCACCCAGCCGTGGGGCAGGCACCCAGCTATGGGGCAGGACTATGGGGCAGGCACCCGGCTGTGGGGCAGGCACCTAGCTATGGGGCAGGGCTGTGGGGCAGGACCCCCCACCTAGCACTATGGGGCAGGGTTCCCCCCCAGGGCTATGGGGCAGGCACCCAGCTGTGGGGCAGGCACCTAGCTATGGGGCAGGGCTGTGGGGCAGGCACGTGGCTGTGGGGCAGGCACCCAGCTATGGGGCAGGACTATGGGGCAGGGCCCGGCCGTGGGGCAGGCACCCAGCTATGGGGCAGGGCTATGGGGCAGGCACCCCGCCGTGGGGCAGGCACCTAGCTACGGGGCAGGGCTATGGGGCAGGCACCCCGCCGTGGGGCAGGCACCTAGCTACGGGGCAGGGCTATGGGGCAGGCACCCCGCCGTGGGGCAGGCACCTAGCTACGGGGCAGGGCTATGGGGCAGGCACCCCGCCGTGGGGCAGGCACCTAGCTACGGGGCAGGGCTATGGGGCAGGCACCCCGCTGTGGGGCAGGCACCTAGCTACGGGGCACGGCTATGGGGCAGGCACCCCGCCGTGGGGCAGGCACCCAGCTATGGGGCAGGGCTATGGGGCAGGCACCCCGCCGTGGGGCTCACCGGATGTTGTCCATCCACTGGAACCAGGTGCGGGTGTGGGTGGGGGGGCGCAGGCGCAGGTCCCCCCTCCGGACGGCGGCGGCCGCCCCCCGCGCCAGCCCCTGGCACCGCACGTACCACTGCGGCTTCAGCAGCGGCTCCACCACGTCCTTCGACCGGCTGCGCGGGCGCCCGCCGTCACCCTGCGGCGCCCCACGGACGCCCCACGGGACCCACGGACGCCCCACGGCGACCCACGGACGCCCCACGGGACCCACGGACGCCCCACGGACGCCCCATGGGACCCAGGGACGCCCCACGGACGCCCCACGGCGACCCACGGACGCCCCACGGCGACCCAGGGACGCCCCACGGACGCCCCACGGGACCCACGGACACCCCACGGACGCCCCACGGGACCCACGGACGCCCCACGGACGCCCCACGGCGACCCACGGACGCCCCACGGCAACCCACGGACGCCCCACGGGACCCACGGACACCCCACGGACGCCCCACGGGACCCACGGACGCCCCACGGCGACCCACGGACGCCCCACGGGACCCATGGACGCCCCACGGGACCCAGGGACGCCCCACGGATGCCCCACGGGACCCACGGACACCCCACAGTGACCCACGGACGCCCCACAGACGCCCCATGGGATCCACGGATGCCCCACAGTGACCCACAGACGCCCCATGGGACCCATGGACACCCCACAGTGACCCATGGACACTCCACGGCGACCCACGGACACCCCACGGGACCCAGGGCCACCACACAGCAACCCACAGACACCTGACAGTGACCCACGGACACCCCACGGGACCCACGGATGCCCCATGGCGACCCACGGACACCCCACAGCGACCCACGGATGCCCCACGGCGACCCACGGACACCCCACAGCGACCCACGGATGCCCCACGGCAACCCACGGACACCCCACAGCGACCCACGGATGCCCCACGGCGACCCACGGACACCCCACGGGACCCACGGATGCCCCACGGCGACCCACGGACACCCCACGGGACCCACGGATGCTCCACAGTGACCCATGGACACCCCATGGCGACCCACAGGACCCACAGATGCCCCACGGGACCCACGGACACCCCACGGGACCCGCGGTGACCCCCGGCCGCCCCCCGGCCCCGCCGCCGCCCCCACCTGCAGATGGGGACCACCATGGGGTTCTCGGTGACCCCCCGGAAGAGCCCCCGCTGCTTCAGCGCCTCCAGCACGGCCGCTCGCCCCGTGAAGCGCGGCAGCCCCTGGGGGGGCGGCGGGTCACCCCCTCGCCCCCCGTGTGCCCCCCGGCCCCACACGGCCCCGCGGCCCCCCCGGCCCCCCCGCGGCCCGTGCCCCCGGCCCCACGCGTCCCCGTGGCCCCCCGTAGCCCCCCCACGTCCCGTGCCCCCCCACGTCCCCCCAGAGCCCCCCCAGACCCCCGTGTCCCACCATAACCCCCCCAGCCCCATAGCCCCCCCCACGGCCCCCTATGTGCCCCCCAGCCCCCCCATAGCCCCCCCCAGCCCCCCCACGTCCCGTGCCCCCCCCACGTCCCCCCGGAGCCCCCCCAGACCCCCGTGTCCCACCATGACCCCCCCAGCCCCATAGCCCCCCCCACGGCCCCCTGCGCCCCCCAGCCCCACACCCCCGTGTCACCCCACGGCCCCCCAGCCCCCCCGTGAGCCCCCACCAGGAAGGGGGGGGGCACGTTGACGAGCCGCCCGTCCTCCCCGATGACGCTGGGGCGGGGCAGCCCGTGGCGCTGCCCCACCTCGAAGTCGGTGGCGTCGTGGGCGGGCGTGATCTTCACCGCGCCTGGGGGGGCGGGGTCAGGCGCGGGACACGCCCGCCGCCGCCCCGCCCCGACACACCCACCCGCCGACCCCGCGGAGAGCCCCCGTCCCGGGACACGCCCCCGTCCCGGGACACGCCTCCACGCCCAGCCACGCCCCGTTCTGAACCACGCCCCTGTCCCTGGCCACACCCCCCACTGTAAACCACGCCCCCGTTCTAAGCCACACCTCTGCGTGTGAGCCATGCCCACAACCCAAACCACACCCACACGAAGCCACCCCCATTCTAAGCCACACCCCACATACAAACCACACCCAGGAACCCAAACCACACCCACACTAAGCCACACCCTCATTAGCCACACCCCATCCTAAACCAGGCCACACCCCCACATGCAAACCACGCCCACAACATGCACCACACCCATGCTATGCCACACCCCCACTCTTAGCCACACCCCAATCTAAACCACACCCACATTCTTAACCACACCCTGTTATAAACCACGCCCCCACCCCGAGCCCCACCCCCACTCAACCCCACCCCGCCCCTGGAAGCCCCGCCCCCTCACCGGTGCCGAAGCTGGGGTCGACGAAGGCGTCGTGCAGCACGGGCAGGCTCCGCCCCGTGAAGGGGTGTCGCACGCGGCGACCCCGCAGGTGCTGGGGGGGAAGGGGCAACGTCACCCTCAGGCCACGCCCACCCCGAGCCACGCCCGCCCCCGCTCGGGCCACGCCCGCCCCCACCAATCCCCGCCTCCCCATATCCCCACTGCCCCGCCTTCAGGGCAGCGCCCCGCCCTGCCCGTGCAAGCCCCGCCCCAGCCACCCCCCCGTGTGAGGCCACGCCCCCCGAAGCCCCGCCCACCTGGTAGCGGGGGTCGTCGGGGTGCACGGCCACGGCCACGTCCCCCAGCATCGTCTCCAGGCGCGTCGTCGCCACGATGACCTCTTGCTCCTCCCCCTCGCCTGGTGGGCGGGGTCAGTGGGTAAAGGGCGGGGTCAACAGGGAGGGGGCGGGGTCAGCGGGAAAGGGTGGGGTCAGCAGGGAGGGGCGGGGTCAGCAGGGAAAGGGCGGGGTCAGCGGGGAGGGGCGGGGTCAGCAGGGAAAGGGTGGGGTCAGTGGGGTGGGGTCAGTGGGAAAAGGGCGGGGTCAGTGGGGAGGGGGTGGGGTCAGCAGGGAAAGGGCGGGGTCAGCAGGGAAAGGGTGGGGTCAGCAGGGAAAGGGCGGGGTCAGCAGGGTGGGGTCAGTGGGGAAAGGGCGGGGTCAGCAGGGAAAGGGTGGGGTCAGCAGGGAGGGGGTGGGGTCAGCAGGGAAAGGGCGGGGTCAGCAGGGAAAGGGCGGGGTCAACAGGGAGGGGGTGGGGTCAGCGGGAAAGGGCGGGGTCAGCGGGGAGGGGTCAGCAGGGAAAGGGCGGGGTCAACAGGGAGGGGGCAGGGTCAGCAGGAAAGGGCGGGGTCAGCGGGGAGGGGTCAGCAGGGAAAGGGCGGGGCCAGCGGGGAGGCAGACTCAGCCCCCCCAATGCCCCGCTCTGGGGCAGCCCCACTGCGCCCCAGCCCCTGCTCTGGGGCCGCCCCCCCCCCGTGCCCGCCCCCCCCGGCCCCCCCGCACCCACCGGCCCCCTCCAGCGGGTAGGCGAAGGCCACCAGCACCCCGAACTCGACGGGGGTCTCGTACCCCGGCACCCGCAGCAGCGTCCGGCCCCCCAGCTCCTTCTTGTCCACCTGGGGGGGGGCAGGGGGGGCTCTGACCCACGGCGACCCACGGGTGCCCCCCCCCCCCCCCGGGGCACCCCCCAGCCCCATAGACACCCTTCAGGCACCCCCAACCCCACTGACACCCCCCCAGGGACACGCCACATCCCCCCACGAGCACCCCCCGGCCCCCCCGCCAGCCCCCTTCCCGGCCCCCCCGGCCCCACCTCGATGTCGGAGATGGCGGAGTTGAGGGCGCAGGACCAGTGCACCAGGCGGGTGCTGCGGTAGATCAGCCCCGACTCGTGCAGCCGCACAAAAGCCTCTCGCACGGCCCGGCACATTTTCTGGGGGGGCGTAGGCGGGGTGAGGGGGGGTCGGGGGCCCCCAGACCCCCCGATACCCCCCCGTAACTCGCCCCGACCCCACACGCCCCCCCAGACCCCACAGATCCCCCCCAGCCCCTACAGAATCCCCCCTGACCCCCTGCAGCCCCCCCAGCCCCCACACACCCCCCAGCCCCATAGCCTGCCATACAGCCCCCCCAGCCCCCACAGACCCCCCCGACCCCATACGACCCCCCCAGCCCCCATAGAACCCCCCCGAGCACCTATGCCCCCCCCAACCCCACAGATCCCGACCCCCCCAGATCCCCCCCAAGACCCCCTGCAGCCCCCCCATACCCCCCCAGCCCCCATACACCCCCCAGCCCCCACAGACCCCCCCAACCCCATACGACCCCCCCAGACCCTATAGAACCCCCCCGAGCACCTATGCCCCCCCAACCCCACAGATCCCGACCCCCCCATACCCCCCTCAGACCCCCCCCAGATCCCCCCCAAGACCCCCTGCAGCCCCCCCAGCCCGCCCTCTGACCCCATATGACCCCCCGACCCTATAGAACCCCCCCAGAGCACCTATGCCCCCCCAGCCCGCCCTCTGACCCCATATGACCCCCCCGACCCTACAGACCCCCCCCAGAGCACCTATGCCCCCCCAGCCCCCCCTCTGACCCCATATGACCCCCCCGACCCTACAGACCCCCCCCAGAGCACCTATGCCCCCCCAGCCCCCCCTCTGACCCCATATGACCCCCCGACCCTACAGAACCCCCCTGAGCACCTATGCCCCCCCAGCCCCCCCGCTCCCCCCCCAGCCCCCCTGCAGCCCCCCCCCAGCCCCACGCCCCCCCCCTCGACCGCAGGGAGCCCCCCCAGCCCCCCCTCACAGGGTCCATGGTGAAGCAGGCTCGGTCCCAGTCCATGGAGGCCCCCAGGCGCCGCAGCTGCTGGTAGATGCGGTCGCCCTTCCTGGGAGAGGGGGCGGCCGTGGGGCGGCTGTGGGGCGGCCGTGGGGCTGGGGGGGCTACGGGGCTGGAGTACGGCCGCGGGGCTGGGGGGGCTACGGGGCCGGGGGCAGCTACACGGGGCCGTGGAGCACCGTGGGGCGCCGTGGGGCTGGCCGTGGGTCTCTGCGGGGCGCCGTGGGGCTGGCCGTGGGTCTCTGCGGGGCGCCGTGGGGCTGGCCGTGGGTCTCTGTATGTTACTGTGGGACGCAGCGGGGCTCTGTGGGGCCGGCCGTGGGTTTCTATGGGGCCGGCCGTGGGTCTTTATACGTCACTGGGGGACTTTGCAAGGCTCCGTGGGGCCGGCCGTGGGGCTCCGTGGGGCTGACTACGGGTCTTTATGCATTACTGTGGGGCTGGCCGTGGCTCTCTATGGGGCCGGCCGTGGCTCCCCGTGGGGCCGGCCGTGGGTGCCCGTGGGGCTGACCACGGGTCTTTATGCATTACTGTGGGGCTGGCCGTGGGTCTCTGTGGGGCCGGCCGTGGCTCCCTGTGGGGCCGGCCGTGGGTCTCCGTGGGGCTGACCACGGGTCTTTATGCGTTACTGTGGCTCTCTATGGGGCCGGCCGTGGCTCTCTATGGGGCCGGCCGTGGGTGCCCGTGGGGCCGGCCGTGGGGCAGCACTCACTCGTCCTTCCAGCGCCAGACCTCGCGCAGAAAGTCCTCGCGGCCGAGCTGGTGGCGCGTGAGCCCGCGCTGCCGCCAGAGCCGCCGCTCCACCACCACCTGCGTGGCGATGCCGGCGTGGTCGCAGCCCGGGTTCCACAGCGTCGTCGCCCCCCGCATCCGGTGCCTGCGGGGCACGCCGTGGGGCTGGGGAGCTCGCCGTGGGGCTGGGGGGGGGCCTTGGGGGTATGCCGTGGGGCTGGGGGACACGCCGTGGGGCTGGGGGGGAGGCTTGGGAGGCATGCCGTGGGGCTGGGGGGGGGCCTTGGGGGTATGCCGTGGGGCTGGGGGACACGCCGTGGGGCTGGGGGGGGGACTTGGGGGTATGCCGTGGGGCTGGGGGACACACCATGGGGCTGGGGGGCACGCCGTGGGGCTGGGGGGGAGACTTGGGAGGCATGCCGTGGGGCTGGGGGGGGGACTTGGGGGTATGCCGTGGGGCTGGGGGACACGCTGTGGGGCTGGGCAGGAGGGCTTGGGGGGCACGCCATGGGGCTGGGGGGGGGACGGCGACGACAGACGGACGGGACTTGTGGGGCACCGTGGGGAGGGTGGGCGGGGGGCGTGGGGCCGCGCCGTGGGGCAGGGGCCCGCAGCGGGGCAGGAGGAGGGTGCGGGGGCCGGCGTCGCGGTGGGTCGCGGTGGGTCGCAGTGGGTCGCGGTGGGTCGCAGTGGGTCGCGGTGGGTCGCGGTGGGTCGCGGTGGGTCGCGCTCACCAGCGGGCGAGGCTGTCCTGGATGGCGCTGGTGAGGGCGTGGCCCAGGTGGAGGGAGCCGGTGACGTTGGGGGGGGGGACGCACATCATGAAAACCCCCCGGGGGTTGGGCTCCGCCACGCTGGAGCGCTGCGGGCGGGGCAGGGCGGGGCTCGCACCAGGACCCTCGCACGGGGACCCGGCACGAGGACCCTCCCCCAAGAACCCTGGCAGGGGGACTCACACCCGAGGACCTCGCACGGGGACCCTCGCACGGGGACCCTCGCACGAGGGTCTTTGCACAGGGGCCCTCGCACGGGAATCTCGCATGTGGACCCTTGCACGGGAACCCTCGCACAAGGGTCTTTGCACGGGGGCCCTCGCACGAGGGTCTTGCCCGCAGGCCTTCCTGTGACGACCCTCCCACGAGGGCTTTGCACGAGGACCGCTGCCCGGGGACCCTCCCCCAAGAACCCTGGCAGGGGGACTCACACCCGAGGACCTCGCACGGGGACCCTCGCACGGGGACCCTCACACGGGAATCTTACCCATGGACCCCTGCAGGGGAACCCTCCCACGAGGATCTCTGCGCAGAGACCCTCCCGAGACGACCCTCCCACGGGGACCCTGGCGCGGGGGACCCTCGCACGAGAGCCCCCCCGTCGCACGAGAGCCCCCCCGTCGCACGAGAGCCCCCCGCGCTCACCCCGTACTCGGGTTTGAAGAAGCCCTGCCGCTCCCACCAGCTGTACCAGGCGGCCTCCACGTACTGCGGGCTGTACGACTCCGGCAGCGGCACCGACACGTCTGGGGACACGGGGGGGGACACCGGGGGGGGACACCGGGGGGACGGCGGGGACGTGGCAGGGATGGGGACGACAGGGACGGATGTAGAGGGGACAGAAATGGACATGGACGGGGACAAGAACAGGGACACGGGGGGACAGGGATGGGGACAGGGACAACGGGCACAGCGGAGACACGGGGACAGGGATGGGGACAGGGCAGGGACGGGGACAACACGGACACGGAGGGGACAAGAACAGGGAGATGGTGGGGACAGGGATGGGGACAGGGATGGGGATGGGGACATGGCAGGGATGGGGACAACAGGGACACAGGGGGGACAGGGATGAGGATGATGGACACGGAGGGGACAAGAACAGGGAGACGGTGGGGACAGGGATGGGGACAGGGACAACGGGCACAGTGGAGACACGGGGACAGGGATGGGGACAGGGATGGGGACAGGGACACGGCAGGGATGGGGACAACAGGGACACGGAGGGGACAAGAACAGGGAGATGGTGGGGACAGGGATGGGGACAGGGACAACGGGCACAGCGGAGACACGGGGACAGGGATGGGGACAGGGCAGGGACAGGGACACGGCAGGGATGGGGACAACAGGGACACGGAGGGGACAGGGATGAGGATGACAGGGACACGGAGGGGACAAGAACAGGGACACAGGGGGACAGGGATGGGGACAGGGACAACGGGCACAGCGGAGACACGGTGGGGACAGGGATGGGGACAGGGACATGGCAGGGACGGGGACAACAGGGATGGGGACGTGGCGGGGACGGGGACAACAGGGACACGGGGGGACAGGGATGGCAAGAGGGACAACGGGCACGGTGGGGACAGGGACAGCAGGGACATAGAGGGATGGGGATGACGGACACGGAGGGGACAAGAACAGGGAGACGGTGGGGACAGGGATGGGACGGGGACGTGGTGGGGGCAGGGCAGGGACGGGGACACGGCGGGGACGGGGACAACAGGGACACGGGGGGGGACACGGACGGAGACGGGGACATGGACACGAGAACGGGGATGAGGAAACGGGGACGGGGTGGGGATGGGGGGCACGGGGACCCGGGGGGGGGGCAGAGGGACACGGCTCAGCACCGCGGCCCACCGGCCCCCGGGCCCCCCCGTGTCCCCCCCGCCGCGGCCCCCCTCACCCTTCTTCTCCCCCGGGGGGGTGGGCAGGTCGTAGGTCAGCACCCCGGGGGCCCGGCGCTCCTTCTTCGGCGCCTTCGCCTTCGCCTGCGCACGGAGACCCTCGGCACCGACCCACGGCATTGACCCACGGCACCCACCCATGGCACCCACCCTCATCACCGACCCTCATCACCGACCCTCGGCACCCACCCTTGTCACCGACCCTCGGCACCCACCCTCGGCACCCACCCTCGGCATTGACCCACGGCACCGACCCATGGCACCCACCCTCGGCACCCACCCTTGTCACTGACCCATGGCACCCACCCACGTCACCGACCCACGGCACCCACCCTCGGCACCCACCCTCGGCATTGACCCACGGCACCCACCCTCGGCACCCACCCACGGCACCCACCCATGTCATCGACCCTCGGCACCCACCCTTGGCATTGACCCACGGCACCCACCCTCGTCACCCACCCATGGCACCCACCCTCGGCCCTCCCAGCGGGGGTCCCGCCCTTGGGTCCCCTCCCCACCCCGCCGTGGGTCGGGGTCGCCCACCTGCTGCTCGCGGCTCTTCTCCTGTTTCTGCTGGAATTTCTCCAGTTTCTCCTTTTTTTTCGCCTCTTTCTTCAGCTGCGCCGCGCTCTTGGCTGGGGGGGTGGCGGCCTGCCCCACGGCATCCTGCCCCACGGCATCCTGCCCCACGGCATCCTGCCCCACGGCGTCTGGCCCCACGGCGTCCTGCCCCACGGCGTCTGGCCCCACGGGCCCCAGCTCCACTGGGGACAGCAGGGTGACATCTCTGCCCCCAGCCCCACAACCCCCCGGCCTTCCAGCCCCACGGCCCCAGCCCCCCCCGCAGACCCACCCAGCCCCACAGCACCTCACCCTGGGGGGGGGGCACCCCATGGCAAAGCCCCACATCCCCCAGCCCCATAGTGACTCACCTGGAGGCCCCCCCACCCCGGCAGAGCCCCACAGGGCCCAAGTCCCACAGCCCCATAGCCCCAGCCCCACGGCACCCCCAGCCCCACGGCCCACACCCCCCGCCCCACATCTCCCAGCTCCACATCTCCCAGCCCCACGGCATCCCAGCCCCACCCCCCAACGCCACGGCACCCCCAGCCCCACACCCCACACCCCCCGCCCCACATCTCCCAGCCCCACGGCACCCCCAGCCCCACGGCCCCAGCCCCACGGCATCCCAGCCCCACCCCCCAACGCCACGGCACCCCCAGCCCCACACCCCACACCCCCCACCCCACATCTCCCAGCCCCACGGCACCCGCAGCCCCACGGCCCACACCCCCAGCCCCACGGCACCCCCCGCCCCACATCTCCCAGCCCCACGGCCCCAGCCCCACGGCACCCCCAGCCCCACATCTCCCAGCCCCACGGCACCCCCAGCCCCACGGCCCCAGCCCCACGGCATCCCAGCCCCACCCCCCAACGCCACGGCACCCCCAGCCCCACACCCCACACCCCCCGCCCCACATCTCCCAGCCCCACGGCACCCCCAGCCCCACACCCCCCCCAGCGCCTCACCGCGTGGGGCCGGGCTCTCCTCCCCGCAGAGCCCCACGTCCCCCAGGACGGCGCGGAAGTGGGGCTGGCGGACGCAGGTGAGGAACCAGCGGGTGACGCTGGGGAAGGGGGCGCGGGCGGCCGCGTCCAGCACCTGCGGACGGGGGGGGGACACGGCGTGGGCACGGGGGGGGCGGGACGCGGGGGGTGTATGGGGGACACGGACAGGAGGGGACGCGGGGGGACGCGGGGGGTGTGGGGAGACAGGGGGGGTCTAGGGAGATGGGGGGGTCCAGGGAGACGGGGGGGGTCCAGGGAGACGGGGGGGGCCGGGGGGGCGACTCACGTGCTGGAAGGGGGGCAGGAGGGCGCAGGTGACGGTGACGTCGGCCAGGGTGACGTCCTCCCCCACCAGGAAGGTCCGGTGGCGCAGGTGGGACTCCAGCGCCCGCAGCGCCCGCCGCAGCTCCTCCCCCGCGCGGCTCCGCGCCTGGGGGGGGGGGGGGGCACCCGTGGGGCCCGGCGGCCGCCACCCACGGCACCCCCCCGCCCCACGGCACCCCCCCGCCCCACGGCACCCCCCCCCCCACGGCACCCGCAGCCCCGGTGTCCGGGACACACAGATCCCACCGACCCCGGTGCCCAGCACCCCCGCCCCCCGCTGTCCTGCCCCACAGAACCCCCCCCCCCCCAGGGCCCCCCCGAGCCCCCAACAGCAGCAGCCTCCCCCACCAGCTCCACCCCAGTGACCCCCACAGCCCCCCCAGCCCCCCCATAGCCTCTACACGCCCCAGAGCCCCCCAGCCCCAGAGCCCCCCCAGCCCCCAGAGTCCCCCCCAGCCCCAGAGCCCCCCCAGAGCCCCCCTACCCCTGCACCCCCCAGCCCCCCAATAGCCCCCCCGTAACCCCCCAGCCCCATAGCCCCCCCAGCCCCCAGATCCCCATCGCCCCCCCAGCCCCAAGCCCCCCCCAGCCTCTACACCCCCCAGAGCCCCCCCAGCCCCACACCCCCCCGCTGCCAGAACCCTCCCGTAGCCCCCCCAGCCCTATAACCCCTGCACCCCCCAGCCCCCCAATAGCCCCCCCGTAACCCCCCATAGCCCCCCCAGCCCCCAGATCCCCATCGCCCCCCCAGCCCCAAGCCCCCCCACAGCCTCTACACCCCCCAGCCCCACACCCCCCCGCCGCCAGAACCCTCCCGTAGCCCCCCCAGCCCCCAGCCCCCCATCGCCCCCCCAGCCCCCGAGCCCCCCCGTTACCTCCCGGCCCCCCCCCTGCAGGAGGGCGGCCGCCGGCGCCAGCTCGCTCTCGGCGAAGGCGACCCACTGGCGCACCAGGGCGGCGCGGGGGGGGTCGCCCCCCCCCAGCAGCGCGGGGGGGCTGACGAAGATGGCGGCGGGGCCGGGCCCGGCCAGCAGGGCCCCCCCGGGGGTGCGCAGGGCGGGCAGGGGGGCGCCGGGCCGCAGCCCCCCCGGCAGGGCCCCCCCCGGCAGCCGCTGCAGCAGGGGGGGCCGCGGGCCGTAGCGGGCGGCGATCAGGACCCGGCGGGCCGGGGCGTCGGCGGGGGGGGGCGGCACGAAGAGCAGCGGGGGGGGCGCCGGGGGGGCCATGGCTGCGGGGGGGGGGGACAGAGAGAGAGGGGGGGTCGGGGGGGAGAAATGGGGGGGGAAACGGGGGTCTAGAGGGGGCTGGGGGGGGGAATGGGGGTCGGGGGGGGAGAAATGGAGGTCGGGGGGGGCCGGGGGGGGAGAAATGGAGGTCGGGGGGGGGGAATGGGGGTCGGGGGGGGAGAAATGGAGGTCGGGGGGGGGCCGGGGGGGGGAATGGGGGTCGGGGGGGGCTGGGGGGGGAATGGGGGTCGGGGGGGGAGAAATGGAGGTCGGGGGGGGGCCGGGGGGGGGAATGGGGGTCGGGGGGGGCTTTGGGGGTCGGGGGGGGAGATGGGGGTCAGAGGGGGGGCCTGGGGGGGAGAAACGGGGGGGGGCTGGGGAGGGGACTTTGGAGTGCTGGGGGGGAAATGGGGGTCGGGGGGGCACCGGGGGGAGTTTTGGGGGGCCCCGGGGCCGGGGGGGGATTCGAGGGGGGTCACGGGGGGCTTTGGGGGGGACACCGGGGCCCGGGGGGGGCCAGGGGTCACCAGCGCCTCAGTGGGGGGGGGGGCCACGGGGAGCTGGGGGGGGCACTGGGAGCACTGGGAGGCCGGCTGGGGGGGGGTCCCGGTGCCGGGGGGGGGTGGTGGGCGTCACGGGGTCGCGGGGGGTCACGGGGGGGGTCGCGGTCCCGCCCCGCCCCCCCCCGCTACCTGCTGCTGCTGCTGCGGCGGGAGCGGACACGTGGGGCGGCGCTCGGGACTGCGCATGCGCGGCCCCGCCCCTTCCCTCCGCGCATGCGCGCCGCGCTCCCCCACCCCCCTTTACCACAGAGCCCGGCGCGACAGCGCGGCGTCAGAGCCCCTGCGCGGGGCACAGCGCCCCCCAGCGGCGCGGCGGCGCACCCCCCCAAAAAACCCCCCAAACCGCAGAAATTCGGGTGTCCCCCCCCCCCCAAAAAAAACCAAAACCCAAAACCCAACAAACGTGACTCCAAAAAAAAAACCCAAAACAAAAACCCAACAAACGTGACTCCAGCGCAGCGGGGCCGTAGGGTTTATTGCGTGTCCCCCGACCGCACATCGGGGTGCGGGGGGTGGGGGGGGCGCGGGGGGGGTCCTGCGGCGTGTCCCCCCCCCGTCATGGCGGGGTCACTGTTTCTGCTGCAGGGCCTCCTTGCGCGCCGCGTCCTGCAGCAGCTGCGTGTCCACCTCGTCGGCCGGCAGCTGGACGTAGCGCACCACCGAGCCCCGGATGAAGCAGTTCTTCACCGACAGCTGGGGGGGGGAAGGGGGGGGGTTGTGTCAGGCGACACCCCCCCCCCACCCCCAAATACCCCCCCCCGGCCCGGAGACGCGCGCGGGGTCCCTCACCATGTGGGGGTACTTCTCGGGGTCGGTGACGCTGATGTCCGTCAGTTTGATGTTCAGGTACTGGGGGGGGCGGTTAGAGATACACCCACACACACCCCCCCCGGGGCCCCCCCAGCCCCAGAGACGCCCCCCAGAGCCCCCCCTCCCGCCCCCCAGCCCCCCCCCAGCCCCTCAGAGCCCCCCCAGCCCCCTCACCCTGCCCCATAGAGCACCCCCCCAGCCCCAAAGACTCCCCCTCTCCCTGCCCCCCCAGCCCCCCCCGACCCACAGACCACCCCCCCCGGCCCCACAGACCCCCGCGGTGCCCCCCCAGCCCCACAAACGCCCCCCAGAGCCCCCCCTCCAGCCCCACAGATCTCCTCTGCCCCCCAGCCCCCCCAGCCCCTCAGAGACCCCCCAGCCCCCTCTCCCTGCCCCCCCCCGCCCCATAGACCCCCCCTCACCTGATCCACCGAGTGCAGGGTCCCACAGATGCTGAAGAGGAGAGAAACGGGGTTAATGGGGGGGGGGGCCCAGGGGGGAGTCCCAGACATGGGGGGGGGGTCCGGGGGGGGTCTATGACGGGGGGGCCATGGGGGGGGTCCATGGGGGGCCTGGAAGGGGGGAGGCTCCACAGGGAAGACCTGGGGTGGGTCCATGGCGGGGTCTACGGGGGAAGTCTGAGGGGGGGGCCCATGGGGGGGGTCCGGGGGGGTTTCTACGCGGGGGGGGTGTCGCTCCTCACCTGAGGTCGTTCTTCAGCTCCACCACCACGTCCTTCCCCACCAGGGACTTGAAGAAGGAGTAGAAGAGCTGGGGGGGGACACACGGGGGGGTCAGGGGGGGTCGGGGGTCCCGGGGGGTCCCGGGGGGGTCGGGGGTCCCCGGGATTTCCCCCCCCCCCCCCCCCCGTTCTCACCATCGCGGCCGCCGCGGCGCCTCCCCCGCCCGCCAGGAGCGCGCGCTCCGCCGCACGCCCCGCCCCCTTCCGCCGCGGCCGCCGGCCTGGCCCCGCCCACAACCCCGCCCACCCCCCTCCGAGGCCCCGCCCCCGCCGGAGCCCCGCCCCGCGCCTGTCCCTAGGCTCTGCCCGCCCCTTTCGGAGGCCCCGCCCACTCCCTCTCCGAGGCCCCGCCCCCGCCGGAGCCCCGCCCCGCGCCTGTCCCTAGGCTCTGCCCGCCCCTTTCCGAGGCCCCGCCCACGGGCCCCGCCGGACGCGGAGGCGGCGGGCGGAAGTGACTCACCCGCCCCCGCGCCGGGGCAAAGGTCGAAGGGCGGGGCCGGGGACACCCAGGTCCCCCGCGGGACCCCCGCGTGTCACGTGTCCCTCGCAGGTCACGTGTCTCTCGCGTGTCACGTGTCCCGCGTGTCCCCACGTCCCTCGCGTGTCCCATGTTCCCATCCCCGCATCCCCGTGTCCCCCCGTGTCCCCGCGTGTCCCCACGTGTCCCCATGTCCCCATGTCCCCCAGGCCCCTCGTGTCCAGTGTTTCCCCGTGTCCCCACGTCCCCGTGTCCCCCATCTTCCCGCATGTCCCCTCGTGTCCCCACGTCCCCCCATCCCCACGTGTCCCCCGTGTCCCCCACGTCCCCATGTCCCGTGTCCCCCACGTCCCCACGTTCCCGTGTCCCCGTGTCCCCACATCCCCGTGTCCCCACGTTCCCGTGTCCCCCGTGTCCCCACGTCCCCGTCTCCTCCCGTGTGTCCCCACGTCCCTCACGTGTCCCATGTTCCCATCCCCGCATCCCTGTGGCCCTCGCGTGTCCCCACGTGTCCCCGTGTCCCCACGTGTCCCCACATCCCCACATCCCTGTGGCCTTCATGTGTCCCCACGTGTCCCCGTGTCCCCACGTGTCCCCACGTCCCCCAGGCCCCTCGTGTCCGGTGTTTCCCCGTGTCCCTCGTGTCCCCACGTCCCCCCATCCCCACGTGTCCCTGTGTCCCCCACGTCCCCACGTTCCCGTGTCCCCGTGTCCCCACATCCCCGTGTCCCCACGTTCCCGTGTCCCCCATCTTCCCATATGTCCCCTCGTGTCCCCACGTCCCCCCATCCCCACATTCCCATGTCCCCCACGTCCCCACGTTCCCGTGTCCCCCATGTCCCCACGTCCCCGTCTCCCGTGTGTCCCCACGTCCCTCGCGTGTCCCATGTTCCCATCCCTGCATCCCTGTGGCCCTCGCGTGTCCCCACGTGTCCCCACGTCCCCACGTCCCCACGTCCCCACATCCCTGTGGCCTTCATGTGTCCCCATGTGTCCCCGTGTCCCCACGTGTCCCCATGTCCCCCAGGCCCCTCGTGTCCAGCGTTTCCCCGTGTCCCTCGTGTCCCCACGTCCCCCCATCCCCACGTGTCCCCGTGTCCCCCACGTCCCCACGTTCCCGTGTCCCCGTGTCCCCACATCCCCGCGTCCCGGTGGCCCTCGCGTGTCCCCGCGTGCCCCCGTGTCCCAGCATCCCCATGTCCCCACGTCCCTGTACCCTCGCGTCGCCCTGTCCCTCGCGTGTCCCATGTCCCGCGTCCCCGCATCCCCGTGTCCCCCCGTCCCCACACGTGTCCCCACGTGTCCCCATGTCCCTCGCGTGTCCCCCATGTCCCCCACGCCCCCAATACTCCCACGTCCCCTGTCTGTCACCCTGTCCCCCCATCCCCCCGTGTCCCCACGTCCCCCAGGTCCTTCATGTGTCCGGTGTTTCCCTGTGTCCCCCGTGTCCCCCACGTCCCCACGTTCCCGTGTCCCCCGTGTCCCCACGTCCCCGTCTCCTCCCGTGTGTCCCCACGTCCCTCGCGTGTCCCATGTTCCCATCCCCGCATCCCTGTGGCCCTCGCGTGTCCCCACGTGTCCCCGTGTCCCCACGTCCCCATGTCCCCACATCCCTGTGGCCTTCATGTGTCCCCACGTGTCCCCGTGTCCCCACGTGTCCCCCAGGCCCCTCGTGTCCGGCGTTTCCCCGTGTCCCTCGTGTCCCCACGTCCCCCCATCCCCACCTGCCCCCCCGTGTCCCCACGTCCCCGTGTCCCAGCGTCCCCACGCCCCTGTATCCCCGTGTCCCCCCCGTCCCCCGTCCCTCGCGTGTCCCATGTCCCAGCGTCCCCGCGTCCCCGCATCCCCGTGTCCCCCCGTGTCCCCCCGTCCCCCAGGTCCTTCGTGTGTCCGGTGTTTCCCCGTGTCCCCCGTGTCCCCCACGTCCCCACACGTGTCCCCACGTGTCCCATGTCCCCACGTCCCCATGTCCCCACATCCCTGTGGCCTTCATGTGTCCCCACGTGTCCCCGTGTCCCCATGTCCCCCAGGCCCCTCGTGTCCGGTGTTTCCCCGTGTCCCTCGTGTCCCCACGTCCCCCCATCCCCACGTGTCCCCGTGTCCCCCACGTCCCCACGTTCCCGTGTCCCCGTGTCCCCACATCCCCGCGTCCCGGTGGCCCTCGCGTGTCCCCGCGTGCCCCCGTGTCCCAGCATCCCCATGTCCCCACGTCCCTGTACCCTCGCGTCCCCCTGTCCCTCGCGTGTCCCATGTCCCGCGTCCCCGCATCCCCGTGTCCCCCCGTCCCCACACGTGTCCCCACGTGTCCCCATGTCCCTCGCGTGTCCCCCATGTCCCCCACGCCCCCAATACTCCCACGTCCCCCGTCTGTCACCCTGTCCCCCCATCCCCACCTGCCCCCCCGTGTCCCCACGTCCCCGTGTCCCAGCGTCCCCACGTCCCTGTGTCCCCGTGTCCCCCCCATCCCTCGCGTGTCCCATGTCCCAGCGTCCCCGCGTCCCCGCATCCCCGTGTCCCCCCGTGTCCCCCCGTCCCCCAGGTCCTTCGTGTGTCCGGTGTTTCCCCGTGTCCCCCGTGTCCCCCACGTCCCCACACGTGTCCCCACGTGTCCCCACGGCCCCCTGCGTGTCCCCACACGTGTCCCGGGTGTCCCTGATGCCCCCCGTGCCCCCCATCCCCCTGTCCCCGATGTCCCCACGTCCCCCGTGTCCCTCCCACGCCCCCCGTGGCCCCCCCCGTCCCCTCCCAGGCCACGGCCGCCCACGCTGGGCTGGGACCGGCCGGGGACCGGGCAGACCGGCCCCGCGGCCCCGTGACGCCGCCGTCACCGTCCCCCGTCACCGTCCCCCGTCACCGTCCCCCGTCCCCCTCCCGGGGATTTAAGGGCGGCCGCGCGGCCCCACGGCACCGACGGGACCTTGCGGTGAGTGGGGACGGGGACGCGGGGACGGGACGTGGGGATGGGGACGGGGACGCGGGGACGCGGGGACGGGACGCGGGGACGGGATGTGGGGACGTGGGGACAGGAGGGGGGGGACAGGGATGGGGACACGGGGACGGGATGTGGGGACGTGGGGATGGACAGGGACACGGAGGAGAGGACGGGGACACGGGGAATGTGGGGGTGGGATGGGGACACAAGGACGGGATGTAGGGGTGGGATGTGGGGATGTGGGGGATGGGGACACAGGGAGGGACGGGATGGGATGGGATGGGATGGGATGGGATGGGATGGGGGGACCGGGGACGGGATGTGGGGACGTGGGGACAGGAGGGGGGGACAGGGATGGGGGACACAGGGACAGGATGTGGGGACGGGATGTGGGGACGCGGGGACGGATGGGGACACGGAGAGAGGACGGGGACACGGGGAGTGTGGGGATGGGACAGGGACACGGGGACACGGAGAGAGGACGGGGACACGGGAACGGGGATGTGGGGATGGGGACACAGGGATGGGACGGGATGTGGGGACGTGGGGACGGGACGTGGGGACGCGGGGACGGACGGGGACACGGGAACGGGGATGTGGGGATGGGGACACAGGGATGGGATGGGATGGGGGACGCAGGGACGGGATGTGGGGACGTGGGGACAGGAGGGGGGGACAGGGATGGGGACACAGGGACAGGATGTGGGGACGGGATGTGGGGATGTGGGGACGGATGGGGACACGGAGAGAGGATGGGGACACGGGAACGGGGATGTGGGGATGGGGACACAGGGATGGGACGGGATGTGGGGACGTGGGGACGGGACGTGGGGACGCGGGGACGGACGGGGACACGGGAACGGGGATGTGGGGATGGGGATGCAGGGATGGGACGGGACGTGGGGACGGACGTGGGGACGTGGGGACGGGACGGGGACACGGAGAGAGGACGGGGACACGGGAACGGGGATGTGGGGATGGGGACGCAGGGATGGGACGGGACGCGGGGACGGACGGGGACACGGAGAGAGGACGGGGACGCGGGGGCCGTGGGGACGGGACGGGGGCACCGGGACGTGGTGGGGACACTGGGACGGGGCGGGATGGGGACGCCGGGACAGGAGAGGGGCCGTGGGGAGGGGGACAGGGCGGGGGTGCGTCCCCCCCGCGTCCCCCCGACGCCGTCCCCGCAGGCAGGATGTGTGCGGGTGCCCAGTGTCTGCTGAACCTGCTGCGCTGGGTCTGGCGGGCCCTCAGGGACCTCTGGGGGGGGCACGGCGGTGAGCGGGCGCCGGGGGGGCACCCAGGGGTGCTGGGACTCACGGGGGGGGGTCTGCATCCCGGGGGGGCACCCAGCAGCCATGGGGGGGGGCATGGGTCTTGGGGGGCACCCAGGGACTATGGGGGGGCGGCTTTGGGACCCAGGGGGGGGCACCCAGAAGCCGGGGGAGGGGGGTGTGGGACCCATGGGGGGGTGCTGGGTCCCCGGGGGGGCACCCAGCAGCCACGGGGGGGGGGCCTGGGACCCATGGGGGGGCACCCAGGGGTCATGGGGGGGGCTTTGGGACGTATGGGGGGGGTCTGGGTCCTTGGGGGGGCACCCAGGAGCCATGGGGGGGGTCTGGGACCCATGGGGGGGCACCCAGGGGTCATGGGGCGGGTGTGGAACCCATGGGGGGGGTCTGGGTCCCCGGGGGGGCACCCAGCAGCCATGGGGGGGGCCTGGGACCCATGGGGGGGGTGCTGGGTCCCCGGGGGGGGTGACACCCGTGTCCGGGGGGGTCACGGTGGGGTGGGGGGGAGGTGGGGTGCGTCCCCACTTCCTGCCCACACCCGCCGGGTGGGGGGGGTCAGGGGTCAAGGCCAGGGTGAGGTCAAAGGTCACCGATGCCCCCCCCTTCTTCCACAGTGACCCCCCCGCCCCCCCCAGCCGAGAGGAGGACGCTGGTTCCCGGCAAAGAGGACTGAGACCCCCGGGCCCCCCCCGGGTGAATAAACCACCCTGACCCTGCGCCTGTGTCTTTATTCTTTGGGGGGGGCCCCCCCCCGAGCGTCGCCCGTTGACCTCAATGGGCCATTAAGTGCTGGGCGGGGGCCTGGGGGGGAGCACCCAGGGGTGGGGGGGGGCTCCTCCAAGCATGGGGGGGGTCCTGGGGGGCCATAGGGGGGTCCTGGAGGGTGTGTGGGGGTCTCTGGGGGGGTCCTGAGGGGTCATAGGGGGTCTGGGGGGGGGTCATAGGGACTGGGGGGGCTCCTGGGGGGTCCTGGGGGGGGGTGGGGGGTCATAGGGACTGGGGGGGGGTTCTTGGGGGGCCATAGGGAGGTCCTGAGGGGTTTGGAAGGTCCTGGGGGGGTCATAGGGACTGGGGGGGGGACGACTGGGGTGTCATAGGGGGACCAGGGGAGGTTTTGGGGGGTCATGGGGAGTGGGGGGCAGGGAGACCATAGGAAATCCTGGGGGGGGTCCTGGGGGGGTTATAGGGACTGGGGGGGGTTGGGGGTCCTGAGGGGTCATAGGGGGTCCTGGGGGGGTCGTAGGGACTGGGGAGGGGGAGTCCAGGGGGGTCCTGGGGCACTGGAGGGGGGGGGGGGCTGGGTGATCATGAAGGGGCCTGGGGGCCTGGGGGGGGGTGAGGGGGCTGGGGGGGGTCACGGGGGTCCCAAGGGGCTCAGGCTGGACAGGCAGCCCAGGGGGTTCTGGGGGCGGGGGGGTATGTCAGGTTGAGGGGGGGTCCCCCCGATGCCCCCCCAGCTGTGCCTGGCGGAGAACGCGGCGCCGGGCGAGCGTCCGGGGGGGGGCCCTGCAGCTCCAAGCCCCCCCTGCCCGAAATCGCCCCCACCGCCGCCAGCCTGGGGCTGGACGGGGGGGGGGGGGGGTGGGCACGGGGGGGGTCTGGGGGGGGACCCCAACGCTCCCCTCCCCGAGATCACCAGCGTCACCGCCAGCCTGGGGCTGGGGGGGCTGGGCAAGGGGGTCAGAGCCCTGGGGGGGTCTCTGGGACCCCCCCCTCTGTGCCCCCCCCCCACGTTGTCCGGGTTTGGTTCTGCAACCGGCGGGGGGGGGCCCCCCAGGGGCTGGGGGTGTCGGGGGGGGCCTCCTGCCCTGCCCCACCCCCTCCTACCACACCTTTGCCCCCCTGCCCCACCCCCCTTACAGCCCCCCCCGCCCCCTTCTACCTGGGGCCCCCCGCCCCCCCCCCAAATAAAGCTCTGCTCTGTGCTCTGTGTCTCACTGGGGGGACCCAGGCGTCTGGCCCCCCCCCCCAAATTATTGGGGACCCCCCCCGGGGTCCCTGCCGGTCCTGGGGGATGGGGGGTCTATGGGGGGGGGCCTGGGGGATGGGGGGGACGCCAGGGGATGGGGGGGGCTCTGGGGGGTCCCGAGAGTTTGTGAGGGGCTCTATGGGGGGGGTGGTCTATGGGGGGGGGCTTGGAGGGGGCTCCAGGGTTGGGGGGTGTCTGGGGAGGGGTCCTGGGGGTGGGGGGGGGTCCTGAGGACCAGGGGGGGCTCTGGGGGCTCCAGTTAAGCTCAGCCCGTGGCCTCCTGCCCGCAGACCTGCCTGCTGCCCAGCCCTGACCATCCTCATCCTCCTCCCCATCCTCATCCTCGTCCTCGCGTCCATCCTCATCCTCGTCCTCGCCCCCACCCTCATCCTCACCCTCGCCCCCATCTTCATCCTCACCCTCGCCCCCATCCTCATCCTCATCCTCGCCCCCACCCTCATCCTCGTCCTCGCCCCCACCCTCATCCTCACCCTCGCCCCCATCTTCATCCTCACCCTCATCCTCATCCTCGCCCCCACCCTCATCCTCACCCTCGCCCCCATCTTCATCCTCACCCTCGCCCCCATCCTCATCCTCGCCCCCACCCTCATCCTCGTCCTCGCCCCCACCCTCATCCTCACCCTCGCCCCCACCCTCATCCTCGTCCTCGCCCCCATCCTCATCCTCACCCTCGCCCCCACCCTCATCCTCGTCCTCGCCCCCATCCTCATCCTCGTCCTCGCCCCCATCCTCATCCTCGTCCTCGCCCCACCCTCATCCTCACCCTCGCCCCCATCCTCATCCTCGTCCCCATCCTCATCCTCGTCCTCGCCCCCACCCTCATCCTCACCCTCGCCCCCATCCTCATCCTCACCCTCGCCCCCATCCTCATCCTCGCCCCCACCCTCATCCTCACCCTCGCCCCCATCCTCATCCTCACCCTCGCCCCCATCCTCATCCTCGCCCCCACCCTCATCCTCACCCTCATCCTCTCATCCTCACCCTCGCCCCCATCCTCATCCTCGCCCCCACCCTCATCCTCACCCTCGCCCCCATCCTCATCCTCACCCTCGCCCCCACCCTCATCCTCGTCCTCGCCCCCATCCTCATCCTCATCCTCGCCCCCATCCTCATCCTCGTCCTCGCCCCATCCTCATCCTCACCCTCGCCCCCATCCTCATCCTCGTCCTCGCGTCCATCCTCATCCTCGCCCCCATCCTCATCTTCGTCCTCGCCCCCACCCTCATCCTCACCCTCGCCCCCATCCTCATCCTCGTCCTCGCCCCCATCCTCGTCCTCGCCCCCATCCTCATCCTCATCCTCACCCTCGCCCTCATCCTCGCGTCCATCCTCATCCTCGTCCCCATCTTCATCCTCATCCTCGCCCCCACCCTCATCCTCACCCTCGCCCCCATCCTCATCCTGCTTCCCGGCAGGACTCGGAGAGCTTCAAACTCCTTCCTGGCGCAGCAGCCGTGCCGATGCAGACGGACGCTCTTCAGGATTTTTATTAAATGTAAAAAATAGGTAAAACAATCAAGGAAAAAGAGGGGAAAAAGAAACCCAAACCCAAACCCCAAAGAAAGAGCCTTCCTCCCTCTGCTCGCTACCGCGAGGGCGCGGAGCCCGGCTTCTGCCGGGGAGCAAGAGGACGATCCCTCGCCGGTGCCCGAGGTTTCCGGAATTTGCCGCGCCTGCCAGGTTTCGTCTCCGTCCGACGCCGGGAAGAGAAGCATCTCGCTCCAATCTGCCTTTTTTTTGGCCCAGAAACGCGCCCCCCCCCCCCGAAAAAAAAAAAAAAAAAAAAAGGCGAGGAAGATGAGTTGGTCGACGTGATCCTTCTGCGACGTCCTCGTCGGGCGTCTCGCGGCTCCGGCGGGAAGACCGGCGTCCCTCGGAGAAGGGGATGAAGAGGAGGAAGACGCGCTCCTCGCCGCGCGCGCCGGCTCGGCCCCTCGGCCGGGACGACAGACGTCTTCTCTCCACGCCGGGACTCCCTGAGGTTTCTCTTCAGCCCCTCTCCCCCCCCATCCCACCCCCCCCCCTCCGGAAAAGCGAGACGGACGCCCGCCACCGTCTCCCGACGGACGCCGGAGCTCGACCCGACCGTCTCCGGGTGAAGCGAGCGGGCGCCGGTGCCGGCGGGTCGCGACTTTCTCCCTTCCGCCCCCTCCTAATCCACGTGCATCTTGGCGTGGGACGCCAAGGAGACCTTGGTCCTGTAGCAATTCCCGCACTCGGAGCATCGGTAGGGAGCTTCTCCCGTGTGGGTCCGCTCGTGTTCCAGGCATTTGGAGCTCATGGTGAAGCCCTTCCCGCACACGTGGCAGCGGTAGGGTCTCTCCCCGGTGTGGATCCGCTGGTGAACGATGAGGTGGGAGGTGTTGGTGAAGCTCAAGCCGCACTCGGGGCACCGGTGGGGTCTCTCCCCGGTGTGGAGCTTCTTGTGGAGCGTGAGGTTGAACCTCCGGGTGAAGCTCTTCCCGCACTCGGAGCAGAGGTGGGACCTCTCGGCCTTGCACGGGTTTCGGTGGAAGAGCTCCGGGCTCGTCATGGCGCCGGCACGTCGGTCGGGCTGGTTCTCCGGCTGGCGGACCTGCCGGCGGGACGCGAGGTCGGAGCCGTGGCCGAAGCTCTCCCCGCGTTCCGGGAGCTGGTGGGGCCGCTCCCGGGCGTCCAGCCACTGGCGTCGGCTCAGGCTGTTCCTACGGTCGAGGGTTTTCCGGCGCTCGGACGCCCGCTCTCCGGCGCAGACCGTCTCCTCGGGGTCCTCCGAGACCTCCTGGCGGGGACGCGGCTGCTCCTGCCGCTCCCCAGGCCGGCGGCTCCCGCCCCTCGCTTGCTCCCCGGGCCAGGACTCGGCTCTCGGCCGCTCCTCCGGGACCTTGTCCTCCTCGGGACCCCGGCGCGCAGCACCCGTCTCCGTCCTCGAGCTGGATCCGTTCGGTTCTCCGGGCGGGGAGCTCTCCTCCCGGCGGCCGCCGTCACCTGCTGGGAGAGAACAGGGCCGAGATGTGGAAACCAGGGGTCTCCGCCTGGAAAAACGGGGGCGCCCGCGCCCCGACCCCGCGCGCGCCGCAGCCCGACCCCGACTCGACCCGGGTTTTCCGGGACCGGCCCAGCCCGGGGGACGGAGCGAAGCCCTTGCGCCAGGCCGGGTTACCTGGGGGGGCCGCGGTCCGACGGCCGCTCGGCCGGGCGTCGCGGGGCGGGACCGTCGGCTGGCCGCCCTGCTCCGTGCCGTGGACCTTCTTATGGGCGTTGCAGCGGAAGTTCTGGGTGAAGCCCTTCCCGCAGACGGGACACTTGAAAGGCTTCTCGCCCGTATGGACCGTCTTGTGCCGGACCAGGTCGGAGCTCTTCCGGAAGCTCTTCCCGCAATCCCGACAGCCGTAGGGTCTCTCGCCGGTGTGGACCCGGCGGTGCATGAGGAGGTACTGCTGCCGGGCGAAGCTCTTGCCGCAGTCGGGGCAGACGTAGGGCTTCTCGTCGGTGTGGACCGCCTGGTGGGAGATGAGGTGGGAGCTCTGGCTGAAGCTCTTCCCGCAATCCAAGCACTTGTAGGGCTTCTCGCCCCGGTGGAGCATCTCGTGGATGAGGAGGGGGGAGCCGTCGTTGAAGCCCTTCCCGCAGACGGAGCACTTGTAGGGCCGCTCGCCCGTGTGCAGGCGCCGGTGCCGGACGAGGTGGTTCCTCCAGTTGAAGATCCGGCCGCACTCCTCGCACTCGTGGGGCTTCCTCTCGGGACGGGGCTTCGGCCGCGACCCGCTCCCCCTCGGGCCGTCCGCTTTCCCCCCCCGGCTCTCCCCAACGTCCTCTCCTCCCGGCCTCCGGCTCTCGCCGACTTCGTCCCGCGTCGCCTCCTCATCCTCGCCCTCCGCCTTCACCCGGGTCTGCGCGGGGCTCTCCTCCTCCTCCTCCTCCTCCTCGCTCGTCCACCCCATACCTGCGGGGGACAATGGGGGGGTCACCGCCGCGCTCATGGCCGCCCTTCCACGAGCGCCCCGCTAACGGGGGGGGGGCCGGCGGGCGCCGTGGGGCGGACGGAGCCCCCACCGACGGGGGCTCTGCCCCCCCAGCCCCCTCCTGGGGGGGGTGTGGGGCTGCCCCCCCCCCAACTAAAAACCCCGAAGACCCCCGGGACCTTCCCACCATTTCCCATCCCTCCGGCATTTCCCTGCCTGCGCTCCCGCCCGCCGCTGCCCGTACCCCCCCCCACCTCCTTATCGCTTGTTTCTGACGCAGCTTCAGCTTTAACCGCCCCCTCCCAAAAAAAAAAAAGCGAGGAAAAGGGGTTTTCCACGCAGAGGGGGGGTGCGCATCCACCCCCCCCACCCCCGCGCTCGGTGGGGGTGTATGTTGGTGGGGGTGAGCCCCCCCCGGAGCCGAAGGAGGGGGGTGCCTGTCGGTGTGTGTGCCCCCCCCAGCCCCGCTGCCGCCCCCCCTCCCACCGCGGCGGCTCAGCCTTGTCCCAGCCCCTTCCTGTGGCTCCGCGCAGGCAGCCGGGCTGCGACCCGCCCCCGGCCCGCCCCGGGGGGGGGGGCGAGAAGGATAAAGGGGGGAGCACACGGTGGAGCATCCCCCGCTCCTTCGCTCTGCCCCCGTGCACAAAGGGGGCGGGGGGAGCAGCGGCGGCAGCAGCCCCCCCCCCCCCCCCCAACATCCCACCCCCCCGGGGCGAGCGTCAGTCTGCGGGGGAGGGGTAATCAGCCGGGGGGGGGGGCAGGACCCTTGAGGGGGCATCATCCTTGGGAGAGCAGCACCCCTGGGGGGGGCATCACCCTTTGGAGGGCATCATCCTTGGGGGGGGCGTTATCCCTGGGGGGGGAATCACCCCCGGGGGGGGCATCACCCCTGTGGGAACATCATCCTTGGGAGAGCGTCATCTTGGGGGGGCAGCACCCCCCAGGAAAGCAGCATCCTCGGGTGACCGTCACCTAAAGGAGAGCAGCATCCCTGGGGGGGGGGGGCATCATCCCCGGGGGGGGCAGCACCCCTGGGAGAGCAGCACCCCCCAGGAAAGCAGCATCCTTGGATGACCGTCACCCAAGGGAGAGCAGCACCCCCGGGGGGGGGGGCAGCACCCAAGGGAGACCATCAGCCCTGGGGGAGTCTCACACCCCCCGCCTCCCCCCCCCAAAGAGAGGAGCATCTCCCAGGGGCTCAGCAACCCCCCCGGGGCGGGGGGTGCAGCCCACGGGCGGGTTTCTTGACCCACCTTTGGGTGGAGAAATGGGTGACGGGAGGGGAGAACCGGCATCTGCTGGGGTTCCCCCCGCCACCCCCCCCCCCCCAGCGCCTGCAAATTTCAGGGCGATCGGTGAGATTTTGGGTTTCCAAGCTGCTGCCGATGTCAGCGTGACCGAAAGCCAAAGGAGAAACTCCGCGCCGGGGGGGGGGGGGGGGGGGCGGTCCGTGGGACGTGGAACCCTTGGAGATGCCTACAGGGCGCGGGGTCACCAGCTGAAAGGTCAGGAGATGCAACTCCAAGGCCCGTGAGGGTGCTAATTAGCATTAATGACTCTCATCGGCCCCACCTAGGAGCAGCTGATGACCCAAGCCCGGCCCAGGTTGCTCCACCTCGTTGGAGGAGCCGCGGCCAAGGTTGGGCTGCAGCCCACGGCTCGTCCGGAGCTGCCGACTCGATGCTCGGGCTTGACCCCGGATCCGCCTGATGATGCGGACCCTTCCTCCCCATCAAACAACCCCCAACAGGCGTCGAGGAGAGAATTTTTACTGAAATAACCTCTTTTTGTAAATACAGGTGACTGTATTGCGGCACCCGGCAGGAGGTGGCCATCAGGAACCGAGCACCACGAATCCCCCGCTAGAGGAACGGCACCGCGGAGACCACCACCCCCTTAAACCGGCCGTGTTGGATGGGCCGTTAGGGACTGGAGATAAAGCGGGAAAGAAGAAGGTGGAGACACGCAGCTCCTTCTTCCCGGACTCTGGTCTCGGCGATTGGCACCGTGGGGTTTTCCTTCATGTATCTCAGGTGGGTTCCGACACCCTCCTTGGTTCGGACTCTGCCCGTCGCTGAAGGTCGCGGAGACAAGGAGATGGCACCTTAGGAGAAGACAGACGTGTCTTGGCCGCCGCTCCATCCTGCTGCCGACCGCAATGGGAGCAGCGATGGCTCCTCTTGGGCCGAGACACCGTCGTAGCTTCGCTGGAAGAGTCTTGGGACGCCGCGGTGGCACGATGCGACCCGGAGAGTCTTGGGCATCGATGGCGGTTGCTTGTGGACAGCAGCGTGGATTTTGCTGGTCTTGGTCACGTCTGTCTGTCAGGCGCGGGCCGGGAGGGTCTGCAGCGGGAACCACGAAGGGAGAAGAGGCTCCTCTGCGCTGGGGACGCGCGGAGGCGAAGGAGGTTTCTTCAGGTGGAGATGGGACATCAGCCCCACGTGGAACCAGGGACAGATCCTCTCCCCATTCAAGGGGGCCAGTGGGAAGGTGAAGAGCAAGTCTCGGTTGTCAGCGTTGAAGAAGGCTGCCTCCTGTCCCTGGAAGTCCAGGTAAACCCTGATCCTCCGAGGCGTCTGGGTGAGGGTGAGGGCTGTGCGGTCTGGGGAGGTCAGAGCCCAGTACTTGCCCCCGCAGCGGTAAAGAGCCAGGATCCCGACTTGAGGACATGGGTTGATCCACCCCCTCCTCTTCGTGGACTCTTTGGCCACCCCCATTGCCCAGACTGCTCCTTCCTCCGTCCCCACGTCCACCTCCCAGAAGTATCTCCCGGAGACAAATCTCTCCCGGCCCAGGACGCAGGCGAAGGTGTTGTATCTCTCGGGGTTCTCCGGCTTGGCTTGCTGCCTGCGTCTGCGCACTACGCTCTTGCCGCCCGCCAAGACGATGAGCTGGGGGTGCGCCGTGTCCTCATCCAGCGTGATGTACGCTGCGGGGAGAGGAGGAGAGCTCAGCTGAAGACACCCCCCTCCCAAC
This sequence comes from Necrosyrtes monachus, assembly GCA_037953605.1. Taxonomy (NCBI): domain Eukaryota; kingdom Metazoa; phylum Chordata; class Aves; order Accipitriformes; family Accipitridae; genus Necrosyrtes; species Necrosyrtes monachus. The sequence goes on along the minus strand of JAZGTQ010000603.1, from coordinate 1,116,938 downwards.
TCCTTTGGGGGTCTCCTAAGGTTGGTTACCCTCGGAGAAATGTTTTGGGGGACCTCACGTGCTCAGGGCTGCCAGAGCTTGGTCCTGCCTCCCACCGCCTCTAGCGTGGTCCCGGATGATGCCTCCTCTAGGAGACCACGTTGGCCAAGTGCCACCTGGGATGCGGCTGCCCCGTTTCGGGAGCTAAGGGACCCCGCGGTGTAGGTGCGGGCTGCTCTCTGCCGGTGCAGAGAACGGGCTTAAACTCAATTAGTTTAGGAGGAGGAGCCTTATTAAACAGCTGGGTCTACCTCTTGGGGAGCAACCAAGAGCATCACCCTGGGTGGAGATGCAAGGAGTTTCCCCATCTTCCCCAGCGGAGTTTGGCTGCGAGCGTCCCAGCTCTGTCCCCTCCTCTAACGCTGGCTTCCACGCTGGGCGTCAAGACCTCGGCTCTTTAGAAACAGCCCCCAAAATTGCTTGTTTAGTGGGCAGAGGAAGCAGAAAGCCCCGGAGCAGTTGGGGCGTGGAGGTTCAGCCCTCGACTTATCCGTCCCCCCCCTCCAGCAGCACAGGGGAAGAGACCCCCGGAGAGGCAAAGCGCGAGACCCGGGTACCTTCTTCCACCGGGAAGATGGCGTTTCTCCACCCTGAAACCAAAGAGATGTGATCGCGAGAGGGTCCTCTGCCACGGGGAGGGGACGCGGGGGGGTGATTTGGGGTGGCGGTCCCCAGGGCTTGCAGACCGGTCCCAGGCGTGCTTTGGTTCGATATACTCAAATTTAATTTATTTTATGACATAGATGCGTCAAAATGGGAACCTGGGCATCCTTTCCGGTCCAGTTCATCATTTTTTTAGACCCTGGGAGCGTATTGCGATCGGTGCCGGTGGGGTCTCGGAAATAAGCCCGAGCAAGACCCATCCCACCCCCGAAAAAACACGCGCTGTTTGCAAGACCACGGGGTGGGGGGGTAAGAGCAAGGATCAAACTTACGCAGTTCTGCAGCATGGTTCTCTGAAGAAGAAAAGAAAAATAAATGTTTTTAGTAAAAGCATGTGCTTCTGGGGGTTGAAACCTCACACCTCGATCCCTCTGTAGGCACCAAACCCAAGGGCGTATTCAGACGTCCTTTGACGGTGCTAGACCTCCAAAATCCGCCCAAGCGGGTAAGCAGATGGGAGGTAAAACTGGCCTGAAGGAAGAATTTTTGGGCACCCCAATGGGCTGGAAGGAGTTTGTGGGGTTGGTGCCACCAAGAAGTTGTGCTCAACCTCATGGGAAGCTGGATGAAGAATGTTGGGGGAAGGTCTTCTCTGTCCCAGGCTTTTAGAGGGTGGAAGAAGCAAAGCAACACTTACGTATTTCCATGTCACGATCCCCTGGAAGGGAAGAAAAACCATAAATAAAAGGAGGAAGAAACACATGGGATTGCTGGAAAATGTTAATGTGGTGCTGGCAGCTTGTCCAGGTGCCCGAGGACCTTTTTGCTCTTTTTCCTGCCCAGGACTTCGGAAGCTGAGTTGAAGGAGGGGTGGGTTGATGTTGGAAGGCAATGCAGGTTTTTGGGGGGAAAAACACCGCTGAATTGATTGCCCTAAATGGGATTTTGGTGGGTGGCGTGCCCTCATTCTAAGAGCAAAAGGGTTCCTTGGTCCTTCTCTTGCGTGACGCTTTTTGTTAGCTGTGTTGCCATCAAAGCTAGTGATTTTTAATTTGGGAAAGAAGAAAATTTGGGGATTTATTGCTTTCTCAGATGACTTTTGGGGAGAAATACGCAAATTTGAATTTTATTCCTCTGAAAACAAGGAAGCTGCTTCTTATTAATCCAAAATTTTAGTCCTCCAAAACCCAGGAAGCTTATTTTTTATTATTCCAAAATTTTAGCACTCCAAACCCAAGCTCTCCACGAAAGCTATACCAAAAAATATAGTTAAACTACGACAAATGTGTGTGCTATAGACGGGCTTCGTAAACCGCAGCCCATCTCCTCAGAGGTTTATTGTAAGAAAATGGAGATTTGGTCTCCCCTAAGGTTGGTTACCCGAGTTGGCCAACTGGGATGAAGTCATGCACGTTATTTGGGCCCCAATTTTCCCACTTCCTCACTGCTGGTTTATGAACTCCCATGATGAAGCCGAGCATCTGTCTGCAGCTCTTACTTTCCCTCAGAGACAAAAACCCCCACGTTACTTACGGATTTCGGCATTGCGTTTCTCTGAAAGGAAAAGCAGAAATAAGTGTAAGAGGAAGTTTCCTTTCTCACAGGAAAATTGTCAGCAGCCGGGGGTGTGGAGAACGGCGTAGCAGCTCAGCTTCAATAACATAACTGGCAGAGCTTGGTTTAAAAAAGGGGAAAAAGCAGGAAGAAAAAAATAGGGATTTTCCAATTCTGTGGGGGTTTTGGTGTGTTTTCAGAATTTAAATGAAATCTTTTAATCCTTTTCCACTCCTTGTAATTCTTTCAAGTGGCTTTTTGGCGTGAAATTACTCGGCCAAAGCCGCTGTTTTAAAAGCAAATTTAGGAGACGCACGCTTGCTAGACCTGACCCTCCTTCGCTACCGAAAAAATTACTATTTTAAAAGGGGGAAAAAAGCATCTCTTACCAAGTTCTACGGCGTGTTGGGCTGTAAGAAAGAACAGAGAAGGTCACGTGGGTTAAAGGAAGTTTTCTCCCGCACCTACGTCATGGGAGGGTGACCTGTGATGGAGGTGTTGCCTGAAGACCGGGTATTTTTTGGCTTGGTTGATGCTGGAGGGGGTTTTGGTGTGAAAGGGGGATGTTTGCTCACGTTGGAGCTCTTCTTCCTTTGCATCCCACCCTCACGGTTTGCTTTAAAGGCTTTGATGGTCAACCCGGTCAAGGTCATGAGCTATTGGAGATGGAGACTATGCTTCCGGTCCCTAAAAAGTTACATTTTTGGAATATTTCAACGGGATAGAGCTCTAGCGAGTCTCCAATGTCTGGGGGCAGCTGGTCCTCCTTGGAGCAGGTCCGTATCAATTCCGTGGGGTCTTGGTTGCTCAGATGCCCTCATGCCCGCTTGGGTGCCCAGATGCCCTCTTGCTCTATCCTAACCTCACCTCGTAGCCGTAAGACAAAAAGAAAGAGGACGACCAGCGCAAGTAAGCAGACAGCCAGGATCGCGAACAAAGCTGCCATCCTGCGAGAGTCCTTTGGGAAAATGGGGTCTGGAATAGAAAAAATTCCCCAAATTGCATTAATCTGGGATGCAATTACAGGTATAGGTTGTGTGTCGGAGTGAACGTGGCTATACGTAAACACGTGGGGGTGCTATGCTCTTATATAAAAGTAGTTTATTAACGTGAGCCTGTTGGAAATTCAAAACTGGAAAGAAATCCCCACAAAAATATTCTAAAACATTTTTGCATTTAATGTTCCGGGACGGGAATATGTAGAAAACTGGTGTCTTGTAAGCGCTCGACCTCCTCTGAGCATCTTTATTGAAATATTTAGACCTGAGGTTGCTTTTTAATAGAAAATTTTAAAATTTTAATAGGAAATCCCTGCTTTGCGACGGTTCTTAAGAAAACTACGCTGAAACCAACTCTCTGCTAAAACCCCAGTTCTGAATATCCCTGACTTGGTCCCTGACGGTCCAGAAACCTGTTCCTCCTCCATCGCACACTCGTGATGCACAGAGCGGCACAGCTGAAGGTACCCAACAGACCCCCCCATGCCCAGAAGCCTCCTCAGATGCAGCCAACAACCATCGGGTGCATAGAATTAGGGGAAGAAAACCCTTGTTTTCCAGGTATGACTTCCAAAACTTTAATTCTGGTGGTAAATCACCTGATATAGAAATGGTCAAGTCCTTCTCCTGGGCAAGCCGCACGTTCCTGACGGAACAGGACACGTTTTGTTTTGCTTTTCTTCGGATGACGATGGACTTCTCCACTTCAAAGAGGCCGTTCTGGTCTTGGGAGCTGGATTCGGTGAAGGACGGGAGCTGTTGGCCCTGGAAATCTCTCCACAGCATCTCAGGCTTTGGGTACCAGCCGGATGCTCGACATGCCACTCGGATTCCCCCGTCTTGGTAATCCTCCACGGAGAGGAGGGCGCTGGAACCTGAAACTGGGACAAAAAAAAAAAACCCCATCAGCCAAACTGAGTGCCCATCCCGGAGAAGACCTTCTCAAAGCTTTTTCCATTCGCAGCTGCAAAGGTAGGGCAGGACTGGTGAGAGGCTCATGGAAAACATCTGAGCTTGGAGTGGAATTGATGTTATTTATTCCTATTTTCCTCCTTCCTCAAATAAACCCCAAACCGCGTGAACTTTTGGTTTTCGGGGACAGCCCGAGCCTGACTTATTTACCCTCGGTGATGTCCTCAGAGTCACAGGACAACCGTGAAATCACGCAACCCATCTGGCACGGCCTCTCCTGAAGAGAAGGACGGGCCAAATGGAAGGCCCTGGGATGAAGCCATCTCCACCCACGGGGAAGCTCATCCCCTCTGCAGTCTAAGCAAGGTGAGACCTGGTGGGTTTAGGGAGGAAAGTGCCGCCTTTGGGACACTGGAGATGCTTGGCCAACTGCACGGTCAACGTTCTCCAGCTGGGAAACGTGTGGTGCCCGTGTTCACGTCTGCTCGTGTCCCACCTTGGGACAATTTGGAGGCTGCACCCTTCATGGGAAAAGGTGCCCAAGGTTGTATCTTTGGGTTCAGCCGTGTCATCTCCTGCTCCTTCCATGTGATCTCCTGTGACACAAGCCAGCTAGAGATGAAGCCAGGGCTGTGGTCTGAGATGGTTGACCTGGGGGAACCAGGGGTTTCTCCTGGGTTAGAGGATGGTGTTGCTGTCTTTGTGAGACTTTAGGGGTTTGGTAATGGGACAGTTGATATTCTGCAGGGACCTGAGGCCGTGCAGGTCAGGAGATGCTCACGAGGAGCTGGGCTATCAAGCAGAAGAAAATCAAGAGGGGTTTCTGAGTTGTAGTGGGCAAACGGGACATGCCAGAGGTCCATCTTGTAGGACAAGCCCAACTCCCCCCCTTTTTTTTTTTTTTACCCACTACTTTCAGCTCCAGTGTGGCTTCTTCGTAAAAATTCCCATCTTTGATGAGACACTGGTACTGTCCCTCATCGCTCAGCCTGGTCCTGAGGATCTTCAAGGAAGCGTTGCCAACAGAGATGCCCTCTTTTAAAAGCTCTGTCCTCTCCTGGTATTCGGGCATCTGGGAGGAGTAGTGGTCCTGCCTGCTGTGGTAGAGGTGGACGTAGAAGAAGAACTGGGTCCGAAACCACCTCACCTCCATGTTCTCGGCGTTCAGCCTGGGGGAGAGGTGGCAGGGCAGCACGACGTCTTCTCCCACGATGGCAACGATGGGGTGGTCGGGTCCCAGGACTCTGAACCGGGCTGCGAAAGGACGGCAGGTGAGAAGAAGACACACCTGAGACAACACATGGGCACGTGTGCTCCTGCTCCTACATCGCCTGTGCAAATGTAATTTTTTTTTTTTTTTTAAAGGATTCTGGTTGGGTTCGCAGCACGTCTGGAAGCAATCGCCGACCCAGCATGAAAGAGCATCGCGGTGGGTGGAAGGACCCAGCGTACAGCTGCCGACACAGCTGGATCTGGAATGTACCCCAAGAAGATGAGGGGAAGCGTGCCGAGATGGGAATGCTCTTGTCAGATGAAGAAGCCAAATGATGGAGGAGAAGGTACGGAGGGAGAAAGGGCGGATTTGGGGGGCACAGGAGTGCTGGAAGAGGGAGCTTGGCGTTTTTTCAGACCGTCTAGGACTGAGCTAGCTCTTGACCTTCACCCATGGGGATGACAGATCCCCAAACTCTCACCTCCTGGTAGGACACTTCTCCTCCTCAAGTCCCCAGAATGTTGCTATTTATCCCACCCAGCTTTAAAAAAACCCCACCTTTTTGCATCGTATTAACAAACTGGTGTGTGTGTGTGGGGGGGAATATATAAAAATGGATGGATGTCATGGAAGAAGCAGAAGCACTAGAGATCCTTACTGCAGCCCAGCTGATGGACATGAAAGCCAAAGAAGAAAATCACGACGCAAGCCGGGACAGAGGTGACGCGAGGGAGGCGGGAGCGTGAGGAAACCAACATCTTCCCATCCAACTTCACTGGAGAAAGATGAACGGGGGGAGGAAAAAAAAAAAAATCATTTAATTAATGTAAGGTTGAGGGTGGTGCAGAGAACATCACTTTGAGGAGGATTTTCTAGATGAAGCCTGATTAGAAAAAGCTGGAGAACTAGGCAATAGTCAAAAAACCCAAACCCACCCCAAACCGTAGGTTGGATGGGACCACCGGGATCTCTGGACCAAGCCCTGCTCACAACGGGGCCAGGGATGGAGACACCCCACCCCACCCCGGACCTTGTCCCACCTACCCAAGATAAAAAAAAACTTAAAAAAAAATCCCATTTTGGTGTCCCACAAATCCCGCGGCCCTGGCTCAGACCAGGCACTGCTGTCACAACTCTGCAGGGGCTCAGGGCTTCCTGCAAAGCGGGGAGGAAAGGAGGGAAAAAATGGGTAAGTTTGGGGTGGGGGGAGTTGATTTTTTTCCAATTTGTGGTGCTCCCTCAACTGTAGGGGGAAATCTGCAAGTTAAAATGATGGTTTTGGGGGCAAAAATAGAGGGAAAGCCGTCCTCTGTCCCGCACAGCTCTGGGGGTGCCGTGACCCCAGATGATGCTGTCACGTGGGGGTCACGTTTTGGGGGGGACGGGACCTGGGGGGGGGGGTGACGCATGCCTGACGCCATGGGACAGGGTTTAACAGGCTGCAGTCTTAAAAAGAACAATAAAAAACCCCATTAACCCTCCCCCCCCCAAAAAAAACCCCCAACACCCATCCCAGCTTCACCCTCGGTCCTGGGGGGGTCCCCCAAATTGCCCCATTGCGGGCTGCGCCCCTGGGACCCCATCCGCCCCAGGTGCCCCCCGACCCCCCCAGCCCCCCCGCCCTACCGGTCCTGCCTGCCGGGATACGGGCAGCATCGCCGGGGGGGGCCGCGATGCTCCGGTCCTGTGTCCCCCCCCCAGAGCAAAGGGGGGCTCGCCAAGACAACCGCACTCGCAATCGAAACCCTCGTCCGCTTTCTGCTTTATGGTTTTGGAGAAGGGAGGGTGGAGCGGAACGCGGCGGGCGCATCGCGCAAAGGTCAAGTCTACGAGTTAAACATTCTCCATCGCGCGAAGGTCGAAGCGAAAACGTCCTTGGGGTCAGACGCTCTCCGTCTGTCCGTCTGTCCTGGCTTCCGGCGTATCGGAGAGCTGGGTGGACGTGGGGAGAGCCTGCTGCACGCCAGCCTCTGGGCGTGGAAGAGAAAAAGAAAAGGAAGCGGAAGGGGAAAAAAAATATTTATATATATTTATATATGTTATATATATTGTATATAGTACATATAGTTATATTTTTATATATTTTGCTACGTATTTATTTATATATTTTATACATATATACACAATTTTTTTCCTTTCTGCTTCCAGAAATGTGAGCTGTTGCATTTACGAAGAAAAAGCCAAGCAGGTATTTTTTTTTTTAAATGCACATTTTTAACGTACGTTATTATTATTCTTCCAGGCGTATCGTGCACGCCGGGAAGCGTTTGCTCCCCTCCCAGTGCAGGTATTGCCTTTGCAAGGGTCGGGTTTTTTGGGCATCTCCCAGGCTGCTTTCCATGCAAAAAAAGGGGGAAAAGAGCTTTTTTAGGAGGGCTGAGTCCTTCGGATCAGCTGCAAGGAGCAACACACTTAATTTTGCCTGACGGCTTTGCTGTCTGCGTCGCAGTCGCTGTACATCCAATGCGTGGTATGTCTGGGATGTGTGCAGGGGCTGGAGCCAGCACCAGAAATAAAACCTTTCACTGAACTTCTCCTTGTCTTTTTTTCATCAGAATAAACCTTTTTTTGCATCTTTCCCCATCTTTTTTTTTTTTTTTTCCCCAAAGTGCCATCTTTTGTTCTAATGAAGCAGAGCCCGAATTAAAACAGAAGCATGGAACCAGCTTGGATATTTTATCCCATTTTACTCTTTCCCCTTTTATACCCCTGGAAAGGGCAGTTGCCAGACATGGACACGATTGTTGGACTTTTCTGAGCAGCGGAGCAAAACAAGGTAAAAAAAACCCCAAAACAGCAGAAGAGAAAAATGCACCCGGGAGAGATTTTCTTTCGTTAACAAGGAACGGTGCTCATCCTGACGAGGTGCAAGTCCCTCGGCCGATGGTGCCCTTGATGCCGCCATCAGCAGCATCACCCTCACGTCACCTGCGCCAGGCACAGCTCAGCTTTGGTTTTATTTACAGTTATTAAAAATGCACAGCTCTAAACTTGTTTATTTATTTATTTTTTTAAAACTTTTTTTTTTAATTTCTTTTTTTAAACTTATTTCTTTAAAACTTTTTAAAAAAACTTTTTAAAAACTTTAAAACAAACTTTAAAAAAACTTAAAAAAACCTTTAAAAAATCTTTAAAAAACTTTAAAAAAAACTTTTCTAAACTTTAAAAAAACTTTTTAATTTTTTTTTTTTTTTAAATCGGAATAAAATTCGAAACCGCGAGATAGGTGTTTTCCCACCATCGCCCTTGGACCAGGAGCCCTCCTCAGGTCCTTTGCCCCGAGAAGACGCAGCACCCAGCAGTGACGTCCTCTCCAAGTGCTCAACAGCCACCGGACTCCTCTCCTCTTTCCCAAAACCATGCAGCAACCAGGAGAGGAGGAGCTGCCCCATCGATTGCAGCAGAAACCCTCAGTTTTGCTGCAAAACCCCAGTTTTTTTCCTAATTATGATGGGCCAGGGTGGCCGAGCAGGGCTCCAACCCATGAACCCGCTCTGGTCCATCACTCCCGGGGAAGGTCGGCTTGGTCACCACGAAGCTCAGCTCCATCCCAGGGCGGCTTCAAAGCTTTTTTTACCCGTCACTAAACCTGTGAGAATTGCTTAAATTCTTTGGAGAAGGAAGCTCTTCCAGGGGGAAAAAAAAAAATTGCACGGAAAATAATTGCTGAAAAATCAGCTTTCTTTGCCTGCCTGTCCCTGTCACGCTGAAATTGTTGCCGTCGCTGGTCGTCAGCAGCAGCGACGAGGAACAAACCCCGGTCGGGACGGCGTTTCCCACCTGCATCTCCTCCAAACCAAGAGGGGATGGGAGCAAAAAATGTGCTGCTTTTTTTTTTTTTTCCCCTCCCCACCCTGAGAAAGAGAACGACTGAGATGGGAAGGGGCTGGAGATCAATTAAGTTAATTAACAGCCCTGATCAGCCCACACACACACTTGGGAAGCCCTGCCCATGGTCCAGGGGCTTTATTTAGGCTCAGTCTGGGGGTTTTTAGTCCTTTTGCAAGATGCCTTGGAAGACCATCCGTGTGGATCTCGTTGATCCATCCCGAAGGACTCCTGCCTGCTCCAGCACATCAGACATCAATCCCTTCCTTCAAACCTTGGCCGGGCTCCTGGGGGGGGTCGTGTCCTGGTTAGACCTGAATCCCGGCCAAATAGAAAGAGGGAGAGGACGAGGTGGATTTCCCAAGGGAATTTGGGGAGGGGGGAGGCGGCCTCGGAGGGGAAATTTGGGAATTGGAGGGTTTAGGTGAAAAGGGTTTCATGGACGGGTGGGATTTAATAGCTTGCAAGAAAATATATATATATATATGTATCTACACACATGCAAGGTATGGAGCAGGGGTGGTTTGTGTCTTGGGGGGGGTAGTGGAAGAAAAAGTAGTCTTAGATAGCAAAATAGTCTTAAATTTGCTATATAATAGCAATTAACAAGTAATAGCAATATAATTAACAAGTCAGCAAAGCGTGCTGGTCTCTGCGCTCGCACCTTTGCCCGGCTTGTGGCCGGGGGTGTGATGGGGGGGGAGCAGCGGGGTTCAGCGGTGGTTGCCCCCCCTCCTCCGCTCTCTCTCCCGCCCCTGCCTTCCCCTTTCTGCCCCTTCTCTCCCCCAAAACACCCTCTGGCATCACACCTCCCTCCACCCCCAGCCCTGTCGCATCCGCACCTTCCCCCCCCCCTCCCGCGACACAACCCCCTCCCCTGAGCCCTCTGCCACCAGCCAGGGGGGCTCCCAGCTCTCCCAGTTGCTGCTGGGGGATGCCCAAACTGGGGTCAACCCCCCCCATCCCCAGGGCTGGTGGGCAGCGGGGTCTTTTCCTGCCCTCACCTTTACCTTGTGGGGGGGGGGGATTTTGGGGTGATGTTGGCAAAGGCAGCATCATCCCGGAGCAGCCTGCGCTGGCTCCCGTTGTTATTTTTTTCCCTTCCCGTGTCCCTCTGTACCCGACCCGCGCTGCAACCTGCACCCGAAATGGGGACCGCTGGGTCTGGAGGGGGGACCCCAGATATGACCCCCCCGGTACCCCAAGGCAGCCAGTGCGTGGGGGTACGTGGTCTCCTCGTGCTGCTTGGGTGGAGGGTCCCTTTTCCCACCTTTCCCAAAATTTCCCAGTTGGGGTTGAGGTTGATTGAGCATCGCAAAGTCCCTTTTGCAGGGACACTCGCTGGCCTCCGGCCACCCTTTCCTGCCACACTGCACCCCGTTTGGTCCAGCAAACTGGTTGTACTGGGCTGGAGAGGGAGCTGGGAGCAGGATCCCACCTGGGGTAAAGCATTTTTGGTGCTTCCATCCCCCAAACGCCCTTCGTCAGTCCCATCTCCCCTCTGCATCCTGCTGGCAGGAGGCAGCTGAACCTGTAGGGAATCCCATTAAAAAAAAAAAAAAAATCCCAAAATTGCTAAAACCAGGTAAAACAAAGAGGAAAGGCTGCTTTTTTTTTTTTTTTTTTTTTTTTTAGCCTGATGAGAATAAGTTTGTCTCCTGGAGAATAAACCCCGGGAGAAACGGAACTACTACAAGCCAGAGCTTGGAGGATGCCAGAACTGAGAGTCTCGCCCCTGCACCGGAGCATCAGAGCTGTGTTTTGGTGTAAAATCAAGGGAAAATGGTCTAATCCAGGGCTCAGGGAGGAGAAATGCAGAATCTGCTGCCTCCCAGTTGAGGGCTCTCGCTCTCCTCGGTACAGTGCGGATATTTCTTTGGTTGCCAACCAGGAGCAGGGCAGATATTTGGGATTCAGGCAGATATCCCCCACTTTTGGCCAGGAAAACTGCTTTTATTTCTTTATCTTTTAACTCGGGTATTTCAAATGTCAAATGGATGCACAAGAACCCACCTTAAGGCGTTGCAACTAATGTTGAAGACCTTCAATTCCTTAGGAAATCTCACTCTCGTCTCTGTTAACCCACTCCTCCTCTCCAGGAATATGAAATGCCAGTGTGTAGGAAAAGCTCTTAATAAATCTTAAAGCCGTTTCAATATCTATTGTATAAAAATAAATTCTAAAACCTCTTTTCATATGTGCTTGAGACAATTTAATTTCACATTATAATACCAGTCTGAAGTAGGTGGTTGATTGTTTTGAAGTTATTTGGGGGATTATTTTTTTTTTGGCCAATGGTTTGCTGACAAGAATGAACTTAGAAAGGATAAATAATAAATTAGAATATTCTATGAACTTTCAAACTTTTGGTCCTAAAGTCGTGTTAAACCCCTTTCCAGCCTTGACCCTGGCAGGGGATTCACACGGTCAAGCACAGATGGCTACTGCAGGGAAAAGAAAATTGCTGCCTCTATAAATTGGAAGAATTGAGACTTTTTTTCCCCCATTTCAGGACTTGGAAACCTCCTGGCATCCCTGTTCTCCCTCCATCCCTGTTTCTCCCTCCATCCCTGTTTCTCCCTCCATCCCTGTTTCTCCTTCCTTCCCTATTTCTCCTCCCTCCATCCCTATTTATTTCTCCCTTCATCCCCATCCTCATCCTTCGCTCCATCTTCTCCTTCACCAGAGGGACAATCCCTGTGTGTCAGGAGGGGGCAGAGGGGAGAAGCCCAAATAAAGCTGTTTGGGTGAGAAATATATATATATATATATATGTATTTGAAATGGGGGGGGGGGTAATTAAATTTCTAGTCTTTTCTCCAGCTTTATTTTTCCCAGTGACATCAGGTGCGTGTCCTTGTGCCAAGATTAAGCTTAATTTGGGGAGAGAAGGGCTCATTTTGGGGGCAGGAGCAGGGGCTGCACCTGGGGCTCATTCTGGGGTAAAAGCAGCTGCTTTTGCAGGACGTGTCGCCCCCCCCCCCCCCCCCCCCCGTTTGCTGTTGCAATGATGTTTTCCTTCCCTCCTGGCTGGGGTTGGGAGGAAAGGGTTAAGGTTAAGGCCACCCCCCCCCGGGGGGGGCCATTGGGAAGTTAATGGGGCCCTTGGTGGGCACAATGGGCAGGAACATCCCCGACGGCAGATTTACCCCCTGTGGAGTAAGGACCCCCCCCATCCCGGGGCGGGGGGGGGAGAAGAAACCGCCTCTGATCCCAGCCCTGCGGCTCTGGAGGTGCTGAGGTCCGGGGGATGCTTTGGGGCTTTGGCAGAGACACCCCCCCAACCCCCCCCCCCCCGCCTTGGGGTGCACTCAGGGGTTGGAGCATCCCAGGTTTTATTCCCAATAAACCATTCGGCTGCATCGACCCTTTTCTGGAGGCTGAGGGCGTTCAGCTTGGCGGGGGGGGGAGTCAGGGGTGCAGATGCTCCGCAGCCCCAATTTCCCTCCCTGGTGCAGGTAAACCCCCCCGCCCCCCCTTGCACACCCTGCTCATCCCTAAATTGCAACGAGGGGAAGGGGCTGAAGCCACCGTGGAGGTGGGAGCGTGGCTTTTACCTTGGGGGGGGGCCATGGTTTGGAGACCCCGTGGGATGCTCCATGAAGGGCTACCACGTCCCGCGGGCGCATCCTGAAATAAATACTCAGCCAAAACCCGGCTCCGGTGGGTGGGAGAGGGGGTTTTTCTGCTGGTTTATTACGAATTAATTAATAGTCATGGAGGAAGGGACGTAATTATGAGGGCTTTCCCCGTGCGTTGGGTGAAGATCTCGCTGCAGCGTCTTGCTGTGCTGGTAAAAATGTTAATAAGAGCTACGAGGCCTGAAAGAACCTCCTTAGGGAATTAAATTTGCCTCATCCGCAGCAGAATAAAGGTATTTTTATGCTCTGGGGTAGTTTCTGACGCTGCATCACAGGTTGGGAAGCCCAACGGGACTGACCCGACGCGTTGGCACGGACCTTTTGCAACCGGGACGGGAGATGGGACGACGCGACGCGATGTGTTGGGAGATAAAACTCATTCAACCAAGAGGCCAAGCTCCTCCGGCCGGAGAAATCTGCTAAAGGTGACCGGGAGGTGCTGCTGAATTCGGCGTTAAATGTCGCACCCTGTCCCCATCCTCAGTTCCCGGGGTGGGGGCTCTTCCTGCATCCCCGTTCTCCAGGGTGGGGGGGTCTCCTCCCAGCTTTCCCTCCATCCCTGATGCTCCTGAATCCCTGAAAAGATCTGGGTTTGCCCACCCAAGGGTCTGATCCCCCCCGTCCCGTACCACGCTCACCCCGTCCCGTGGAGCATCTCAGCGTGGCCCCAAGGTACCGGCCATGGGTACCACCAGCTGCCCACCCTGGAGCAACCTCTACCCATCGCGTCCCCATGGGAAAACCACCCAAAACCCCATGAAGAATCCGATGGATGTGCCTGAATCCAACCAATGTCCCAAACTGAGCTGAATTCAGGGCAACTGGTTCATGGTCCCTATTTTTGCTAAGTGTCCAAGACAGCCAGGGCTGGATACCCAAGAGCCGTGATGTAATACAGGCATGGAGCTAGTGAGAAAATATGCCAAAATGCCTGTTTTTTTATTAATTTAGATCAGCAGAAGGTCTCCTTCTGCTTAGCGGGGCTGTTGCAATAAGAAGGGAGCAGTCGGGCAGTTGAGCCCCATGTGCTGCTGGGATGACAAACCGAAATTTATGGCCTTTTCGGTGAAGAAGGAGGCGATCAGGAAGAGTTGTGAGGAAGTGGGTGAAAGCTGTGGGGCCTGAGCAGGCACAAGGTCTGGGATAGAAAAAGGGGGGAAAAAAAAAAAGAGTTTAAAGCCATCGGCAAAAGAAAGTCTTGGGCGTTCTGGGATTTTGCACAGTCCGTGCTAACGGTTTGGGTTGGTCGTGCCCCAACTGCAACTGTTAAAACGTGATGTTCCTGCAGGAGGAGCTTCTGGAAGGGTTTTCCTCCACACACATCTTCGCTTTGGCCGCAAAAATGATTCCTCGAGACCCGAATCAGCGGAGGTGGGAAGAGAGGACCAGCTGCAGGCAGGAGGTGGGTGCAGCCGTTGGGAGAGGTCACCATTGGGGTGCTGTGCGTGACCACCAACCAGCCTTGGAGGGGCTCGAGGTTCACCGTGGCCGCCCTGACCGCGTGTTGGTGACCTGTTGGATGGACCAGAGCTACGGACAAGGTTGGGGTTGGTCCTTGTGGGAAATCTCCTCCATTTCCGAAGAAGCCAAGGGCTCCTCTTGGCCAAGCGGTGCAGGGTGGGGCGTCTGGAGATCCCACAAGATGTTTGAGATGCCCAGGTTGGGTGGGAAAGTGATTTTCCCCACTGGGAGATGCTTTCTGAGATATTTTTTGAAGACCGGGGAGCCTGTCAGGGCCAGCCATGGCCAAGGGAGTGTGTGTGGCCCCTCTCTGCCCCAAACCAACCTCTTGGGGTGGGGGGAGAAGATCCTTTTTTGGGGGGGGGGGGGGGTTGTAGGCATCCTTGGTGCAGCCCGTCCTTTCTTCTGAGGCATCTGCTGAGCTGAAGGCACTGGGGTATGTCTGGGGGAAGCCGCCCATCCCAGGGGAATTAAGCACTGAGATAACCCCAGAAAGGAGGAAGGAAAAAAAAAAAAAAAAAAAAATCTCAATTTTCATTTCCCACCTGAGCAGGAAAAACAGTAAAGAGCTTGGAAAACATGGGAATAACCTCAACTTTGTGGCTCTTGTGAATTTTTTTTCCCCATGAAAAAAGAAAATAATCCAACCAGGAGGACTTTTACAGACTTTTATTACCTTGGCAGGAGGGGGGAGTTGGGGGGGGGGGAGCAGGCCCAGACCCCTCCCCTCAGCCCTGGAATGGCCCCAGGAGAGTTTCCAGCTGAATGGGTGAATTAGGGATGTATCAGATGGGCGATCTCGGGAAGAAAGGGTAGTTGGCACCCGCGGGGTGGTCCTGGAGAGCAGGGGTGATAAGGTGGATTTGTTTGTTTTCCCTCCTCAGGGAAGAGGAGGGTTTTTTTCCAGCAAGACGGAGGAAAACGGGCATCTTGCAGCGCTCAAATTCCCCCTTTTTTTGACCCATATTCTCTGGGTGTTTATTCCTTTAGGTGGGTGATTCCCCCTTTCCCATCCTGGGTCATCTCTCCCAGGCTCAACCCAACCCTCCCATGGGCTCTGCACCCTGATGAGGAGGCTCTTGCTTCACCACGTCCCATCTCCAGCCCCCCCCAACCCGTTCCCCCCCACCCCGTTCCCGGTGGCTTTGATTTCTCGGGAAGCCCCATTTCGGCTGCTCGGGGTTCCCCAGGGATGAGCACCTCCAGGACGGGCTCTTGCACCGTCAACTCTCCACCCGTGGACACGAGAGGAGATGACGAGGGGAGCGACGTGGGATGGGTTGTCCTTTCCGCCCACGAGATGCAGCACCTGGTCACGTGTTGACTCCATCTCCCAAGCTTTTTAGCAAGGAGACATGTGTCCATCGGGACACATTCTGCACCAAACGAAGGTCTCCAGCCCTGTTACGGAGAGGTGTTACTTCGCAAACCACCCCAGAGAAGGATGGGATGGCGTTGGGTTTGATTTTCAGTCTTGGGAAGTCATCTTCTCTTGCTCCTTTGAGGTTGACCTCCTTGGCCATGGGTCTGAGGTTGACCTTCTTGGCCATGGGTCTGCTCGTTGCTTTTCTCCTCTCTCATCCCACCAGGGAAGGTTTGGTGGTTTGATGGTTCTCCATCGGACTCCTGAGTTTTGATCCGGGAGACCAACCTGGAGACAGCGAATCAGGACGCATGACTAACGAGCACGCTCATGATGCAATGATTCTCTAAGGGCTGGATGCGGGGGGGGAATGTCCCATAAGTGGTTGCTACTGGAAGAGGATGCAAATGGCCAGTCTGGACCACAGGCAACCGGTGCCAACCAGTTTATTTGGGTAAATTAATTTATTCGATGAATAAAGTGCAGAGTTCTGAAAGATAAACAACGCAGAGAATTTTTTTTTAGTTTAACTTTTGGGTAAATAAGTGGAAAAACTTGTCACGTGGTGAATAAAGGATTTATTGATGACAAGACTGTAGGATGATGAAAAGTTATTATATTATCATCCTATTTTAAAATATTTAATTACATTATAATATTTTATGATATACTGTTATTTATTATTACATATTATTAATTATTATATTATTATTATCTCTTAGTCTTTCTGCAGCTGCAATAATTTTATGCAGTTTGAAGTGGTTAAGATCTGCTTAAACCTTTACCTAAGGAATATATAGATCTACATAGACTTGTGAGACATACCAATAAATGTAGTTTTTTATGCTTTTCTGCACCTCTGGGAGTGCATGGGGGATGTTTTGTTCCTAAATTTGAGTAAAAAAAATCTAAAAATGGGCCCTTTTTTTTCCAGGTGGTGGGGGAGGAAATGGGGCTGGTGGGAAACTGCGGCTCCCATTCATCAAGGGCGAGAAAGAAATAACCGCGTCTCCCCAAGACAAACATTTGTCCCAGATTTTCTTTTTTTCAGGAAAAAAAAAG
Organism: Necrosyrtes monachus; assembly: GCA_037953605.1. Lineage (NCBI taxonomy): Eukaryota > Metazoa > Chordata > Aves > Accipitriformes > Accipitridae > Necrosyrtes > Necrosyrtes monachus. The sequence goes on along the minus strand of JAZGTQ010000603.1, from coordinate 1,100,264 downwards.
GGTTTGGTGCTTGCTGGAGAAGGTGTTAAAAACGGGGGGGGGGGGGCACGGGAAGAAATCCCAGAGAACCATTTGACTCCACAATGCAATTTAAAATCTCCCTCCACAGCCCTAAAGTTTTTTCAGCCAAATCTGAGCAATGTGAATTTTTTTTTTTTGAGAAAAAAAATTAGAGCAGAACAGAAATACGCATTTTTTTTAAGGATTTCTTTTTTTTTTTTCCTTGCATGGGGTAAATTCCTTCAGGAATTTCCTTAGGGAATTTTTGCTGCCTGGAGCTGCTTCATGTCCCACCCTGCAGTGAGCACCCCGGGGGAAAGAGAAAAATTGCTCCTGAAACAGATTTTTTTTCCTTTACTTTGGATGTTTTCATTGTCGGACCAGAGGTGTGGCAACCAAACCCCATTTTAGCTTTAAAATAAATGCAATATATCCCAAGCCGGGCAGGCTGTCCCCCTTTGGGGGGGGGCTCTAAAATAATTTCTCAACTTTTATTTTTTCCCTCCTTGGCCAGGGGTGGATTTTGGGCTCAGATCGGGTTTCTCAGCCCCCAGATTTCTTATTTTTGAAGGGAAATTTCAGGCACCACAGCCACAAAAAAAAAAGAAAAAAGGGGTGGGGGTGGGGAAGGAAAATAAAGGAAAAGAAAGGGGGGGAAGGAAAAAAAGGGGAAAAAAGGGGGAAATAAGGAAAAAAGGGGGGAAGGAAAAAAGAGGGAAATAAGGGAAAAAAGGGGGAAATAAGGAAAAAGGGGGGAAAGGAAAAAAGGAGAAAAAAGGGGAAAAGGGGGAAAGAAAAAAGGGGGAACTAAGGTAAAAAGGGGGAAGAACGAAGAAAAAGGGGGAAATAAGGGAAAAAGGGGGAATAAGGGGGAATAAGGGAAAAAAGGGGGGAAAGAAAAAAGGGGGAAATAAGGGAAAAAGGGGGAATAAGGGAATAAGGGAAAAAAGGGGGGAAAGAAAAAAGGGGGAAATAAGGAAAAAACAGGAAAAAAGGGAGGAAAACAGGGAAAAAGGGGAAAAGGGAAAGAAAAAGGGGGGAACTAAGGTAAAAAAGGGGGAAGAAAGGAGAAAAAGGGGGAAATAAGGGAAAAGGGGGGAATAAGGGGGAATAAGGGAAAAAAGGGGGAAAAAGGGGGGAATAAGGAAAAAGGGGGGAAGGAAAAAAGAGGGAAATAAGGGAAAAAAGGGGGAAATAAGGAAAAAAGGGGGAAATAAGGGAAAATGGGGGAAAAACAGGGAAAAGGGGGGAAATAAGGAAAAAGGTAAAAAACAGGGAAAAGGGGGGGAATAAGGGAAAAAGGGGGGAAATAAGGGAAAAAGGGGGGAATAAGGGAAAGAAGGGGGAAATAAGGGAAAGAAGGGGGAAAAACAGGGAAAAGGGGGGAATAAGGAAAAAAGGGGAAAAAACAGGGAAAAGGGGGGGAAATAAGGGAAAGGGGGGAAATAAGGGAAAAAGGGGGGGAATAAGGGAAAGAAGGGGGAAATAAGGGAAAAAGGGGGGAAATAAGGGAAAAGGGGGGAATAAGGGAAAGAAGGGAGAAATAAGGGAAAGAAGGGGGAAAAACAGGGAAAAGGGGAATAAGGAAAAAAGGGGAGAAAACAGGGAAAAGGGGGGGAAATAAGGGAAAAGGGGGAAATAAGGGAAAAAGGGGGGGAATAAGGGAAAGAAGGGGGAAATAAGGGAAAGAAGGGGGAAAAACAGGGAAAAGGGGAATAAGGAAAAAAGGGGAAAAAACAGGGAAAAGGGGGGGAAATAAGGGAAAAGGGGGAAATAAGGGAAAAAGGGGGGGAATAAGGGAAAGAAGGGGGAAATAAGGGAAAAAGGGGGGGAAAAGAGGGAAAGGGGGGGAAAAAAGGGAAAAAAGGGGGGATAAGGGGAAAAAAGGAGAAAAGGGGGAAAGGCCCTTTTCTCCCCCGGGGGGTGCCGGGAGGGCGCGGGGCGGGCTCCATCCCCGCCCACCCCCCCGTCCAGGTGCCGGGGGTGGGTTCGGGCCGACCCTCCCCGCCCCGCGGGCGGCAGCGGCGGGCGCGCAGGTTCCGCGGGGCCCCGCGCTGCGGCGGCGGGGGGTGCGCGGGGTGGGGGGGGCTCCGCGACCCCCCCGGGAGACCCCATGGCCGCGCTGGAGCCGGCCCAGGTAGGGCTGGAAGGGGCTTAATTTGGGGGGGGGGGGGGCTCGGAGTCTGCCCAGTCTGAGCCGGGGCGCGGGGGTCCCGGCCCGGGGGGGGCGGTCAGCCTGGGTCTGCTTTTAGTCTGTGTCCTTCTGAAAAAGGTATTTGCTAAATTTCGTTTCTTACTTTGCGTTTTTTTAAAAAAAAAAAATCTGACTTTTTTTTTTTAAATTGTATTTCTTACTTTGGTTTTTAAAAATTTTATTTCCTTTTTTAAAGTTTAGTTCTTACTATTTGCTTTAGTTCTTACTACTTTTTTTCTGTTTTAGTTCTTTGTTTTTTTAAATTTTATTTCTTTTAAAAAAATTATTTATTTTTAAAATTTTGGTTCTTACTGTTTATTTTAGTTCTTACTATTTTTTTTCTTTTTAGTTCTTACTTTGTTTTTTATTTTAGTTCTTACTTTGGCTTTTTAATCTTAGTTCTTTTTTCTATTTTAGTTCTTACTGTTTTTTTCTTTTTCGTTTTGACTTTGTGATTTTTTATTTTGGTTCTTTGTTTTTTATTTTGGCTGTTTTTTATTTTGATTCTTACTTTGGGTTGGGGGTTTTTTTGTTGTTGTTGTTTTGTTTTTTTTTTTTAAATTGTGGTTCCTACTTCGTTTTAATATTTAGAATGTTGCCACTCTGTTGCCCATTTAACTCATTGAATTCCCCCCCAGGTGCCCGAGGCTCTCCAGGAGGTCACCATCGCCGCCACCACCGAGAAGTCGTGGCCACTGTCTGGCCACCGCCCCCCCCTCCCAGCAGGTAGGGAGGCCCCCCCCCCCCCCCAGTCCTTTGGGCATCTTGGTGGCCCCCCAGTGCCTTTCTGTGGCCCATGGGGGCAGGAGGACTCATCCAGCCCCACCAACCTCTCTCCTGGTGTCCCTGGGGTGCCTCTCCCAGGAGCTCCTGGTTTTGACCAACAAGGCTCCTTTTGAAAGAAATCCTGCTCTTTCTCCTCATTTTTTCGTGTTCTGTGGGTCGCACGTCTGTGTCAGAGAGTCATGGGGGGCTTCCGGGGTTCATCCCGTGGAGGATGCCCAAGGTAATCGCTTGCGTTTGCTCTTCACACCTCAGTTCCTGGGATAAACCTCGTTTGCCCAAGGGTGATGACGTGTGTGGACACCGGGAAAGGTGAAGGTGATGCCCGTGGTGATGGGAATGGTGGGATCAACCCTAAATCTTGTTGGGTTTCCCTTGGTCTGCTCTGGGAGGCAGCTCATGGAGCTTCCTTGGCTTACTCTGTGCGTGAGGCTTTCTAATTTGTTTTTTTCACTAATACTGTCCAAGAAACTTAGCTGAGAACTTCCTTTAAACACCTAAGCCCTGTCTCCATCCTCAACAGGAGATGGGTGGGATCACTGGGTGCTCTCCTCAACACCCCGAGTCCCTCAAACACCCGTTGAGGTGCTCCAAGCATCCCAGCCTGGGCAGGCGGATGCTCTTCTCCCACCTACGCCGTGAGTAAAACTGCCAGAAATGAGTTAAAATATGGGAGTTAAATGAGTTAAAATAATCTGCTGGAGGGATGTCCTGCCTGGGAGCTGAGGCTCGGCGGCTCCTTTGGGCTCACAGTGCCCTCTCCTGACAGCTCCTGGCCACCTGAAAAGGGACGCTTTGGGGGATGGAGAAGTCCCCCGGTCTCCTCCAGCCATGAGAGATGAGTTGTGGGTCCAGGAGCGGAGTGGGCAGGATGGAAAGTTGACTCAAGTTGAGTTTTTAGGGCACCTGGGTGGGTGGTTCACGTGGCTTTTGGAGTTGCTTGATCATAAGGTGAATCAACATGAACTTGACCTCACCGTATCACAGGTTTCCCTTTTTTTTGTTTTACTATGGTCCTGCTTGCTCTTTTCTAATCTGATTTAATTTTGGGACTGGGTAGCATCAGTACTTAACCTTTTCAGCTTAACCTTTTAGGTTACTGCTGATTTTCTAGATGATGCCCATGAGAAGACTGTGCTGTCCTTGGGCACGCTGAGCTGCTCCAGCTAAGAAATAATTAATGGGAATGATTCATCCTTGAAGGGCACTAAAAAAATAAACGCATAAGTGGATAAATAAGACAAATAAGTGGATAAAAGTCAGGCTTTGATGCGCAGCTCGGTCCTCGAGCATCACCTCTTCCTTCTCCAACGTCCTGCTCTTGGAGTAGACGGTCAATGGACCCAAGTGCCTGATTTACCAGGATGCAACCCCTTAATTTGGGAGCATGGCTTGTCCACCGTGCCCCTCCCAAAGATTTTTCTTGAAGTTAAAATCAGAGAGCAGGTCACTTGGGCGAGATGCATCCAAGCTATGCCCGGTTTTATTCCTGGGTTTTTCCAGCCTTCCTTTCCCTCCTGCTCGATATTCCCCGAGTCCTTCCAGATGGACAACCTCTGCCTTTCTCAACTGCTCCTGATCTCACTGGGCTTTTCTGTCTTCTTGAAAAGTGATCTTGGGGCTGATTCCTCTCTGGTTCAAACTTTTTATTCCCTGGGATGCCTTCTCCATCACCTGGAAAGCTCTTGTAGATACCCTCAGCAAACCCTGCTGGGACTTCCCTCCTCGGAGACCTGAGCACCTGGATCTTTTTCCTTCTCTTTTTTGAAGAGGGATGAGTTTTAAGGTCACGCCTCTTGTCTCCTGTCACGAGGCATCACAGACCATTGTTATCTACCCAGTAATCCACCACTGTCTACCTGAGCAGGCTTCCCCGTATATAACCCCGACCTGCTCGCTCGGCTGGAGCAAGGGGAGGAGGTTTGGATCCCCGACATCCAGAGCTCGGAGGAGGAAGAGGAGGAGGAACAACTGGCGAGACCCCTCTTGAGGTTGTGGACAAGGAAAAGGAAACGGTGGAGAAGCTGCTGCGATGCCGGGAGCTCCTCCGGCTCCAACTCCTCTCGCTCAGGTAAGGGACTTGTTTTCCACCCCAAAATGGAGATGCCAGGCATCGCTCCTTGCCTCCAGCAAGCAAGATCATACTGGAAACTGGTGTAACTGGGGTGGGGGGGGTGAGGGTGGGGGTCTGAGGACCCATTTGGGCATCGGCAGCCAGAGATACCAAATGCTTCTGGGAGGAGGAGGATGCTGCTTCTTCTGGATCGATGCGTAGCTGGACAGGATTGAGGGATGAAATCGGTCACGGTTTGGAGTGTTTCTCTCCATCCCTGCTCAAGCTCCCTCCCCGGCATGGTCAGGATGGGGGTAGAGGTGGATTCCCTTTCTTATTTTTTTTTTAACGTTTTTTTGCTTTTCCTGGCAGACGATGGGTGGACGAGCGAGACGGAGGAGGACAGTTCCCAGGAAGAAGACGAAGATCTGCGCGGTGGGTCGGCGAGGAAACCCAAAGGTGGCATCTCCCTGGGCTATGAGCACCACAAGAACCACTCAGGAAGGAGATCGGCTTCTTCCAGCCACAACGGGAGAAAGCCTAATACCAAGACCCCCTCAAGAATACAGCTGGGGCAGCACAAACATGCCTGCAGCAAGTGTGGGAAAAGTTTCAGCCGTGGTTCGTCCCTCAACCGGCATCAGAGGGTCCATCTGGAAGAGAAACCCTTCACCTGCTCCGGCTGCAGGAGAAGTTTCACCTGCAGCTCCACCCTCAAGGACCATCAGAAGACCCAATGCCAAGAGAAGCCCTACAAATGCCCCAGCTGCGAGAAACGCTTCACTTCCGCAAAGTCTCTCAAAAAACATCGCCACCTCCACCTGGAGAACGGGGCGTACCGGTGCTCCGACTGCGGGAAAAAACTCACTTCCAATTCAGCTCTTATCATCCACCGGAGGATACACACCGGGGAGAGACCCTACGAGTGCCCCGACTGCGGGAAAAGCTTCATGGCCAAGAAGTCCCTCAACAAGCATCGCAAGAGCCACACGGAAGACGCGATCTTCATCTGTCCTGACTGTGGGAAAAAACTCACTTCCAAGTCCACCCTCATCATCCACCGTCGAATACACACCGGGGAGAGACCCTACGAGTGCCCCGACTGCGGGAAAAGCTTCATGGCCAACAAATCGCTCAGCAAGCATCGCAAGACACATGTGGAGGAAGGGACCTATAAGTGTCCCGAGTGCGGGGAAACCTTCCCCAAAAACTCAGCCTTCGTAGTCCATCTCAGGACCCACAGGGGCCAGCCCCCCTATCCGTGCTCCGACTGCGGGGAAGCTTTCTTTGAAAGCTCGTCTTTTAAGCGACACCAGAAAAAGCACTTGGTAGAGAAACCCCACCAGTGCTCCAACTGCGGGATCGCCTTCACCGTCCACTCGGCCCTCCTCCTCCACCAGAAGAGCCACGTAGGACCCAGACCCTACGTCTGCTCCGACTGTGGGAAAGCTTTTCGGGAGAGCACCACCCTCCGTAGGCACCAGCGTATCCACACGGGTGAGAAACCCTACCAGTGCTCTTACTGCGAGAAGAGCTTTCGGGCCAGCTCCACCCTCATCATCCACCGAAGGATCCACACTGGGGAGAAACCTTATAAATGCACCAAATGCACCAAGTGCTTCATGTCCAGCTCTTCCCTCATGAAGCATCTGCGGACGCACCTCCGCAAGGAGCTGCTGATGGGTCCCAAACAATGACTTGGTTTGCCCAACCCCTTCGAGGTGCCTTTGGGTGCCCACCTCAGTGATGATGGATGGATGGATGGACGGATGGATACCCCTCTTCCGCGTCCCATCCATCCCAGAAATGCATTTCAGCCTAATTTTCACCCCTCCTCCAAACACACTTGATGGCAGAGGATGTTCTCGGGACCAGGCGTGCAGTGGTGGGTCGCGGCACGGTGCCGGGGGACAGCGGTGGCTGCTCAGTCCCCGACCCCGGGGTGGCTGCAGGGACGCCGATGCCACGATGGGATGGAGGGCTGCGGGGTTTGGGGAACGCTGGGCTTGGCTCGTGCATTAGGAACCCGCTGGAGAACATCTAGGTCCTCCTTTAGAGACTAAAAAGCCTCTTTTTATCTTCCCACCTCCAAAACCAGTTAAGTATTTCAAGAGAAGGCCCATCCTGAAACCCAGGGGTCCCCGTCCCCCCTGAGGTTTGGTCCATTCGGATCATCTGTTTTTATTGGCTACAGCGTTTTCCAAACACACATTTCCTTCCCCAATTTCCCCACCTCGTGCTCACTGCCCCCCATCTGATTTTTATGCTGCCACCTTCAAAATACACCACGATGAATTTGGCTCGGCCGTGACAGCTTGTTTGTGGGTACCTGCTTTAAAATGAGGTGCAATAAAGTGGAACAGGGTTTCCGGGAGTGCGGGATCGTGATTTGATCGCTTGCGGTTGGGAAAGCTGGGGGAGAGAGATGGGACGGGGAACCCCCCCGGCTCCTCCACCCCACATCTCCAGCTGGTCCTGGCGCTCTCCTGAGCTGGGACGATGCTCTCAGCTGGCAGAAAGCCGAGCTGCATCCAAGGTTGAGTGTGCACACGGAGGACGTGAGGACGCGCCTGGGGACCTGGTCTTGGGGAGCCACCTGCACCCCAGCCAGAAGCTGGAGAACCTGGGGTTGGAGAACCCGGAGCCCTGTGATGGTGGAGCTGGAGGGGACATGCCCGCAGGTGGGGTGGCCTTGGGGTCTTCCTGCACCCGGGGAGGGCTGCGATGGGTCTGAATTCCCACAGGTCCCAACATCAAGGGCATGTTGGAGTTGTGGGATGGTGGGGACAGGCTCTGGGATTTGCCCCAGCGGCTCCTGCATCGCTGTGGGGTGGTTCTGACCCCCCCCGCCCCTGCCCAGTGCCCCCCGTGTAGGGACCAGGCACCGAGTCGGCTGTGCTTCCCTTCTCCAGGACGTCGGGAGCACCATGAGCGGGTATGTCCCATCCTCAGCATCCTCACCATGGGGGGGGGTGGGCTCCCGGAGAGGTCCAAAAGGGACCCCAGGGCAGTGGGGCATCCTCCCCCTCCCCGGACATCGACCCCGAAAATGAAATGGAGCTGCCAGGAGGAGCGACGGCAGCTCAGCAACGCCAGGAGATGACTTTGTGCCCTTCAAGACCCTGCTGACCTTCACGGGGGTGCAAGCATTGGATCTGCGGCTCTTGGACCGGCCGGAGACAGTGCGGGCACAGCCGGACGACACCCTCGGTGCTGCCTGCTCCGTCCGGCATGGAAGGATGGCGAGGACAGGGGACGGATGGATGGAGAAGGGGTTGGAAGCTGGCTGGCAAAGTCCCCCCACCCGGGAGAAGCGCCAAGAGCACCAGAAAGCCCTGGAGATGTTCCGCAGGGAGGCCCGAACCCCGGTGTGCCGGCTCCGTGCCGAGTCGCAGGCTCGCCACGTCCACGCCGCTGTTCCCCTCCGGGAGGCTGCCGAGGAATACAAGGTGCTGCCGATTTCCGTGCCGGAAAGGTGGAGGGCGAGGGGCTGCCTGCTCCCGTGCCCAGGAGGACCAGACCCTGCCAAGGTCTTGTAGCCGCGGGTGCTGGTGGGGATGGGGTGGGAGGGGTGGGGGGGCTGCGGCGCTGGTTGGGTTCAGCAAATTCGCCACCGGTGCTTCGACCGAGAGGGGTTTGCACGGCTAAAGGGCCGGGTGATGTCATTATAGCGAGGTAACGACGTGGTGGGGGATGTAAGGTGGTCCATCAACAGTCTCAGCTACTGGTTTCTCCAGCGCTGCTGGGAGGTGGAGGTGGGGGACAACAGCGAGTGGGACGTGGGGGTGTCCGGGGAGGCTGCGAAGAGGAAGGGGACGGGTCCTCCCTCCCCACCGGCGGGCTTCTGGAGGATGTGCTTGAGGAACAGCAACCAGCACAAGGTCCTGCTCTCCCACCCCACCACCCTTTCCACCCGAGCGCAGCCCAGGAGAGTGGGGGATCCACCCGGATTACAAAGGTGGAGAAGCGACCTTCTGCAACGCCGCCCACCAGACCCACCCCCACACCCGCGGCGGGGCCTTCGCCGGCATCCCGAGACCCTTCTTCAGCCTCGGCTTGTCCCAGGGAGGGAGAAACACCAACTGTCTCATGGTCTGCCCGGCCGTGGAGCAGGAATGAGGGCAGCCGGCTGCCCCTCCCCATATCTCCAAATCCTGGGAGGGCTCAGCTCAGGGATTTTGGGATTAGAGCGGTTCCGTGTCCCCAAAAAGGATGACAACTGGATCACTGCAAAAAATAATGATTTTTTTATCCCTATGAACCTCTTTTTGTTCTTTTTTTTTTTTCCTGGGGGTGTCAATATAATTTTAATTCACCTGTGTTTGGGGAAAAAAAACCCCACCCCATGGGTATTTGGGACAAATTTCTATAAATGTCCACCGTCCTTTCTTTGGAAATTCCAGGTTTTTTCTTTTTATTGCTTTAAAAAAAAAAAACCAGAAAGGCTGCCAGGGTTTGTGTAAGTTGGGAGAGCGAAGCAGGGCAGAAAATTGGGGGAAGAAATCAAACCCAGGATGTTCTCGGCATCTGGGAACAGTCCCCAAGCTCCCTCGTTCATGTCACCTACCCAGAGCTCCGTCCTTTGGCTCCCAAAGGGACGAGGAGCCGAGCGTGACCCCTGGGCTGAGACCCCGTTCCCATCCCCCAATCCCCTTTAAAACACCCCATTATGAATTTTGCAGAATTCCCAAATTCTTGTCTTTATTGCTTTGCATAACAACCCAATTTTTTCCACCAGGGCAGTGTGACCCCCCGGGTGGCAGGACAGGACTGAGACCCCCAACCCCCCTTTAAAAAGCCGCATTAGGAATCTTGCAGAATTCCCCAATTTTTTTCTTATTGTTCCACAAAACAAGCCCAAATTTTTCCAGCAGGGTAGCGTGGCCGAGCGGTCTAAGGCGCTGGATTAAGGCTCCAGTCTCTTCGGGGGCGTGGGTTCGAATCCCACCGCTGCCAGGTCTCTTTTGGGCTCTGCAGGGAGCACAGCTGGAGCACGGCATGGTGTCACATCTGGAGCACGTGGGGGGGGGACACACACCACATCTGGAGGAGCGCTCTGCCCACTTTTGGGCTTCCGCAGTACCGGGTGAGCGTGGGCATGCTGGATCCAGTGGAGAAGCTGGACTCAGCAAGACGCTTTGCACCGCGACGGGCGATTTTCATGCACAACCCCCCCCAGTACCCACCCAGGGTTAGGTACGGGCGTCCTGGAATCCCTCTGGGATAGAGATGAGCTCGCCCCGGTTCCCCCTCCCCAGGTCTGGGTACGGCCCCCTGCCCCCCAGAGCTGGGTATCGCCCCTCCAGCACCCATACGCTGCTATGGGTACCCCCCCGCCCTGAACGCCTTATTTTGGGTATGGATGAGGATGGGATGTTGGGGATACGTTGTCCCCAGGGATCGGAGGTCCCCAAGGTGACAGGGCAAAGGGACAGGGCACAGCTGGGATGTCCTGACACTTGAAGACCCCCCCCCCCAACCACTTCTTGTCCCTCGGGAAGCAGTCCTGAAGGGCAAACCCATTGCCAAAGGATGAGCTGGTGGGGAAGAAGACCGGCCCGGCTGAACAGAGAGTTTTGGTTGGAACTCAGGAAAAAAAAAAAAAGAGAATTTATGACCTTTGGAAGAAGGGGCAGGCAGCTCAGGAGGACTCAGGAGGATGTCGTGAGGGTATGCAGGGAGAAAACGAGAAGGGCCAAAGCCCAGCTAGAACTTAATTTGACTACTGCTGTAAAAGGCAATAAAAAAAATGTTTCTATTGATACATTAACAATAAAAGGCGGGCTAAGGAGAATCTCCATCCTTTATTGGACGCTGGGGGAACAGTGTCAAAGGCTGAGGTACTTCATGCCGCCTTTGCCTCCGTCTTTAATAGTAAGAGCAGTTGTTCTCAGGGTGCCCAGCCCCCTGAGCTGGAAGACAGGGAGCAGGATGAAGCCCCGTGGTTTAGCGGTAGACATGGCAGCATCAGGTTTGCAGTTGGACTTGATGATCTTAAAACCAAAATGATTCTACGAGTCTATGGAAAGGGAGATGCAAAATCTGATGCCGGCTGGAACGCGAGCGTGCTCGCAGAGCAGCTGGGATGGTCCTCGGTGACCCCGGACCGTGGCTGGGCACCTGCCAGCAGGCTGGTGCTGTTCCCAGGGTGCTGCCTGTTGACCCAAAGTCCAGCGTGGCGTAGCCATCCTCATCCTCCATCGGCCAGACCCGCGCTGCCGGGGAGCGACCGCTGCATCCCGAGGATGGGCAGCAGTCCCAGTCCCGGCGCAGAGGGATGTATCGTGACAGAGGTGAGCTCTGGCAGCGTCTCCCAGGGGCCGGATCCATCCCGTTGCAGGCACCCGCTGTCGGGATGGGGGTGTGGGTTGGGGGCTGGTGGTGGGAAAGGAGTTCCGAGCACCGTGGTGGACCCTGGATCCACCCTGGCGAGGCGAGCTGGTGATTCCGCAAGAGCTGAAGGCTGTTCCCAGCGCAGGGACCACGTCAGCGTGCTCTGCCCAGCACCCCACTGCATTTCCCAGCACCGCACTGCATCTCCCTCCCCAGCACCCCACTGCATTTCCCTGCACCGCACTGCATCTCCCTCCCCAGCACCCCACTGCATTTCCCAGCACCGCACTGCATCTCCCTCCCCAGCACCCCACTGCATTTCCCAGCACGCCACTGCATTTCCCTGCCCAGCAGAGCCCCGCAAACCTCTGCTCCGGATCCCACGGGCAGCCCCCGGCCGGGTGCTGCAGGGACCGGGATGAGGGTGCAGGGTGCCGGGTGGGACGGGCACCGCGAGGGTTGCGGGGTGGGAAATCGGCCGGTTATGAAAGCCGCGTGCAAGCAGCAAAGGGTAGAGGGGAGCCGGGCAGCGCTCAGGGGGAAGGGCCGGCGTCCGACCCCCCCTTGGAGCACCCCTGAGTTTTTGGAGCCCGAGCAAAAGGGACGCAGCGATGCTTTTGGTCCAGCCCAGGTTTTGACAGCACGCTCCCGGGAGAGGAGTTAAAGAAATCCGCTCGTTTCCAGCCCGATGGGTGCAGGTAGGGCCGTCCCGCAGGCTGGGAATCGAACCAGCTACCGTCGTGCCTTGGGCCAAGCCTCCAGATGTTTGGGACAGGGAATCCCCATCACTTCCAGAAAATAAATTTTGTGAACAAAAGCCCAAAGCCCCACTGCCAGCCTCTCTCTTCACCCCCACGGCACGCACACCCACGCCACAGCAAGGCAGCGGATGAGCTTTCACCGTGGTTCCCCCCGCCATTATTATTATTTTTTTTTTTTCAGGGGTGCATCTTGCTGGTCCTCATCTCCTCTCCCATCTGCGGCCAAGAGCTGGAGAGCAGCCGGGGATGAAGGCAGCTGGTAAATCAGCACAGGCATCTCCCAAACAGCCTCAGCACAGCCGGAACTGTCGTCCCCCCCGCCTCCCCCTTGGCTTTTTCCTGTGCCTCCGCACAGCAACCCGGCCAGCAACGCGGAGCGGCCTCCTTTGCTGCGGGCAGAGCATCCCGGGGACCCTCGGTGGAGCTGGGGGACGACGACACGGGACCGGGGGTCCAGCCACCCGCAGCATCGCTCGCCCCAAGGAGAGGATAAAGAGTCGCTCGAGGGGCTGCGAGATTTTGGGTGGGGGGGAGAGCGCATCGCAATCGAAAAGGTGGTGGGAAAAAAAAAAAAAATCCCCCAACCCCCGGGGGGGAGACCGTCTGCTCCCGCTGACGGCGGCGTGGCTGCCTACCTCCCCCCCCACCCCAAAACAGGGCTTTCCAGCCCCAAATCAGCCTCTGGATGGAAGAAGGGGGCGAGATGGTGGTGCCTGGTCCCACGGGGAGAGAGGAGCTGGGCGGCCTCGGGCGCATTCGTGCAGGTGAGAAATCGGGGTGCGGGAGAGGAGCCACCAGGCATCGTCTTCGTTTCACCCCGCCAACGGGCGAGGATCGTGCCGGTGGGGTGGTCCTTTGGAAATCATCCCTCCGCGGTCAACCTCCATCCCACGACTCCTCGCCGGTCCCTGGAAACAGTTGCCGATGTGTCGGGTCCCGTCCCAGGGCAAAACCATAACTCAATCTCCGTCTAACCCTGCAGGAGACGGGATGCGGAGGGAGGATGAAGGATGCCGCGTGGAGCAGGGGTGTGCCGATGGAGCCAAAGCGGGTGAAAAGGTGGTAAAATCCGAAGGGAATAACCGTGGGAGAGCTTGTGAGAGCAACCGGGGGATGGAGGGATGCCCGGGGATGGGGCGGAAGGACGAATTCACCTGTGGCGAGGGGGATCAGCAACTCTTTGCAGAAGAAAGTCTGTACGAATGTTCCCACTGCAAGAAATGCTTCCAGGACAGGTCAGAGCTCATTTGTCATCAGAGGTTGCACAGGGGAGGAAAGACTTTCAAATGCCAGGAGTGCGGAAAGGAGTTTGGGAAGAGCTCAGACCTTAGTTCCCATCAGAAAAGCCACATGGTGGAGAAGCCCTACCAGTGCTCGACGTGCGAGAAGTTCTTCAAGGACAGGTCCACCCTCATCAGGCACGAGAGAGTGCACACGGGAGAGAAGCCCTACAAGTGCCACGAGTGCGGGAAGAGGTTCACCCGCAGCTCGGACATCATCGTCCATCAGCGGACGCACACGGGGGAGAAACCCTTCGAGTGCCCCGAGTGCGGGAAGAGGTTCAGCCAACGGTCCAACCTCTTCACCCATCAGATCGTACACACCGGGGAGAAACCCTTCACCTGCCACGAGTGCGGGAAAAACTTTGCCCGCAGATCGGAGCTCACCATCCATCAGCGAACGCACACCGAGGAGAAGCCCTACCAGTGCTCCCAGTGTGAAAAATCCTTCCGGGGGAGGTACGGACTCTTCAGGCACGAGAGGTTGCACACGGGGGAGAAACCCTACGAGTGCTCTGAGTGCGGGAAGAGCTTTGGCCAGAGCGGGGACCTTATCACCCACCAGCGCTTCCACACGGGAGAGAAGCCCTACCACTGCTCCGAGTGCGGGAAGTTCTTCTGCAATAAATCCAGCCTCGTTAAACACCAGAAATGGCATTCGGGGGAGAAGCCCTACAAGTGCCACGAGTGCGGGAAGAGCTTCGGGCAGAGCTCGGACCTCATCGCCCACCAGCGGACCCACACCGGGGAGAAGCCCTACCCCTGCAGCGAGTGCGGGAAGAGGTTCACCAGGAAATCCAGCCTCATCGTCCATCAGAGGGGACACAGAGGACGGAGAACTGGAGAACGCTCAAAATGCGGGAAGAACTTGGAGGAAGACTCCGGCACCAATGCTCCCGGCAGCGTGGGCATGGGAGAAGGCTCGTCCCCGTGCTCCGAGTGTGCAAAGCCCTTCGAGGAGGCGTCAAGCCTCCTTGACCGGCAGACGTGACGCAGAGGAGAAAAAAAACCCCAAAACTCCCAAGTGCCTGGAAGAGGAAGAAACGGCTTGGCTTGGCACCAAGATCATGCAAGACGAGAAGAAACGAGAGCAGTGTGGGACATCCTCCTGTGTGAGATTTAACCTTTTTTTTGGGGGGGGTATTGGAGACTACTCAGGGGCAGAAAAAGAGTTAAACACTACAGCATGGGTTCCTCAGTGATGGAAAAAGGCTAATTCCTCCTAATTCCTCACATTATCGCGTAGATCGTTGAATAGTCTTCGCTTTGCTCCTCCAGCAGCTTCATCCAAACTCTTTGCTCCCTGGTGAGAGCCCTTCTACCACTCTATTTCCTCTTTTTTTTTTCAACATCTTGCTGTTCTATTTTTTTAAGGTTAGCTGAGACATGGGCTCTGCTCCTGTCCAAGCGTCCGTCGCACGTCCAGCCTCGATGCGTTAAACCTCGACTTAAAAAAAAGTTGATTGTTTCTAAGGAGATTTTTTATTTTCATATTAGATATTTGATAAAAATATATGGAAATTTTATATTGCTAGAGGAGTATTAGAGGAATGAGCATTTTCCCTCCAGAAGGTGTAGGTGTTTTTAACAGTGGAGAAAAATCAAAAGATCTCCACTGTGGATGTTGGGGAGCGGAGAAAGCATCCGCTCTACCCGATTGAAGGGAAAAACCGCGAGATTTCAGTGAAAGGAGCACGATGTGAAAGGATCAGTGTCCCAAAAGGAAGCCGTCGGAGGTAATTTATATCAAATGTTCAATAAATAACCCGTTTCTTTCCTTCGCTGGCGTGCTCTGGGTCGTCACTGCTGCTCGCGCCGTGGCTGGGGCCGAATGTGCCGCCACCAAGAGAAACACCGGTGGGAGCTCCGTACTGGGGCCGTTGGGTTTTACTGGGAGGACACGGCAGTCTGGGGACGTGGGTCTCTGCTCTCACCATTTCAGGCATCCTCCGTGCCCACCTCGCTCTGCCTCTCTTACCATCACGCTGGGGCCAAACTGGTCCCAGTACGTCCTCCGTGCTGGAGCGCATGCAACCGGAGTCAACCTCCGGTGGCGTGACGCTGCTCTGCGGCTGATGGGAACGGTCCGAAACTTCCCTGCCTGTGCCCAAAATTAGGGGACCCTCACCCACATCCCCATACCCACGGTGCAGGATGGTTCCCCCGGACCCGGGTGGGCATCCAGCGCCTCCGGCACCACCAGTCCTGCTGGTATTGAAGGACCACGCTGGGGGGGGGACACAGGCCGGGAGGGCAGCCCATGGTGGGGGGAACGTCTGGGGTTGAGATGGAGCCCGGTGCTCCTCCAGCAGAACCAGGCTGGTGGCCCCACAGTGGGCTTGGAGGATTTGGGGGGGGGGCCTGAGCAGTGTCCCCACCCAGCAGCAGGTCACAGCGAGGGGATGGGGTGGCCCCCCCGCCCCCAGATGCTCCGTGATGGTAAGAGGGTCACCAAGGAGGGATGCCGAGGTCCCGCTACGGCCACACGTGGTCCCCGAGCTGCGTGGCAGGGGGTGAAGGGTGGTGATGGGGTGGGCTGTGGGGGGGTCACCAACCCCTCTAAAAAACTGCCCCCCCCCCCATGACCCCCGGGGTCCACACTGGGAGAAGCGAGGGGTTGCAATGAGCTGGGATGGGGACCCAGGCATGCGGGGGGGAGGGGGGCGCAGCCATTTGAGGGGGGACCCAGGTGTCCTTGGGGGGGGGGAAACGCAGGTGTCTGGGGGGGGACCAAAGTGTCTGGGGGGGACGACACCCAGGCATTTGGGAAGGGAACTCAGGCATTTGAGGGGGGGACCCAGGTGTCCTTGGGGGGGGAACCCAGGCATTTGGGGGGGACCCAGGCGTCCGGGGGGGGAGATCCAGGTGTCCTGGGGGGACACCCAGGCATTCGAGGGGGGACCCAAGCATTCGGGGGGGGGACCCAGGCATTTGGGGGGGCGGACCCAGGCATTCAGGGGGGAACCCAGGCACTTGAGGGGGGAACCCAGCCATCCGGGGGGGGGACGACCCAGGCATTCGGGGGGGGGGGACACCCAGGCATCTGGGGGAGGGGACCCAGGCGTCCGGGGGGGACACCCAGGCATTGGGGGGGGACCCAGGCACTCGAGGGGGGACCCAGCCGTCCAGGGGGGACCCCCAGGCATTCAGGGGGAGGGACCCAGGCATCCGGGGGGGGAGATCCAGGCTTCCTGGGGGAACACCTGGGCATTCGAGGGGGGACCCAAGCATTCGGGGGGGGACGACCCCGGCCTTCGGGGGGGCAGACCCAGGCATTTGGGGGGGACCCAGGCATTCGGGGGGGGGGACTGAGGCATTCGGGGGGGACCCAGGCATCTGGGGGGGGGACACCGAGGCATTCGGGGGGGGACCTAGGCATCCGGGGGGGGACACCCAGGCACTTGAGGGGGGACCCAGGCATTCGGGGGGGACCCAGGCATTCGGGGGGACCCAGCCGGCCGGGAGGGACACCCAGGCATTCGGGGGGGGGACCCAGCCATCTGGGGGGGGACACTGAGGCATTCGGGGGGGGACCCAGGCGTCCGGGGGGGGACCCAGGCATTCGGGGGGGGACCCAGCCATCTCGGGGAGGGGACCCAGGCGTCCGGGGGGGGGGACCCGGGCATTCGGGGGGGACCCAGGCGTCCGGGGGGGGGGACCCGGGCATTCGGGGGGGCCCGAGGCGTCCGGGGGGGGGGACCCGGGCATTCGGGGGGGACCCAGGCGTCCGGGGGGGGGACCCGGGCATTCGGGGGGGCCCGAGGCGTGCGGGGGCCCGGCAGACAGGAAGGGGCGGGAGCAGCGCGGGGGCCGCCGCCGCTCCGGTGCGGGAAGGAGCGAGACGGAGCCGCAGCGGCGCGGAGCGCTCCGGCCCGGGGGGGCCGCAGGTACCGGGGGGGGGGAGAGGGGATCCCGGCACAGAGTTGGGAAAAGTTGCCCTTGCAAAAAAAATATTGAACCCTTTCCAGGGTGGTTTTTAATTTTTTTTTTTTTTGGGGGGGGGTGTCTAGGTTCTCATGGGGAAGGCGAAGCGGGGGGGGGGGGGGGGCATCAGTGTTTGCAACCACTCCGGGGGGAGCGTTGGGGGGGTGATGAACCCCGCCACTTCACCAAGAGAACAAAAAAAAAAATGAAAAGAAAATCATCGTGTGGGTGGTGAGGCCCCCCCCTCCCCCCCCAGATTATTGGGGGGGTGGTGTGTGTGTTTCTCTGACCATGGGGATGTTCAGCCCTCGCCCGGACACGGCTCTGAGCAAAGCGAAGGTGTCGGCTCTGCCTTGAGCATGGCGGGGGGACGGTCCGGAGGTGCCCTCCGAGTCGAATTATTCCCAGATTTCCCGCTGCTGCGATAAATGCACCCCTTAATTGTCCCAAATGCTGTTTCTGTGGTGGGTACAGTGACGTGGAGAGTTATAACGCGGCAGCGTCTCATGCGTGAGAAAGATTGATCGCGCCTTTTATTTTCTCTCCCCCCCTCAGAGAAGTGTTTTTTTTTCCCCAAGGGCGGTAGGCGAGGGGATGGAGCGATGGGAAGGCGAACCCCAAGCAAAGGAGGAGCCGGAGGCCCCGGGAGACCCTCACAGAGGTGAGAGCTGCACCCCAGGGTCCCATCCAAGAGGTGCTTTATCTTTTCCCCTTTCTGCCACGCCGTGTTTCTGGTCATTAAGTGATATTATTACTTACTTCTAACCCAGCAGGACATGGGACGGAGAGTGAGAATGAGAAGAGTCTCCAGCAGGAACGCCCCGAAATGTGCAGCTCATCGTCTGTAAACTCAGAAGGAAATTTTTCTGGGAGTTTTCAGCAGAGAAAATTGGGTGTAAATGCCCACGGGCTGCAAGGATACCCAGGGAAGGACGCAAGCACCTTTGTGCATCACGAAGGAAACTGCAAAGTCCTCAAGGAACCCACCGCCCCGTACAGAGCTGTCGCCCGAGAAAAGAAATATATATGCACTGAGTGCGGGAAAAGGTTCAGGCAGAGCTCAAACCTCATTGTGCACCGACGGACACACACCGGAGAAAAGCCATACAAATGCTGCGGGTGCGAGAAGTTCTTCAGTGACAGATCGAACCTTGCGAAGCATCAGCGGCTGCACACCGAGAAAAAGCCCCTGAGGTGCCGTGAGTGCAAGAAAAACTCTGGGAACGACCTGGATTTCCTCGAGCATCAGCAAACGCAGGTGGGGGACAGAGCGTTTAGATGCTGCCAGTGTGGGAAAAGGTTCGGGCAGGGCGGGAAGCTCGCTCTGCACCAGGAATTGCACGTGAGGGAGAAAGTCTACAAGTGCCCCCGGTGTGAGAAACGGTTCAAAGACCCGTCAACCCTCATCAGGCACGAGACGCTGCACACGGGTGAGAAGCCCTACAAGTGTCACGAGTGCGAGAAGAGATTCACCCGCAAATCGGACCTTACGGTCCATCAGAGAATCCACACTGGGGAGAAACCCTTCGCTTGCTCCGAGTGCGGGAAAACCTTCAACCATCGGTCGAACCTTTTTACCCATCAGAGGAGGCACACGGGCGAGAAGCCTTTCCCGTGCCAAGAGTGCGGGAAAAACTTTGGCCACAGGGCAGACCTAGTTGTCCACCTAAGGACCCACAGCGGTGAAAAGCCCTACCACTGCTCCGAGTGCGGGAAATACTTCAAGGGTCGTTCCACGCTCATCAGACACAAGAGGCTGCACACGGGGGAGAGACCCTATCAGTGTCCCGAGTGCGGGAAAAGCTTTGGGCTGAGCGGGGACCTTGTTGCCCACCAGCGTTTCCATACAGGGGAAAAACCCTACAAGTGCCCTGAGTGCGGAAAGGTCTTCAGCAACAGCTCCAGCCTCATTAGGCACCAACGACAGCACGCGGGAGAGAAGCCCTACAAGTGCCACGAGTGTGGGAAGAGCTTCGGGCAGAGCACGGACCTCATCGCGCATCAGCGAACCCACACCGGGGAGAAGCCCTACCTGTGCCTGGCATGCGGGAAGAGGTTCGGTAGGAAATCCAACCTTATGGTGCACCAGCGAGTGCACGGCGCGGACGGGCTCCGCAAACGCCGGCAGCGTGGGAAAAGCTTCGCGGAGAACACGGCTCTTTCAATCCGTCACGACATCTTGATGGAGGACAACGCTGCCCCGTGCTCAGCCCTGCTGAGCATCAGCAGTGACACGGAGGAGAAAAAACATTGAATTCCTGGGAAAAAAAAAGAGACAGGATGGAGAAAAAGCTCAAGACCTTCCTCGCTCTAGAAGAAAAAGCACAGAAGAAACAGCCACTGGCGTATGGAAAGTGCAGGATCTTTGTGTTCCACATTGGAGTCAGTGGGGGCGGGGCGGGGGGGGAGGGAAATACCTGTATATATGTTTGAGAGTAAAACATGAACCTATTTACTAAGTAACGTGTCTTTTTTGCAAGCACATGGAATGGGCTTGGCATTTGCTGCGTGGCTCCCGTGCATCCCTCTTTTGATGGGCCTTTCCATCGCAGAAACGTGGTCCCCAGGCACCTCCTTTGCCTTCTTTCCCCATCCTTGCAGCACCTCTGAGCTGAGCCTCTGCTCTTGTCACCATCAGCCAGTGACCGTCCCATCTTTATCTCACCATGGTCCTCGGGGAAGTGGGGTCGAATGCATTGTCCGGATGACCCACACATCCAGCAGAAATAATTCCCCTCCTGCGGGTTGAGATCCCGTGGTGCTCTGTAAAACTGTGCAATGGACATCCAGGGTACGTTAAATTGTTCTGACACCTCTGATGATCCTCCTGCACCATGTCTGCCTCCATCTCCATCCTCCAGATGTGGCCCAAGGTCTGCGGGATGGTTGTAGTTGACACAGAAGTGTAGATTGTCCAGTGACACCCCCTTGGCCGTGGGCTCCAGCCTGTCCCTTTGCCCGTTGTACACAGTTGGGGGACATCAGTGGCCTCGGAGTGACACCGTTGGTGTGGCACTGCCAATGCTCCTGCCGTTAACGGTATCTTCTTTACATCTGGGAGGGCTGCGGCTAGACTGCCCCGTCCTCTTGCTTTGGGCTAGGTGACCCATCGCTAGATGGGATGGTCCCATCACATTGTCAGCTGGTACCCAGGAGATGGAGAGATCCCTACCGCGAAGGTGCCTGGGCTTGCAGAGACTCCTTTAAGGTCTAGGGTAGCTACAGTGGCAAATAAAAGTAGCCACAAACCCGAATTTGGCCAAGAAGCACTAGTGATATTCTCACTTCTCTATCCAAATCCTAGATAAATGTTTTCTGGACCATCTATCCGTTCACGTACATTCAGAAACTCTGTGACTCGACCCTCACCACCAGTCACAGCCAGGACATTATTAACACAACTCCAACCAACCATGCGGAGAGCAGCATGGAGGAACCCACCCACCATCTTTTTTACATTAAAGCAGCACTGTGGTACCACAATTATGGTTTAGCTACTCAATTTTGGCTGTCAATGATATATTGACTGGCCCAATGGACCATCTGGGGTCTAAACACCTCCGAGATTGGTGCTGATTTAAGGTCAGAAAGTTATAGGACGGCTACGTCAAAGTAAAAGGTGGAAACAACCATCATTTCCATGGTGCTCCCGCAGATCTTTGCTGTGGTGGCCACCATGGGCAGCTGTAAGTCTTTGGAGGAAAGGGGGAGATAAGGAGATATGAGGGAATGGGAGGGAGGTGTGACTACACAAAGAGGAGGAAGGGGAAGAGGAAGACGAAGCCAAAGAGCCAAGCTCTTCATGAAGTACCTGGAGCACCCCAATGGCTGTGGACCTTCTCTCATGCTAGGTCCTGGAAGCCTGGTAAGGGACTTGCAGGTCACCTTCATCCCTGTGAGCCTGTGACTAGCACAGCAAAGCCAAGCAGATGCTGGCTCTTCTGGAAACCAAGGCAGAAACTGGACAAAGAGACCAGTTTCCCCCAGTTGTGGTCAGGCTTTAGTTGGAGCTTCCTGCACCAAGGCTTGTTTTGCCTCCACTAACCAAACCTGAGCAGCTTCCAAGATCAACCCTAGGAGGGTTGATCAGGAGCAAGAGAAAAAAAAATCAGGAGCAAGAGAAACCCACCCTACTCCCTCAAAAAACCCCCCTCAACTCCCTAAAAACCTGTTGGGAAAGTGTGATTTCCCCAACGTTTGCTTTCCTCCAGGATGCAGAGCTGGAAGGGAAGAGGACCAGCCCCAGGCCAGTTCCTGGACACTCGGCTTCACCAAGAGCTCACTGTTTTCTCCTGGGTTATAAACAGGCAGCTCCCGTCCCCTGGTCACCAACAGCTTTACGAAGCTCTTTGCAATTTTCCCCTCTTTGCTTTTTAACAGCAGTAACTTCTCCCTGCCACGCAGCAGCAAATGAAAATTTAATATACAGCAGAAAAATACAAGGAAAACATGACATTCCTTGGGAACAGAGGGCCTTTTTTTAATTGAGGTCGCATACATACAAGGGGGAGGGAAGGATGTGGAGGGGAAGACAGATTTCTACAGTATCTTTGGGGTGCTGATGGGTACCCAGCCTGGAAAATGTCAAAGGATTTAAGGAAGGGCTTTACAGACAGACAACGGGACGATGGACAGCCTGAAACAGCAGACAGTTTGACTGGGGAGCGATGGGAGCGAGTGGATCGTGGACCAACACATCAAGCCCTTTGAGCAAACTCAGTAATAACAGGAAATAATTAGCAAAAAAAAAAAAAAAAAAAGTTATTGACTGATCGGCCTACTTTAGATCATTTGCACGGGGTGGGGGGTTTTTCCCCCACTTTTGCAGTCTTTAAAACTGAAGACCTTTACCTAGAAGCACTGATGTTTTTTTCTCTTTCACGAACAATGTCTCAACTCTTCCCCAAACCCCTTCTCTGCTCCGAGCACTTACAAAGCCGTTTCTCCCCGGTGTTATCTCTGGTGTTCGATGGGATTTGACCCCTCCTTGAAACCCTCTGCACACTGGGAGCACTGGAGTGAGTCCTTCCCCACCGTCATGCCAAAATGCGAGTTGGGCTGGAAGCTTCTCCCACATTTCTGGCACTTGCAGAGCCCTCTGTGCACCCGCTGGTGCACGATGAGGTTGGATCTCCGGCTGAAGCTCTTCCCACAGACCGGGCAGGGGTAGGGCTTCTCCCCGGTGTGGGTCCGCTGGTGGGCGATGAGGTCCGAGCTCTGCCCGAAGCTCTTCTCGCACTCGTGGCACTTGTAGGGCTTCTCGCCGGCGTGCAGCCGCTGATGCCGCACGAGGCTGGACCTGTTGCTGAAGAACTTTCTGCACTGGGAGCACTGGTAGGGCTTCTCGCCCGTGTGGAAACGCTGATGTGCGATGAGGTCCCCGCTCTGCCCGAAGCTTTTCCCGCACTCGCTGCATTCGTACGGCTTGATCCCCGTGTGCAGCCTCTCGTGCCTGAAGAGGGTTGACCTGCCCCTGAAGAACTTCTCGCACTCGGAGCAGTGGTAGGGCTTCTCCCCGGTGTGGGTCCGCTGGTGGACGATAAGCTCTGAGCTTTGCCCGAATCGCTTCCCGCACTCTTCGCACTTATACGGCTTCTCCCCCGTGTGCATCCTCTGGTGTCGGAAAAGATTTGAGCGGTGGCTGAAGCTCTTCCCGCACTCGGGACACTGGAAGGGTTTCTCCCCCGTGTGCGTCCGCTGATGGACGATGATGTCCGAGCTGCGGGTGAACCTCTTCCCGCACTCGTGGCACTTGTAGGGCTTCTCTCCCGTGTGCACCGTCTCGTGCCTGATGAGGGTGGACCTGTCCTTGAAGCACTTCTCGCACGTCGAGCACTGGTAGAGCTTCTCCTCCACGTGGATCCTCTGGTGGAGGTTGAGCTCCGAGCTCTGCCCGAACTCCTCCCCGCACTCGTAGCACTTGTAGCGACGCTCTCCCACGTGCCGCCGCTGATGCTGGAGGAACTTGGATCTTTCCCTGAAGCGTTTCCCACACTCGGGACACTGGTAGAGTTCTTCTCCTACGTGCGCCTTCTCGTGGACGAGAAGTCTCGACTGGTGAATGAAGCTTTTCCCACACTGCTGGCATTTAAAAGGTTTTTCTCCTACGTGGACCCTCTTGTGCCTGATGAGCAGCGACCTGTCCGGGAAGCGCTTCTGGCACTTGGGGCACTCGTGGAGCTTTTCTCCCGTGTGAGTCTTCTGGTGGACGATGAGATTCGAGCTCTGCCTGAAGCACTTCCCGCACTCGTGGCATTTGTACGGTTTCTCTCCGGTATGGATCCGCCGATGCACGATCAGGTTGGAGCTCTGTCCGAAGCTCCTTCCGCACTCGTTGCACGTGTACTTCTTCTCTCTGGCGGCAGTTCTGTACCGGGCTTTGGATTCTTGGAGGACCTTTTGGTTTCCTCCCTGACGGATGAGTTTATCCCCTTCCGGCCCCGTTTCGCTCTCAGGGGCTGCCTCCCGCCGAGGGCTCTCCCAAACGTTTCCTTCCCCTTTTGCCGCCGCGACTCCGTGCCCTCCCCCTCGCTCAGCCCTTTCCCGCGTCAGGTCCGGCTCTTCCTCCGTTCTTCTGGCGGCACATCCTGCTGCGGGTCGCAAACAAGAGCAACGTCTTTATTTCTCGAAGGGAAACCACGTCACGGTGGGGGATGGTGAATAAAAGCACGGGCGAGGCGAGAGCAGAACCTCTTCGCCCTCAACCCCAATCGCTTGAGGGAGGGTGAAAGCGGGGGGGGGGGGGTGGGTGCAGGGGGCTCGGGTGGTCCTTCCACGGGCATAAGCTCCTCACCTGCAAGAGGGTCTCCCGGGGTCTCCGCTTCTTTCCCCCCCAGGGGATCGGGGTCCGGCAGCTCTTCAGCTCGCTCCATCCAAGGTGGTTTCGGGAAAGGGAACCCCTGCTCCAAGGGCTGAAACCAGCAGAGACCCCCCCCAAGCCCCCCACGGTGTCACCCGCAGGGGCTGCGCTGGCAGCAAGCACCCAGCAAGCCTCAGCCTTGCACCCAGGCGCGGCGGGCAGATCCCCCCGTGGTCCCTGGTACTGACCCCCCCGTCCCCCAGTACTGCCCCCCGGTACTGACCCCTCCGTCCCCCAGTACTGACCCCACTGTCCCCCAGTACTGCCCCCTGGTACTGACCCCTCCATCCCCCAGTACTGACCCCTCTGTCCCCCAGTACTGACCCCTCGTACTGTCCCCATTGTCCTTGGTACTGACCCCCGGTACTGACCCCCCTGTCCCCCAGTACTGCCCCCCAGTACTGACCCCTCCGTCCCCCGGGTACTGACCCCTCTGTCCCCCAGTACTGACCCCCCCGTCCCCCAGTACTGACCCCCCCCGTCCCCCAGTACTGACCCTCCGCCCCCTGGTACTGACCCCTCCATCCCCCAGTGCTGACCCCCCCGTCCCCCAGTACTGACCCCCCTGTCCCCCAGTACTGACCCCACCGTCCCCCAGTGCTGCCCCCCAGTACTGACCCCACTGTCCCCCAGTACTGACCCCACCATCCCCCAGTACTGACCCCACCGTCCCCCAGTGCTGCCCCCCAGTACTGACCCCACTGTCCCCCAGTACTGACCCCACCATCCCCCAGTGCTGCCCCCCAGTACTGATCCCACTGTCCCCCAGTACTGACCCCACCATCCCCCAGTGCTGCCCCCCAGTACTGATCTCACTGTCCCCCAGTACTGACCCCACCATCCCCCAGTACTGACCCCACCGTCCCCCAGTGCTGCCCCCCAGTACTGACCCCACTGTCCCCCAGTACTGACCCCACCATCCCCCAGTGCTGCCCCCCAGTACTGACCCCACTGTCCCCCAGTACTGTCCCCTCGTATTGTCCCCATTGTCCCTTGGTACTGACCCCCAGTACTGACCCCCCTGTTCCCCAGTACTGACCCCTGGTACTGACCCCTCTGTCCCCCAGTACTGACCTCCCCGTCCCTCAGGACTGACCCCCAGTACTGACCCCCCCGTCCCCCAGTGCTGCTCCCCAGTACTGACCGCACTGTCCCCCAGTACTGACCCCACCATCTCCCAGTGCTGCCCCCCTGGTACTGACCCCACTGCCCCCCAGTACTGCTCCCCAGTGCTGCTCTCCAGTACTGACCCCCCCGTCCCCCAGTACTGCTCCCCAGTGCTGCTCCCCAGTACTGACCCCACCGTCCCCCAGTACTGCCCCCCAGTACTGCCCCCACTGTCCCCCAGTACTGCTCCCCAGTGCAGCTCCCCAGTACTGACCTCCCCGTCCCTCAGGACGGACCCCCAGTACTGACCCCCCCTGTCCCCCAGCGCTGCTCTCCAGTACTGACCCCCCCGTCCCCCAGTACTGCTCCCCAGTGCTGCTCCCCAGTACTGACCCCCCGTCCCCCAGTACTGCTCCCCAGTGCTGCTCCCCAGTACTGACCCCCCCGTCCCCCGGCGCTGCCCCCGGCCGCCCCTTCAGTGTCCCGGTGCCCCCCCGGCCGCCCCTCCGCATCCCCCCATGCCACCCCCCGGTGCTACTCCCGCCTTCCTCCGATGTCCCCCCCCCCCGCTCCGCCACTGACCGTCCCTCCGCATCCCCCCCGTCCTACCCCCGGTGCTATTCCCATCCTACCCCCGGTCGCCCCCCCCCCCTTCCCCTCGCCTTCTCCTACCTGCAGCGGCCCCCCCCGCCCTGCCCGCTCCTGCCCGCATCCCCCCCCCCCCGCGCTGCTCCCGCCCCTTCCTGCGCACCGGCCCCGGCCGCGGCTCCCGGCGCGGAGGATGCGCGGAGGGAAAACCCGCGGAGGGAGGGGGGGCACGACCTGAAGTTGGGGATGGGGGGGTATTGGCAGCCGGGGAAGAAGGCCACCACCAGCCCCGGATGGGATTCGGAGCCTTTTTATTTTAATTAATTTTTTTTTTAAAATTTTTTTTTTTTCTCCTTCTCGTTAATATTCTCCGGAAGGGATTTGGTGGTTGAGCAGCAGCCGGGCTCAGCGCGGGGGGCGGGGGGGTGGGAAGGCGGATTTGTGCCCTTCGCTGTTTCTTCCCACCCGGTCCTCGGGCGAGGACAGAAGTTACCGCCTGAGCGGGGCTGGTGGTCGCCCAACTTCTGGGGTCCATCGTACCGGGTGCGGTGGGTCGGTCCTGTCTAATTTGGGACTCGCCGGGGTCGCCTTGGCTCGTCTTCTTGGCGTGGGTGGCTGCCAGAGGCACGCCGGCACCGCACGGGAGGCGGGAGCCGGTGGGATTTAAAAGCATTAGAAGTCACCCTGAAGTCACTATGAACAGAATCGGGGAATAATTTAGGCTGGATGGGACTGTGGGGCATCTGTAATCCTGCCTGGAGTGCTGCGGCCCCGCTCTGAGCATCCACGGGGTTCACTGCACCGCAGAGCCCCAAACTGGACCCAGCGCCCAGACGTGGTCTCACCAGTGCCGTGAAAATCCTTTCGTCTCGCTGAACGGTAGGGTTAGACATCTGGAGGTGTTCAGGGATGCAAGAAACAACAGACACCTGTAGAAAGGCAGGGATCTGTACTGGAGGAAATAACCTTCTTTTGTGCTTTCTGGGAATTTTTTTCAGGGGGGAATATAGAGGAAAATAACGGCCATCAGGTGCAAACCCAAACGTTCCCCAAGGTCTTTCTTCTTGCCCTTGGACAGCGTGTCCATCCTCCCACCTGACCCACAGCAAGTGCCTCTCCTTTAACCCTCACGAAGCAGCTCCCAGCATCTGGACTTACTGGGACGGCTCTTTCCCTCCCCAGACTGGGGAGAGGCTGGGGCTACGTCTGCTAGGGAGGTCCCCACCATCCCGTTATCCTGGTTTGGACGGCTCCACAAAGGTCTTCCCAGGACGTTTCTGATGTAACGAGAGCTAATCCACCCTAAGGAGTGCAGGCATGAGCCTGCCTGCGCCATTTGCCCCTGCATCACCCTGTGCCTCGGTCCACGGCGAGGGTGCTGCCTGCCCGAGGCTTCCTGCAGCCAAACAACACGAAACAAACACGAAACACGGCTCGTTCCACCTCGGCAGCCCCCAAGGCACGCGTGGGCTGTGGGTTGTGGTTTCTTGTTTTGTTTCCCCGCTTTTGGTTCCTTCACCCAAAACCTGGGTCCCTACTGGCATCGCTTGGAGGGGTTCAGACACGGGAGGAGACGCGCCCGCCGGCCGAACGTCATGAGGAACATGACGAGGACCACCGAAGAGCTGGTGTTCTGGGGACAAACTGGCCTATTTCAGTACAAGATCCATGCAGGTTGTACAAAGCCCGCTGCCCTTGGCGAGCCCAACCACCCTCCACACAGCAATTAGCGTTTCCTCCCTGACCCACCCTCTGAAATATTTAATAGTCCCGCTTGCACGCAGACCAGCTCATTTTTGGTGGGAGTTTCATTTTCACTGCATAACTTTTCCCAGCTTTTGTAGGTGCGAACACACCTACAACATGTGCATTCAACGTACGTTTAAATGCAAAGCACGCGCTCTCAGGTCTTCTATACACCCACATCCCACGCGCAACTTCCGATCTTTAACAAGGCAGGATCTCACACTGAATGACCTTCCACACCTGGAGCGCCGATTTCTCTCCTCTGTGAGTTTTCTGGTGCACAGAAAGGTGCGAGCTCTGCCCAAAGCTCTTCCCGCACTCGCCACACGCGTACGGCTTCTCCCCCGTGTGCACGCGCTGGTGCTGAATCAGCTTGGATCGCACGCCGAAGCGTTTCCCACACTCCAAGCACCGGTAGGGCTTTTCTCCCGTATGGGTTCGTTGGTGGACTATGAGATCCGAGCTCTGTATGAAGCTTTTCCCGCAGTCGGGGCATCGATACGGTCTCTCCCCGGTGTGTTGCCGCTGGTGTTTCATGAGGTTCGACCTTTTGCTGAAGTGCTTCCCGCACTCGCGGCACGGGTAGGGTTTTTCTCCCGTGTGGGTTCTCTGGTGGGTGGTCAACGTCGAGCTCCGCGTGAAGCTTTTCCCGCACTGGGGGCATTTGTACGTTTTCTCGCCGGTGTGCATCCTCCGGTGCGTCACGAGGCTGGAGCTCCTGTTGAAGCATCTCCCGCACTCGGGGCACTGGTAGGGTTTTTCTCCCGTGTGGGTTCGCTGGTGGACAATGAGGTCCGAGCTCCGCGTGAAGCTTCTCCCGCACTCGAGGCACTTGAAAGGTTTTTCTCCCGCGTCGTCTCTCGGGGGTGTAATTAAGTCCCTGCTCCGGCCGCCCTCTTGTCCAGGCTTGGTGCGGGCGCGCTGCCTTTCTGCAGGGTCCTCCTGGGTTGGGGTTTCTCCGAGGTCAGCATTGCCTCTTCTGCAAACCGTCCCGCTGTCTATTTTCCATCTTAACCCTGGTTGTGACACAGAGAGAAGCCAGACAGGTTATTTCTCAGGCCAGGTAGAAATAACATCAAGGGGAAGGGGTAGAAAAAGCTAATTAACCGGCAGGAAAATTGGCTGGGGGTGCAGCACCCTGCTTCCCCAGGGATGGAAAAGGGGAAATCAATGGAGAGGAAATGTATTCTTATTTCCAGCCAAGATCACTGGAGCTGTATCTCCTCGTAGGACCCGTCACGCTTTGGCTAAAATCCTGGTGTGGGTTTGACAGGATATAATAATGTGCGCTGATGTAGGTGCTCAGGAGCACAGGGACCCCATCCTCACCTGCGCGTCTGCTGCTCAGGGCTTCTTTTTTCTCCGTTTCTTGAAGATCAGGGCTCCAGCGCTCTCCTCGCTCTTGCATCTGGGTGAGCAAGTCTAGCTTGGCTGTGGGAAGACCTGTTCCGGAGGGTGAAATCAGGAGATAACGGCATGAGGGACTTGCAAATTGTAGAGTATTTGCAAAGTTAAAGAAATTTGAACTTCCTGGGGGACATAGGGTGGGAAGGATGGTGGTACGGTCATCCAGACCACCAGGTGCCTGGGTGAACGTGTGTCCTCCACCCAAGCCCCGCAGAGGGCAAACATCAAACATCGGCCCAAAACCAATCACTGGGATGGAGCTATTCCAGGAAAAGATCCCTGCGGGGAAGACAGATATTTCCATCCACTGGAAAATGACACAGAAGAGAAGAAAAAAGGGCTTTTCCTCAGTGTTCCTCCTCGCTCTGTCTCCCAGGAGGAGCACCAAGGAGATGGTCTGTCTCACTCTTGAGCACTGCAGAGCTCAAACCATCCAAAAATTGAGAGCATCTGCAACAGAAAGGGCCACGAGCCAAAGCTTCAGGAGCTCTCGGCTCCAGCACCGAAGGGACAGGACTCCTTACCCAGAGACATCACAGTCTCGTAGTTCTCCAGCATGACGTCCACATAGAGAGTCCTCTGCACCGGGTCCAGCAGAGCCCATTGCTCCTTGGTGAAATACACGGCCACCTCCTCGAAGGTCACAGGCTCCTGCGGCAGCAGCGAGAGACCTTCAGTACCTGGGGCCGGAGCCACAGCCTCACGGTACAAGAGGGAGAAGAACAAAAAAAGACCCCAGAGGTCCTGGGATGAAGAAGCAGAGATGCTCAAGCCCATCCCAAGCAACCGAGGAGAGCGTGGGGCATCGGGGAAGAAAGACAAGGACCTCCCAGGAAAAGACCGAGATTCACGGACCTGAAAATGAACCTCTGAGCAGGACCTGTGGACAAATACCAAAGGGAAACCATCAACCTCCCTGTGCCCGCCTGGATGGGAGGAGGTGAAGGTGGCTTTTCTCAGGGCTATGTCTTGCCCGGCAGCCTGTGCTGGGGCAGAGCATTAAGTGAGGTTTTGCACCCGTAAATAAGTGTTTCTTTTCCCCGAAAAGGTCTGATTTTCTTGTGTACGACCATTGTCGCTGAAGGAACGAGCAAACCCTCAACCAGACCCTGAGGAATCATCCACCTGAGCCAGCTCCACTGTGTCCATCTCTTGGGGTTGGTTTTTCTGTTTGTCTATTCTGGAGTAAAACGCAGTAGCCCATCAGTCCTAGGAAACGAAAAGAGGAGAAAAAGAAAGGAAAAAGAAGGATGTTTGTTCGTAAAACTCAGAGCTTCGTTGTGATTTTTGGACATCTCGGAGGAGCCCAGCAGTGTCCCTGCAGCCCTACAACAGCCGGGAGCTTGTGGGGGGAACGGGGAGAGAAGGGCACAAGATGGGCTGGGGGGGGGGGCTTCAAGTGTGGGGTCATCCCAGCTGTGCCCTCTCACCTTGGGGACCTCAGAGCCCCGGGGAGGACGTGTCCCCAAGGTCCCATCTCCCATCCTCACGCAGGGGGAGCCCGGACCCAATAGAAGGGGTGCGGGGGGGGGGTGTCCGAGGGGCTGTACCCATAGCAGGGTATGGGTGTCGGGGGAGGGGGGCTCATACCCAGCTATGGGGGGCTCCTGGGGGCCATACCCCGACCTGGGGAGGGGGACCAGGAGCCCGAGGGGGGGTCGGGGACCCCGTACCCAGCCCCGGGGGGGTCCAGGGGGAGCAGGGGAGGGGGGACGGGAGGCGGTAGAAGGAGGGCCCGTACCCCTCCCCGGGTCGGGGCAGCGCGGGGGGGTCCCGTACCCAGCCCAGGGCATCCTCCCCTCAACCCCCCCGGTACCCGCGGCATCCCCGGGAGCGGCTCCGAGCCCCGGCCCCGGCGCCGCGTCCTGCCCGGTTCCCGCAGCCCCGGCCCCTTCCTGCGCGGCCCCCGCCCCTTCCCGTGCCCGGCGCCCCCTCCCCGGGGCCAGCGGCATCCCACCCCACCGAGCACCCGCAGCAAGCGGTGCTGCGAAATGTCGGTTTAAAAGAGCCCCAGGGGCGGGAATTCCTTCCACGTTCGGAAGTTCCTTCTCCTTCTCCTTCTTTCTCCTCCTTCTTTCCCCTTCTTTCTCTTTCTCGTTCGTTCTCCTTCTCCTTCTTTCTCCTTCTCCTTCTTCTTCTCATTCTCCTTCTTTCTCCTTCTTCTTCTCCTTCTTTCTCCTTCTCCTTCTTTCTCCTCCTTCTTCTCATTCTCCTTCTTTCTCCTTCTTCTTCTCCTTCTTTCTCCTTCTCCTTCTTTCTCCTTCTCTATCCTTCTCCTCCTTCTCCTCCTCCTTTCTCCTTCCCCTCCTTCCTCCTTCTTTCTCCCTCTCCTTCTCCTTCTTTCTCCCTCTCCTTCTTCTTCTTTCCCCTTCTTTCTCCTTCCCCTTCTTTCTCCTTCTCCTTCTTTCTCGTTCTCCTTCTTTCTCCTTCTCCTTCTTTCTCCTTCTCTCTCCTTCTCTCTCCTTCTCCTCCTTTCTCCTTCCCCTCCTTTCTCCTTCTCCCTCCTTCTCCTTCTTTCTCCCTCTCCTTCTTTCTCCCTCTCCTCCTTCTTTCTCCCTCTCCTCCTTCTTTCTCCTCTGCTTCTTTCTCCTTCCTTCTTTCTCCTTCTCCTCTTTCTCCTTCTCCTTCCTTCTTCCTTCTCCTTCCTTCTTCCTTCTCCTTCCTTCTTCCTTCTCCTTCCTTCTTCCTTCTCCTTCCTTCTTCCTTCTCCTTCCTTCTCCTTCCTTCTTCCTTCCTTCTCCTTCTTCCTTCCTTCTTCCTTCCTTCTTCCTTCCTTCTCCTTCTCCTTCTCACCTTGGGGACCTCAGAGCCCCAGGGAGGACGTGTCCCCAAGGTCCCATCCTCACGCAGGGGGAGCCTGGACCCAATAGAAGGGGTGCAGGGGGGGGTGTCCGAGGGGCTGTACCCATAGCAGGGTATAGGTGTCGGAGGGGGGGGTCATACCCAGCTATGGGGGGGGCCCTTGGGGCCATACCTAGACCTGGGGAGGGGGACCAGTGGGAGCCCGTATCTAGCCCAAGGGGTTTTGAGGAGCACATACCCAGCCCTGGGGGAGTCTGGAAGGAGCAGGGGGGGGTCCTACCCCCCCCCCCCGGGTTGGAGCAGCAGGGTGGTCCTATAGACAACCCGGGGCAACCCCAGCCCCAGCAACATCCCACCCTGCAGCACCCGGCTCTGGTTCAAAACCAAACCCCAGAGCAGCAGCAACAATAGATATTGCTAAATATCGATTTAAAATAGCCCCAGGTTTGGAATTTCTTTCTATGCTCAGATACCGGACGCGTCACAGGTCCCGAAGGGGCTGTGGGACCAGGCGTGGAACCGGAGAGCCTCGGTGCCAAACGACCCCAGATCTCCCATAAAAAAGGCTTGGCAGAGGAAGACCGAGCTGCCGAGCTTCAGCACCTCAAGGCACCATCTCTGCACCTTTTTTTCAAGAATCCCTGACATTTCCAGACAACGCGCCAGGTCTCCTACGGCCAAAGCAAAGAGGCAGCTGGTCAGACCTGGGAAGAGGTCTCGTCCCAACTCCAGACACAGCGTTAGGTCCTGTCCTTGGCACGGTTGCCAGCCCAGGCTCTGAGCCGACGGAGCTGCTCAACAGCTCGTGCCCAGTGCCTTCGCAAGTCTGGATCGGGCTCATGGTGATGCCGGACAAGGTCACCTGGATGGCTCCGTGCTGGACACCAAGCAGTGAGTCCAGTGCATCCCTTGGGTTTGTCCCCAAGCCACCACGTTCCCCAAAGCCAGTCTGGGTCCTGCTCCTGGGGGGCCTCCAGGAGCTTTTTCTCTCTCCCCCATGAAGGAGAGGGACCTTCTCTTCCCTCTTGCAGGTTCCCCAGCTTGGGGTCTGCCACTGATGGCAGCTGCGCCCTGGTGAAAAAGGCTCCCAGATCTGCTCCGAGGGCTGCGAGAAATATGCCACCGCCCTGTAGCTGCTCCGGACCCACCTGCAGCCCTACGGGTCCCCACGGTTGGGGGGGCAAATACCTGCACCCCTCTTCTTGCTCCGTGCTGTGGCTTGCTCTAAGGAAGGAGGTGATGGTGGGGCATGCACAACTCCCTGCATTTCTACCCCAGGTCCCTTCGCTCTCTCGCACTTCCTTGCCAGGAAGGATGGAGGAAGGAAAAATCCAGCTTTTCCCTGGGGAAAAGAGGGGGATGTGATGCCACGCCCTGCTTGGAACCATCCCAGGGCTTGGCCCTTCCCACAGCCCTGGTAGCTGCCAGACAACTTTAAACAAGGAAAGAAAATTCAATTTTTTCTTTTTTTTTTTTTTTTTTTGAGCAAATTCTGCTAGAAGAGATTTTCTTGCAACATCATAAAAAAAAAAGGAAAAAGGTGCACAATGACCAGAAAACACATCCCGAAGCTGGACTGGGTGAGGGCAGGGAAAGCTCATGGGCAGAGGCGGAGGTGGGAGCCTCTCCCCACCCAGAAGAAAGGGAAGATGCTCTCCCCACCAAATGAAGCTTTGCGGAACGTAAAGATGGGGGGCTCACGCTTGGTGAGGTAAAATGTCACTTGCCCCCCTCCATAGTCTAGAGCCACCCGCACCCTCCCAGTTTCCCCAGTGGCGGGGAAGGTGGTGATGGGGGAAGTGAAGACACGGTACCGATTCCCACATCGCCCCATCGCCCAGATCCCCCTCTCTGGTTGAAACTCAAGCCAGCCCTTCCTGGGCACAGAGCGTCGGGCCACCCCCAGTGCCCAGGTCCTGCCTCCGGCCACCTCCACCTCCCAGCAGTGTCTCCCCACAGTGAAGCCCTGGCAGCCCAGAACGCAGCAGGAGGCATCAAATCGCTGCGGGGTGGTGGGCAGATCCTGCCCTGCATCCGTCCATCTCACCCCCCGCCGGTCCCGGGACAGGATGAGCCGGGTGTTGGCTGTGTCAGGGTCCAAAGTCACGAATGCTGCGAGGGATGGAGAAGAAAGTGGTGTCGGAGGAGGACATCACCCCCCAAAAAAGTCCTGCTCCGGCTGGGACAAGCCCCAGCATCACACATCTGCCTATGTCTTGGGCTTGGGAGCAGAAACATCTCCACGTCTTCCTGCTTGGGAAAGCCTTGCCTCATGCTGGAGGACTGGGCAGAGCTCCTTTGTATCTTCAGGAACCCCAAAGCGAGCTCAACTCATCCTTTCCCAGCTATTTTAAACACTATTTCGGCTAAAAATGAATTTGCAGCTGCTCCTCCAAAGAGCCTCACCTTTTCCATCTCCTCCTAGAGATGGTCCTTGTTCTTTCTCCAGTTCAGATAGCAAAACATCTAGGGGATGAAGAACAAAGGTTGGACATCATGCTCTCCGGTTGGCAATTCTGCTTGCTCTTGACCCCATCGTGTTTTTCCTGGGAAAACAGGAAAAACAGCAGCAGGCAGAGCTGCCCCCTCCCATAACGGGGGGATAACCCCCCATCAACACAGTCATGCTCCACAGTACCTTGAAATCTCCCCAGCATCTCTCTGAGGACACAGTTTTGTTGAGAAATGACATGAAGCCTCCGCTCCAGGTCCGAGAAGGTCTCCTTCGTCCTCTGGGCACTGCCCATCTTCCCCCTGGATGCAAACCTTTCCCCTTAGATATGGGACTCGTTGTGATGGCATGAGATGCTGGGACCATCCCTCCTCCCCCCGCACCTCAGGCAATTTGGGGACGGCGGATGAGCCGGCTGTCCCCAAAACGTCTCTCTGTCTCAGGCTCGGAGGTGCCAACCAGCTCTGTACCAGAGGACAGTTGGGTACCCATTGCCCTGATGGCCAAGAAGACCTCCAGTCTTTGGGTGCTTCCTCTCATGGCATCCCCAGACTGGGGTTCACGGGCACCTTCTTGTCTCCACACCTCTCCAAGCCTCACTTCAAGCCCTGCCTGAACTGCCAAAATTTCCATCTCTGTTCCAGAAACCACAGGGATGCTGCCTGTGAGCCTTCCCCAGCATTGAGGCACGGGTGGTGGAAGAGCACGTACCTGTCCACAGTGCTTCGGGCATCCTGGAATAGAAAGAGAGAGAAAAAAGCCTCAGCCTCCCGTCCCAAAATTGGGGGAAGACTCCAGCCGAGGCGATGCCAGACCCTCTTCTGTCTTGCCCGTTAGAGCATCCGACCTGCAGGAACCTGCTCGCAGGTTGCTCAAGCTTCTTTTGCATTTCGCAGATCAGGACATCGAGGAGTGAAATCTCCCCTGTTATCTTGGTCTCCTCTTCCTCCTGCCTCCTCATCATCTCTCTGTCCAGCTCTCCCAGCCGAGCCAGGAGGACAAGCTCTTGGTCCTTCAGAAACCGGCGCAGCTGCCGAAATTCGGACACAATCTTCTGTCTCTCAACCTCTGTCTGTGTCTGCAGGACATGGAAAGACAACAGCATGGACCACGCTGGTCCAATACCTCTATTTTTTCTGGGTGATGGCAACAGCTGCTTACCAAATAGTCCTGACATCGCCTCTCTCCACTTCTTTTCAATTCCAAAATCTCTTCCCTTTGTTTCTTGAGCTTCTCCAGGTCACTGTGTATTTGCTCCTGGAAGAAGAAAAAGAGTTTGGGGGGTTATCGAGAGGGGGGTGTAGGGAAGGGATGGGATGCTTGGGAACACTTCCCCCCGATCTGGGAAAAAAAAAATCGCAGCATGGGCGCAAGGATGGAGAAGACACAGGAGGACAACAGAGAAGACAGTTTCATTCTCACATGAAATAAATTGGAAAATAGCTGTTGACTGATTTGCGGCAAAGGGTTTAGTCTGAAAATTAATGTTTTCATATTTTTAGCCAAAAAGAGTTGTGTGTTGTTTTTATTTTTCCTAGCTCTCCCCACTTATTTCCATTTATGTATTTTTATGGCGAAAAAACCCCAACTACAGAGAACCTCAAAGCTGGCTTGAAGCCTGTAATCCCGAGAAGCTCGAAGAAACCCCAGCATCCCTTAAGGCGGTCAGAAAAAATTTCATAAAAGGAATAACCCAAGCTCGGTCATGGACCCGACCCTGTCCTCCTGGGCAGATTCCTCTACATCGGCTGTAGTGGGACTTCCACGAGCCCTTGGTCCTTCACGGCTGGAGCCAGACGCTTTTCCATCACCCCTGAAGGCGATCGTCCTCTTGTGCCACGAGCAGAGATGCTCCTTCTCCTCCCTGCCCCCTTCCAGGTCCAAGAGCTTCAGCTTCTCCGCTAAATGCTCCAAATGCTGTTTCGGCTGGAAATTTCCTTTCCTGAACCGGCTTCGGTGGCCGACTGCCTCGGCATCTCCAAGCCTTCCTCGCTCCGGCCAGGATCGGGCTGTGCCACCTCCGCAGCCAGTGGGGTCACAGCCCAGGCGGTCAGGATCTGGCCGATGCTGCGGGACGGTGCGGTGGGTGCTTCCTTCTCCCCCTTCCCTTGCTCTAGATGAACCGGAGGCCATGGCAGCAGCTTCTCCAGCCTCTCTTGTTTCTGTTCGCCTTGCTGCCTGCAGCAGAGCGAACATATAGCATGGGTGGAGGAAGGAGGAACAGCCGAAGGAAGCTCTAACCTCTTTTAGAGGTTAATTTTAGGAAGGAATGAATTGCCCTCCTGCAAACCTTGGACTTTAACGTCCATCTCTCGGGCGCCGAGGTTTGTCTCGCCCACGTGCAAGTCTGCACCACGGGCATCAACATCTCAGGTTGGTGTCGCCACTCCGGGGATGGCCAAAGGAGAAGGAGCCAACCTTCCCACCTGGTGGGAACTGGCATTTCATCCCCAAAGCTCAGGCTCTAACCTGCTCCTTTGCTGGTACACGACCTCGTGTCCCCCCCACATCTGTTCCCACCCTTCAAAGCACGGACCGAAGCCTTAGGGTGCACTTGCCAACGCAGAAACCCCCCAACAGTGCACGTGTGCTCAGAAAACCATGCTGGAAAAGCAACTTTTATGTCTCCTTGCTGCTTTCCTTTTATTTGGAACCAATTTTAATCAATCGATGCAGCAGACACAGAACCTGAAAGCATGCCCGAAGCAGGCTCGGCAACACCCCCCCGGCCCCCGACAGCTTGCACTGCACAGACAGACCACAGCAACCCCAAATTTAACAGCCCTGCATCTTTACACTTGGAAAAACATCTCGGCAGTGCCAGGGTGGCCGGGACGCTGCCGGTTCCCTTTGCCGGGACGTCCCCGACCGTCCCAAAACAGACACTTACCCGTTAGGCAGCAGCACATGGTCTTTGCAGATTTTTTTTTGTGTGTGTGTGTGTGTGTGTGTGTGATTTAGTCCACAGGGCTTCTCTCCAGCCACCCCAGGGCTGTTCGAGCTCGGAGTCGGATCACAAGGAGGATAGAGGGAAAATATCAGCCCTATTTAAGGAAACACGGAGAGGAATGTGCTGCCTGGTGTCTCTCTGCCAGGGACAGGCTCATTTACATCTCTCTGTGGCTCAGTGTCCTCAAATCAGATTTTTCAATCCAAGATAAGGCTTGGATTGAAAATACCTCATCGTTTTCAGCTATAAGATAAAATACCTTTGGCTACCAGAGAAGATGGGGCATCCGCCACCATGCAACATGGGGACCGTCCAAGCACAGCCACCTCCCAGGGGCTCACCCCCTGCCTTGGCCATCACCAGGGCAAAAAATAAGCACAGTAGTCATCCAACGGCTTTAAATAAAGAGCTGGGCAGCTTTTTCATCTTGTGTCCAGCCTTTTTCATGGGTTACAAGCGGCACAGGAAGACCTTCCTGATTGCAGTTTTTAATTATAGCCAAAACAGCTTTATAAACTTGTGCTTCAAAGTTGCTGTCAGTGATTTCCAGCACGGAGGAAGGGCAGTTTCTCCTCTATGGTGTTTCCCACAGTGATAGTTACTTAGAATAGCGGATTTTAAAAAATTATATTATATATTATTATATATTTCCCCCCCCATTTCTGTCTGCTCACAGAAGGAATGGTATTTTGAGCTGCTACAGCAAGTGTGCTCTCTCAGCTAAAATATTACCATCTTGAAGCCCTCAGACACAAATGGTCTGTCCCTCTTCTCCCTCTTCCCCTTGCTTGGCTCTCCTCCTGCCTACCCTACACCAGTGCCACCACAAACATCGGTTGCAAGGCGATAATGAAGGTTTCTGGCCCAATAAACCACAGGAATTAAAACCCAAAACCACAGGGCTGAGACCTCGAGATGCTCTGGCCATTGCTCACGGGTGGGAGATGACAGCATTCCTCCCCAATGGGATCCACCTCAACTGTCCCCCATTTTTAGGAGGGTAAGTGGGGCAAGATGCCAGCAAGGAGAGATCATACGGGCTGCAGGCATCATCCAAGAGGGCCAGGAGGGCCTCCACGTTGAACCAGCTGGAAAAAGAAATCAAATTCTCCGGTGAGTCTCAAGTGGTTTATTGTCAGATGGGAACGACGAGTTGGCTGTCCCATGGTGGGGCAAAAGACAAGATTTAAGGCTTTACAGGTGGCTAAGAACAAGCAGGGATTAAAGAGGAATTCACCGGTGCTATTAAAGTGCAGTGAGATGTCGTGAAAGGGGAAGACCGTCGCATCCATCCCCTCTAGCAGTTTCAGTCATGTCCCTAATCGCCCACCTTCCAGCACGGCTGGCCCCATGCTGTTCTCAAGCACTGGCTTGACCCCCTCCATGAATCTAGTTTTAGAGCTCCCAGTACCTCACTGGAAGCTTTATTGGCAACAGGATGCAGAGCTCCATGCTGGTGGGAGCCTCTTTAAACCTTTAATCCATATGGTCTGGATGTTGGGCACCCCAGTTTTCACCTGAGGGCATGATGCCTGCTTGGTCTTGAATCCAGGCTTCTCTCACTTCTCCCAAAGGCTGAGCTAAACTCATGGACTCCGGCCAACCCAGCTGGAATAAAATCATCTGCCCGGGCCAGATTTGAGTCCTGCCAGAGGACCTGGCTGCGTCCAGCCCTGGTATAAAGGATTACAGGAGCAATGCCTTGACCAGCAGCACAGTGGCTGGAACGTTTGGGGAGGAAATCTGTGGAGATGTCGGTGCACGAAGCTGACAGCATTGATCAGGCTCTTGACCAGGCAATGACAGGCATTGACCTTGGAGCTCTGAGGACAGTCACGGAGGGTTTGCCATGTCCTTTCTTTGGCCAAGGGCAAAGGGCCTGGATTTGTATGCAGGTTGGGCGAAGGAGAGTTGTTTAATCTCTTCCAAGTGTAGACGTCTTCAACAGTTGGTGAAGAGAGTCCTTCAACGGTTGGTGAAGAGAGATAGGCACACAGAAAGCACGATTTGCCTGTCCTATTTTGATGTCTATGTCTGGATGAGATGAGCTGCTCACCAGAAGCACTTATTTCCCTCTGCCTACTATAAAAGCGGCTCAAATGGTTGAAATCTACACATCAACCACCAACTGATGAGAAGAAAATGCTGGTGGGAGGCTGCACTCCCACTCAGGTGACGCAGGCAGCGTGAACAGTGACCTACCCTGGTGCCCACCTCTTTTCATCAACCAAAGGAGAAGCCTACGTCTCTCTGCAGGTCATTTGATGTTCCTCTATGCTGGAACTGCAACTACGAGCTAGGCAGACCTCCTGCCACCGTATGTTGAGGACATGCAGGATGGGCTGCCTTTCCTTTGCACGATGACGGTTGCAGCGCTCAATTGGGAATGAGGGAGAATGAGGTTTGACGTTGCTCTTCCCGAGAGCATTTCTATCCTGGTTGCTATCCTGCTGCTCTTAACCACCTAGCTGTTGGTGTCTGGATGGAGTAAGGTGCTTCCACCACTCCTCCTGCCCTTCAAGCCACCCGCTCACTGCCGGCGCTAAGCTCTCTGCGCAGGGAGGAACGCAAGGGTCATCGGACCAGAGAGATTGAGCCCAACTCCACCCAGAACCACGGCCGGATCCGCTCCCCAGCGAAGGAAGCCGGAGGAAAAGTGAAGATCGGTATTTTGTTCTCAACGTCAAAAAACGCCACCTCCCCCCATTCATAGTCTAGAGAGATCTGGATCTTTTTGGGGACCCGCGGCAGGTTAAGGAGGGTTGGAGGGGAGGTGAGGGCACGGTTCTTAAACCCCCATTGCTGCACCGCCCAGATCCCTTCCTCGGGATTAAAGCTGACGGGCGCCTTCCTCTGCAGAGACTCTTTGCTGACCCCGACGGCGCAGTACTGTCCCTCGGCTACATCCACCACCCAGTAGTGTCTCCCGGAGGTGAAGGCTTCGCAACCCAGCACGCAAGGATCGGCGTCAAACCGCTCAGGGCTGTCGGGAGACTCCTGCAGCATGTATTCCCATCTCACGCTCTTCTGGTCCTTGGAGAGGATGAGGCGAGGGTGGGCTGTCTCCGGGTCCAGCGTCACGTTTGCTGTGGAAGAAGAAGGAGAGGGCGAGAAAAAGAGAATTCAAAAACTTATTTAGCATGCCCTTTGCCCGGTGACTGGTGTCTTCTTGGAAATCTAAGAGGGTGTTTTGTCTTTCTGTAGTTCAAGGCTCGATAACTTGATGTGCAGCTTTCCCTACACATATATGTGACACCAGTCAGCAAGCCAGAGTACCAAATCACTTACCCATTTTTTTTCCCCTTTCTCTAAATTACTTACCCATTTTTATTTCCTCTTTCCCTAAAAAGGCACAATAGAAAATAAGTTATTAATGATGATGTAAACTTAAATCCAAAAGCAAAAGGGGTATTTGTAGAAGGGAGAAAAATGCACTTACTGTGCTCTGCAATGCATTTTCCTTAAAAGAAAAAAAAAAAATTAAAAAGTCATTTCAAAGAGGGATTTTTATTCCAAAGATGCCTCCAGTTCATGCCAATTTTTTATTTCCTTCCTTCCCCCCTTCAAAGTGGTTTTTTTTTCCTAGCATGAGATTAAATTGTTGTGAAATAAGACCTCATTGAGACTTGTGTCTGTAATGTGACTTGTCATTTAGATTAAATCTCAGAAAAAAAAAAATACGGATGGTTTAAACTAACAGGTAGAAGTCACCACGCAGGAAAAAAGCTGTAATTGGTCATACCAGGAATTTCTGCTACAATTAGAGGGCATCGCTTGTATAGTTTGCAGAGGGAGGAAGGTGCGTGGGTGCTCTGGAAAGTCATGACCAATATTTTCACCTTTTGCAGGTGATCTCCGCAATGCTGAAGTCCACAGAAGTTAAAAAGAGAAAAATCTCACAGCCCAGCTATTCCGAAATGCCCCCAAAACCTCACACATGCTTTACTGGTCCAGAAGGTGAGGAAAAGGACACTCACGCATTTTTGCTTTGTATTCCTCTGAAAAGAGAAACGATAGAAATTATTATTGCGCATTTCTCTTCCTTTTTGTGTTAGGACTTTCTAAGACTTTCTTGGCTCCCACAGCAAAAATATATTTCTGTGCCTAGGGATTATTATTGTTTGCATTGATTATATAGTTATATGTTAATAATATTGTTATAATAATATATTAATATATAATTACATAGTAGAATAATTAGATATAATATATAATGTAAAATATATAATGTATTATATAATGCATGTATCTTTCTACTTTATTCTCATTAGCCCAGGTTTCTGTAAAATTCCCCAAAGTAGCTCAGAAAAAAGCATAAGCAATAAAAAAAAAAATATAGGAGAGAAACACAGGCTTGTGTATCTTTCTTTCCTGCAAACAAAGTGGCTTACCAAGCTCTGCAGTGAGTTCATCTGAAAAGACAGAAAAAAAGAAAGGATTTCCATTACAATTCACACTGAGATGATCACACGGATCTTAAAAACACACAAAGTTCATGTCTTGGGAAGAAGTCTGATACTCACCAATTTTTCTATCACGTTTTTCTAAATAAAGGAAAACAAGAAAAAAATAAAAATCAAAAGTTGTTATAACCTATATTTTTCCTTCATATAAAAGATAAAAGCAAAATACAGTCCATAGACTGTGTGTATTTGTTTTGTTGGAAGGCAGAGAAAAACACTTACCGATTTCTGTAGACAGTTCGTCTTAAAAAAGAAAAAAAAAAAAATACTGATTTTCATTATTATCATTATTATAATTAAAATAAAAGTCATGATCCCATGCACTGAGTTCTGTGGGATTCAGGAAGGAGGTGGACACGTACCAATTTTGGTATCACGTTCTCCTAAAAAAGGAAAAATAAAAAGGAAAGGGGAAAAAAAAGTTATTCCTAAGTACTCCCCCTTCTCTGTGTGTGTTCATCATCTAGAGATAAATCTGCTATTTTTCCATTCCATATAGAGGATTAGAATTGTAATTCGCATTTTGCCTCAGATTTTATATAGATTAACCCATCCCCTAACTGACTTTCCTAATCTTAAAGCAAAGATCATGACTTGCTCCTACCAAAACCCAAACTAAACAGAAACAAGACATTTGCACAAATGTGATTTTTTTAAAAGGACTTACCCAGCTCTGTAGTGAGTTCATCTAGAAACAGCAAAAGGAAAACGGGTTTTAATTATGAATATTTTCTTCCCTACAGATACGCACTAAGTGGTTCGCTGGGGGATTCTACGTTTCTCTTCAAGAACGCATTTACGGATTTTTAATTTTAATTGCTCTCAGTGGAGTTAAGCACCACTGAATTGAAGAGGGCCCTCGGCAACAGAAAACTGACCCAAAATAACTCCTTATTATCCAAAATGTAACACAGAAGTGCATTCGGGCGGCCCAGGGAGAACGGAGAGAAGCAATAAGTAAAATCCAAGGATGTGAAGTTTTTGAACAGCCCTTTAATCTCATATTAAAGGAAAAGACCTCTATTTCAGAGCAATATTTGCACCCCGACATGCTTTCCCGTCCTATTAAAGGCAGAGAGAACAACACTTACTGATCTGTGCAGTCCGTTCAGCTGAAAAAGGAAAAAAAGGAAGAAAACCCAAATCTTAAAAGTGTCCCACCTAATTTTTTTGAGGTTTTGCATCACCTACAAATTGCAACTTGACAATTTCCCTGCAATGCTGTACTGTTGATTAGTGTTATTATTATTATTTTTTACTTTGCCCATGATTTCTTTTTTCTAATCTGAGATAAAAAAGAAAACACAAAACTCAAAACAATGTAAGAGAGTTACAGGGAGGAAAAAATAAGAGAGAAAGAGAAATGACTTACCAAGCTCTTCAGTGATTTCCTCTTAAAGGAAAGAAACAAATGAAATAATTAGGATTTCTTTGCTCAATTGGTACCTCGGGAGGGCTGAAAGACTACAAGATCTCGAAAGAAATCTCATGAACTCTCCCAATATTCAAACAACAGTGAGGGAATTTGGTATTTAGGGGTGGAAAAGCAGCTCCCTCGGCTGTTCCGGGGATTGGGATAACACAGCCAGCATCCCTCTGCTCCGAACCCATCCAGAGTGCCCAAATATGCCCAAAAGGACCTGGGAAATGAGAACAAGACCCACCTATTTTTTTATCACGTTCCCCTAAAAACAAGGAAGAAAAACAAGATTAAATATAATTTAAAAGTATCTGTTGATGTTATATCAGAGGCAGGACTTTTCCCAAACACCTTTATTTGTTAGTCATTTATTATATGAAATTCCATTTCCTGTTGGCTCTCATTTCCCTCTATCTAAGCCTCTATTTCTTGTTATGTTAGAGTTAATATCTGGGCAACAAAGAAAACTCAGAAAGCTTTAGAAAAGCTTTTGTTAAAGGTTAAAAAAAAAAAAAAAAAAATCACATACCAAGTTCTTCCGTGACTTCATCTTAAGAGAGAGAAAACCATGGATTTCCATTAGAATCTGTTTATTCCCCAGATATTTTCTTCTTCTCTACTATTATCTATCCTCTTTACTATTTGAAGACCCAAAGTTCCTCCACTTTTGCAGTTATCGCATTAAATTATGGAGAAATGTAAAAAGCTGCTTTTGCTCATGATGTAAAATTCAGTTTCTTTTTAAATTTTTCAGTATTATACTTTGCTGACGTCCGCTTCATCCATTTGTTGTGATAACAGACCACAAAGTTTCTGACCAAACTCAAATTCAACAGAAAAGGTGAAAATAAATGTTGAGTATTTGGTGTTGGTGAAGGAAGGAAACTACTTACCAAGTTCTTCAGTGAGTTTGTCTTAAAAGAGGAAAAATAGAAAATTTTTGTCACATACTTAAGGAGGCTTCCTTCAAAGCAAAATGTTTTTCTGCCTTGGCAGGATGGAAAATGATGCTTACCCCTTTCTGTATCACTCTCCTCTGGGAACAAAAGAAAAAAAAGAGGGGAGAGAAAAAAAAAGTCAGAATTCTTATTAGCCTCTATCATTTTAGCAGCATCCCTGCTCCAGATATTATTTGCATTTGTTACTATGATGTGAAATGAGCTTGCAACTTATATTAAACAAACACCATATTCTTTTTAAAGAAAAAAAAAAGTCCAGCCACATCAACCTAACATGCACGTAACAAGATTTATATCACAAAACTTGATCCATCCCCTTTTTGTCAAATTAAAAGGAAAACAAAGATTTACCAAGCTCCTCAGAAGACTCATCTGCAAAAGGAATGAGAAGAATGAATTTGGCATCACCAGCCCTAGATATGCCCAAGCGTATCATCCAAATGTTTTATGTCCTACCACTTAGAAGGCATTTAAAAAAAAATCATGACTCCCATAGATTTTGTTTCAGTCCCATAATTAAATTACATTTTAGTCTGG
Source organism: Necrosyrtes monachus (assembly GCA_037953605.1). Classification (NCBI taxonomy): domain Eukaryota; kingdom Metazoa; phylum Chordata; class Aves; order Accipitriformes; family Accipitridae; genus Necrosyrtes; species Necrosyrtes monachus. The sequence goes on along the minus strand of JAZGTQ010000603.1, from coordinate 1,055,646 downwards.
AAATTAACACATATATCACATACACACACTTTTTTTTTTCCCCAATATATACACACACAAACATGGTAAAGTAAATACTATATTATAAATATTAATATATTATAAAATATGTAATTACAAACACCCTTGAACTTTCTAAATTTCTTAGAACAGCAGGAAAATATCACTTACCAGCTTTCCGATCCTTTAATTCCTCTAACAAAAAGAAAAGAGAAAGAGAAAAAGGTGAAACACAGATTTTCTTTTTGTACCGCAGATTTTTGTATTGGGATACAAGCTAATTTCTATTCCATTGCTATTTTTTTTGTGCGTTACTGTTATCTGCTACTATTTTATTTTTAAAAGTCACCTGCAGTAGCCCTTTCACCATCTGCTTCTACAGTTATCTCAAAAACTATATACAACCAGCCAACCCGAATTATAAGAAAAAACAAAAAAACCACCAAAAAATCCCAAATCAGTTTTGTAAAAGGAATAAAAATGCCTTACCAAGCTCTTCCGTTAATTTTCCTTAAAAAGGAGAAAATAAAATTTGTTGTCATCAGTGTTTTTCCTTCCCAAGGATATGAGAGGGTCTTGACAGGGGGAACTCAAGGTAACCAAATCCTCTAACATGGGCAGGTACCCTCACGCCTCTTAATTAATCTTTATTTTTTTTTACTTAATTCAATTAATTTATGGTATTTCGACCAAAATACTAAGCCAAAACCGTAGCAGCAACATCATCCTGTTCGTGACCCCCAAGCACCGCATTTCTCAGAGAGGAAGAATGACACTTACTAATGACAGCATCCTGTTTTCCTAAAAAGGAAACAAAAAAAAAAGGAATAGAAATGAATAAAACCCCGTTTTTCTCCAATTTTAGATTTTTACTACATATGAGGTCTGCAGAAGAGAGTCACCCAGCTTAGCAAAAAAAGCACTGGTTACGCACACGCAGCTACGGATAGTTCTCTCTTTATTTCTGCATCGAGGACACTTGCAGGGGGAGACTCCAAAATTTTGTGCGTATTGCTCCATGGAAGGGCAAGAAAAAAATCCGAGCGATAAAATCTTGCAAATAACAAATGAACAGAAACTCTTCCAGTAATTTAGGACAGAGAATCAGATCTCCAGGACATTTTCCTCTAAGACCTGATATATTTCATGGAGTATTTTCTCCAAATATATATACATTTTTGAACTAATAATTAAATCAAACATACTTCTTCGGTGAAAGCGAGCACCAGCACAACCCTTTTTAGGGGATCCTGCTTCCCACAGAGGATTCACTTCTCCGAGACACACAAATAGACTTACGAACTTCCGAATCCCGGTCCTCTGCAAACAGAAATAGAAATTATTACCATTTTTTCTGTGGGATTTTGCTAAAGCACCTCTCTCAAAGCCTTGACTCCAGCAACCTTGTATTTCCTAGCTGTTATTTTTTCCAAATTACATTTTGATAAATTATAGCTGCCTTTGGCGTAGCAGTACTTCTGCTAAAAGGGACGAAAAAAAGCCATCGGTGCAACCAAATAACCCGGCAGCATCTGCACCATCCGTACGCTGAATTTATTGATGGGAATGGGAAGGAAATGCACTTACCCAGCAGCTCAGTAAGGCGCCCTTAAAGCAGAGAAAGACGTATGAGTTCAAAGCAGAACTTTGTAACACCAGAATTATATATATTATACAATTTATAATGTTAAATATATAATATAAAATTACTATTAGTGTTATTTTCATGTCTATAACATAAATGATAGATATTTATAATACATAAATATATTATAAAATATAAATGTAAATATAATAAATATACATAAAAAAGGTCTTGGACATGCTGGGGTTGTTCCCTGGCTGAGCCCGAAGCCAATTTGACAGTGGCAGAATTTGGGGTCCCACGCGTAGCCCCGACCCCATCCCACAACTGGGGCATTGGAAAACCATAATTTTTATTTCACCCCGCTCCCCTTTCCATTCACTTTTACTCTTTAGCAAGGAACTGAAATAGCTTGGACCATTCAAGCCCCAAATTCTTCTTTTTCTCACTCCCGTATATGGCTTTCTCAGGGAAATTCTGCAGAGAAAACCCATTTCTATTCTGTATATTGGATTTTAAATCAACTGCTTCTTCAGCATTTGGGTTAAGCAAGAGCCCCCCACAAACCACAAAGTATGGAAAATGACACTCACTTATCTCCACTTCATTTTCCCCTAAAAGAGAGGAAAAAAAAAAAAAAAGGGAATAAATAACAAGGAATTGCTGCTTTTGTCTTCACATTGTGTCCCTACATTATCAGTGCAGCTTTTTGGGTCTTTAAATGATTTTATTCTTTTTACTACCATCACTGCCTGCTGCTTAAAAATGCATCAAGCCTTGGCTAAATGAATACCTGCAGGTGAAAAACAGGCTCAAGCAACCCTGCAAATCCAAATGTGATGCAATAAGCATCCCAGTGGGTTTTTACAGGAGGAAAGAAAATGCCTGATCTGGCAAAAAAAGCAAGTATTGATTGTCACTCGGGTTTTTCTGCTCTGCAGGTTTGGTTGTTGCTCTCTGCAGCCAATATTTTATATTTATTCCCTTCCTCCTGGGCAGTTACGAGCTCGTGTTGCCTATGAGCTCATCCATAAAAATAGGAAATGAGCTGCCAGGATAACATCGAGCCCAGCCACGTGGCTCGCAAAGCAGGGCGATACTTACTGATTTTCTCGTCCCGTTCCTCTAAAAATGATAAAGAAATAAAAACAAATTAGTGCGTAGTTGTGTTCTACAAGTGTTGAAGTCAAGTTCTGCCGAGGGTTTATTCTGAAGCTGTTTTTTCTATCTATAATGTGCTTGGAAATTGTATTTTGTGGAATATCTATCATATAATAATATATATTATGGAATATATTTATCTTAGCTTGTGGATACATACTGCTAAACTCGATTAAAATAGAAATTATCCCCTTAAAAACTTCAGATATGCAAAAAAAAAAAAAAAAAAAAAATCCATTTTGAGCAAAACAGTGAAATTCCTTACCAAGTTCTGCTGCATGTTGCCCTTAAAATAGAAAAAAACAAAACAAAACAGGAATTTCATGACATTCCTCTCTTATTGATGACATAATAGATGACAAAATTCTCAGGGTTAATTCTCACAATTACAAAAAGGCACTTACGAAGTTTTCTATTGCAGTCCCCTGAAAATAAACAGAAATAAATGATTATTACATCACTCAGTGCCTATCTTCACGTATAATTTCACCAAAATCAAGATTAACGGGAAAATGGCTTACCAACGTCTGCAGTAAGTTCACCTGAAAAAAGAGGGAAAACCCATAAAAGTTAGTTTTAAGGCAAGGCTTTTTTATTTTCCTGTAAATACACAGGCAATGGACGGTCTGATTTCCTCCTGAGAAATTCATCCAGAGATTTGCTGGGCAGGGGAACAGAAAACCTACCTATTTTTGTGTGCCGCTCTCCTAAAAATGAGTGAAAAAAAACCAATTGTGTGTTATTTCTCGTGGTTCTGCCTTTCACATGTTACATCTATAATAATTTGGAATACAAGACGATTTCTGCTCTAGCCCATGTTATTCCCATTTCTAATTATTTGGGGATTTAACACTTCTCTACTTCTGCCTTTAAGATGCTGTTTTTCTCCAGGTGGTTGAAACACAGGGAAACAGGCAGAAATAAGTTTGGGGCTTGTTTTTATAACTGTATTTTAAAAATACAATTTAATATTTTGCTTGCAATGTATTAGTTATTAAAAATTTAATAATTTTTTTAAAACCTAATAAAAAATGCAAAAGGAAGGAAATAGACTTACCAAGCTCCACTGTAAATATCCCTTAAAACAGAAAATAACATTAGTTCCTGTTAGATTTCCCGAACGCCACAACACGAGTCAAACCTGCACCTCTCCAGCCCATCTCAGCTCCCCCCACGGGAACTTGCCCCGCATTATATTTTCCTTTTTCCCCCTGAACTTTGGATTCAGGCTCCCCCAGCCCTTGAAACCCAAGAGATCATTTCTTCTCACGACCCAAATTTAGTTTAATTAAGAAATTCCCGCATCCCTTCAACGCTGAAACATCAACCAAACCATCCTGAGGTGTATGAGGAAATGTCACTTACTAATCGTTGCATCACATTTTGCTACAAAAAATAAAGAAAATAAAGAAAAATAGAGACCAATCAGTTTTCAGTGCCTCTGGCTGCCCTCTCCCACCTTTTCCCCATAACACAGGAAAGAAAATTACTTACCAAGTTCTGCAGTGAGTTTCCCTAAAAAGAGAGAAATAACAAGTTTATTTTAAATAGATGTTTCTCTCTCCTCTCTGGCTACAGTGTAAATAATTCTCAGGTTTAAGCTCACATAGTGTTTTAGAAAATAATATAATGTATAGTGTAATAGTATAAAATATGTATAGCCTGGTAGTACAAAATGAAATAAAAAATAGAATAGTGAGTATAATATACGGTATTATAACAGTAAATATAATATAACAGTGAATATAATATAATATATTATAATAGTGAATATAATATTGTATCATATCATAGTGAGGAAAACCACCAATTCTGGCAATACATCCATTCAGGAGTGATGTAAGGTGTTGAATTCAGAAATGCAGGAAAAATGAGAAAACCGGTGCTGAGGAGGACAGACCCTTTTGGAAACACACCGGCCCAGTGAGAATGATCCCCCTTTAGACCAAGATTTTACATGTCAGGAGGAGAACGTCACTTACGAAGCCTCAAGTCTCGGTCCCCTGAAAGAGAAAGAAATTAAAAATAAAAGCCAGCATTTTTTGGGTTGTTTTTTTACACAGCACTGCCGTCTTCCCCCAGGACGACAGGTCGTGAAGCCAAAGCTCAAAGACTTTCTGCTGCAAAACTGATTTTGCTCAGTTTTCTAATTATATTTTATTAAAGAACCCCCCCCAAAACTGCACATTGAGTTCACATTTTTGTAAGGAACGACAGAAAAGCCTGACTCGGTCTGGGGAGAAAGCGGCCGCGTCCAGCTGAGGTTGTCCCCAGGCAACATGGTCTTGCCTTGGCACGAGCCCCGGGGAGGACCAGGAGGTTGGACCAAGGACCTCCAAAGGTTCCCCCAACATCGTTGCATAAAATCATGCAAAGATTTAAGGAAAACAACCCTCACAGGAGGTTCTGTACAAAAATCAGACTTACCAAGCAGTGCGGTGAGTCTACCTTTGAAATAAGAGGGAAAAAAGAAAAAAAAAAAAGAAAGAAAAAAAAAATCGGTATTAGTTCAAGTAAAGCAACAAAAATTGACCCTAGAAAAGAGGTTTCTAAGCCTCAAACCATCGGTTTGGTTTTGAAAAGAAAGAAAAGGACTTACGTATTTCTGCTGCGAGCTTGGCTGCAAAGAGAAAAAATAATATTTGTGTTTATTTGGGTGGTTTTTCTCTGCGGGAAATGCAGAAGCCCGGGCTGAAACTTGGGGAAAACAATTTCTTATTTGCCACTTTTCAAGGACAGGGCATCAGAGAGGCTCCCCCTCCCCCAAAACAAAGGGGGTTTACCCCAAAAGCACAATGAAGAATGACACTTACTAATTTTTCTATCACGTTCCTCTAGAAAGGAAAAAAAGCAGAAAAATTATTATTAAATATTTCCTTCTTTTCTGTGTATAGCTCTATAGCATTCCTAGAGCGCTCAGATCAAGAACGTTGCTTTTTTCCCCCCAAGACTGCCTTGATACTGATGATTATACTTTGAAATTATGCTTTGTTGTGAATGTTACTCAATCTACAAAAAAAAACTTCAAGGTTTTCAGCAGGAAACTCCCTCTCCACTCCCATTTTCAAAGATAAAACGGCAGGCACGCGCGCTCCTCGGCATTCATCGAAAGAGGAATTGCACTTACTGATTTTTGCATCACATTCGCCTAAAAGACAAGAAATAATCAATAAATACAGAGAAACACAAAGCAACTCCTCCTGCACCCATCCCCTCCCACAGTGCTCTGTCTTCACACCACAAAACTCAAACCTGATGGAAATTCTATTCCACGGACACCTTCCCCTACAATATTTTAAAAATAAGGTTTATTAAGGACGAAATCGCCCTATATGCCACTCCATCCTAAAGCAGATGAAAACACAAAATCCTCCTTTTTTTTTAAAAAAGTGTTTTATACCCAGCGCTTTTGCATAATTAAGGATAATTTTCATTTGAAGGAAATAAAACTTACCCAGGTCTGATGTGAGCTTGCCTTAAACCAAAAGAAATAAATGAATATTAGCTTTAAATCAACCTTTATTTCTCTGCGAACACAACCTGGCTGATAACGTGGCTTGCGCCACCTTTGACTTTCCCCAGGGTCAAGTTATATTATAACGGCACCACGTTGATGCTAACGAGACCAACAAGCTGGTAATTAAGAATAGGGAAGGGATTGCTGACAACATCTTTATATTACGGGTAAAGAATTGGTCCCTGCATCTTTGGCACTGATGGGAATAAGGGAAATGGGGCTGCCTTTATACTTTAGATTAGAGAGGCGACACGTAGCCAAAAAAGCCCAAATTCTGCAGCTTGGTGCAAACCCCAAACCTCCCACATATTCAAAAAATAATTTAATAACCAGAGCCGAAACACACAGGTGCCCTCGGGGCAATCTGGCATTGCCCGCGGCTTTTACTTTGACCAGAAAAGAAAAATGATACTTACTGATTTTTCTATCACGTTCCTCTAAAAGAAAAAATAAAGAGGAAATAGCGATGGTCAGTAAGTGCTCGCCAGCTCTCCCTCATGCTTGTGAGCCTCACATTATCCTCCACCTCCAAATTTTGGGTTTACTGGTGATTATAATTTGAAATTATGGGGGTTTTTTAATTAATTGGCTTTATTTCTAGCCCAGATTGGACATATGTGGGGTTATGTATGTGTGTGTGGGGAATAACCACCTCTTTCCCCTAAAAACCTGCAGCGAGATAAAGACAAAAAGGAAAGAAACCACTTACCAAGCTCTGCAGTCAGACTGTCTAAAAAAAAAAAAAAAGAGAAAAATAAATACTGGTTTCTGAAGGACCTCCAGGGATGCACCGTACCCTCTCTGGTCCTTCTTTTGCTCAGAAAATAAAACTATTCTGTAGCTAATGCTCAACATACCTCCCCCTCTTTGCAACATCTACCATGAAAGATGGGACAATGGGAACTGGAAAAGGCATTTTTACAAAACCCAAGTATCTGGTGAGAGGGATTAAGTCTTGCACTTTGCATGTGCTGGATCTCAACAGCCCAAAATCCCCCAAGGCTCTGTCCGACGTCACAGGGCTTCACACTGGCTATGTTCATCCATGTCTTTGGCTCAGAAATTCCCTTTATTCTCTATATTATTGCCTTCCTAGCTAGAGCAAGCTGCAAGCCCCCTGTTTTCTGTACTGTTGACTTTTTTTTAATATTAGTTCTTGTTAAAAATGTAAATACCTCCTGCTTTTTTAACAACAGGCAAGAGAAAAGGAATAAACCCCAGGTAAATCAGCTAAAACACGACTCAAATCTATACAGAAATGTATCAGATGGGAGCTAAATTGTGACTTACCAATTTCTGCTGTAAGTTCACCTTAAAACAGAGAAATAAATCAGGATGCATGTTAAAGGACTGCTTGAATCTGTTCTTGGGCTGACCTTGAGCTCGTCATTTACAGATTTGGCATTTAAATAACGATGTAGGGTCAAGGGCAGACCCCAGAGCAGATGGGACTGTGGATGTACATGGCATCCTGGGTATCATGCAGGGTTCGTTAAACAAAAAATCTCCTTAGCATAATCAATAGGACCAAGATAAGAAAGTGATACTTACCTATTTCTGCATTTTGTGTGTGTGTGTCCCCAAAAAAAAGAGAGAGAAGGGAAATGGCTTTAAGTTATTTTTCATCGCTTCCGTATATTTATTTTGTTCTTAGTATTAGAGACACAAAACAATCCCTATCTAGACTTATTCTATTTAATACAGGCATTTCCAATGAGTTTTATTTTTTAAGAACTTTCTGCTTCTGCACTTTTTGAAGCTGAAATGAACAAATATGCACAAACTGCATATAGCAATCCTGCCCAAAGTATTTCTTTGCAGAAGGAATACAACTCGCCGAGCATCGCAGTAAAAATTCCCAAATACAGAGAAAAGTTTTTTGTTTGTTTGTTTGTTTGTTTTTTTAAAGAAATAAAGTATGTATTGTAAAAATATGTATTGTAAAAAAATATTTTATTCCAAAGATGCGTGACTGAGGCGGTTTGGTTTTGAGGGGCATTATTATTCCGAAGACCTTTTAAATGGAAGAAGGACACTTACCATTTTCTGTGTCACATTCCTCTAAAAATAATAGAGAAATAAATACGGGTTAGTCCTAAGAGCTCTCCGCCTCCGACATGCTTTTACGAGCGAGCAAGAGCCCGAAGAAGAGATTAGGGAATGCTGCTGGATTGCGGGGAGACAGCATGTCTCCTCCAAAGCGAGATGCCGAGCGTAACAGGGATAGCTTATACTGCACCCATGGTTTGGGTCCCTTCTCCTTCAGTTGTGTGTCTTGACTATATCTGGGTATAAATTTAAGATCTCGAGGATCAATTATGGTTTCATGAGCCCATCCTCTACACAAAGGAACTTTTTCCACCTTCAGTAGCAGCAAAAAAACCCCCCACCCCAAACCCAACAGTCCCCAAAACCACACTCACCAAGTTCTGTGTCGCTTTCTTCTAAATGAAATAAAGAGAAATTTATATAGACACGTTGGTCATTGCTAATGCTACAGCTGCAGAAACATGCACTTTCAAACCCAGGCATGCGTAAGGAAGGTGAATGACTTACCAAACTCTTCTGTTAACTTCCCTTAAAATAAAGTAATATTAGTATAAGCCTTCAGCACCAAGGTTTTACCATCGTGGGGGGGGGGGGCGGGAAGACACTTACTGATTTTTGCATCCCATTCTTCTAAAAGAGAGACAGAGAGAATTTAGCCTCTAGTGGGTCCTTCTGTGGTTTTTTGGTTTGCACTAGAGGAGTTGTCTTAAAAAAATGATTATGTACTGACTTTTTTTTCCCTTATTGATCATAATGTTCCCCAAATTACACTGGTTACGAGTTTATCTAATGTAGTCTAGAATATGTGACATTATAAATAAGCCACACACCCAGCCAAGAAAGGCCATAGGAAATGTATATTGAGACTTGTTTTGATGGAAAAAGGAAAAATCACTTACCAAGATCTGCATTCCTTTTCCCTTAAAAAGAAGAAATAAGGGGGGGGGGGGGGGGAAGTAAATATTTTTTGCAGTGGGTACAACCAGAGTGGCTCTCTAGCCCAGCTGCATCCCTCTGGAGTTAAACATTAACATTACTTTCTTGAATGAGCACAACTCATCAACGGCCAAGAAAAGCATCAAACTAGAAAAGCTGGCTTAGGGAAATATCAAAAAAGCAGCCCAAAAGCCAGCAGAGCAAGGACTGAACACCCTCAGGCACAGCAAAGCTGTTTTTTTGGGTGCCAAAGGAGCCAGGACTTGGCACGCGCTTTGTTAATAAATATGTTTTCACACACCTGACTCCATCATCACGTTTACTTCCTAACTGGAACCACCTCCAAGAGCTTTGTCAACCTGGTGGGATGAGAGGGAACATCGTTAAAACATCGCGTCCAGGGAAAACCAGACCTTTACAGCGACACGGCGTAGAGGAAAACGCGTTTTCTGGGAAAACGCGCTGGTGCCTGGAATATTTTTGCCCATGTGAGTAAACACAATAAGGGAGAAATCCATGGAGTCACAGAGGCTTTTTCCCAGTTATTGGACTTTGTTATTTGAGATGTTTTCTGGTCTACATCTGGATGAATGGTAGGGAAGAGGGATCTACTACAGTCGCGATGAACGTCCATCAACATCTATCACCCCACTGACCACAGAAGGGGTCCAAGACAAATAGCTCAGTCTTAAACATCTAATTTTAGTTGTCTAAAGGAGCATGAGCTTAATTTCCCCTCTATGTCTCATGAATTATTCAATAACAACATTTATCACCGCTATTGCCACCATGAGAAGCAGCCCCATACGTGGAGGATGTGGTGCTACAACCTCTTTTGGCCAAAAAAGCAGCGCTTGTTTTAAACTGAATACTATGCTAAGAGCTTCCCTCCTCTGCTGTGTTACTGCTCTGTTCTCATCACTGTGTATGTGGTGAGTTCTAGTCCAGGCTAATGTTTTGAATTGATTCTTTTTATTAATAAAAAAGAAAAAGGCTTAGAATGCCACGGTAGATGGTGTAGGCTGGGTGAAGGTATGCAGATTTTGTGGCCTTTGCTTGCTCCTTATCAATACACCAAAGAGGGCAGAGTTCATGACAGAATTTTTCTTCCTAAATCACTCAAACTGGACAGGGGAGTCGTCATAATTTCATTTTTGTGTTCATAATCCTGCCAATGTCCTGAACACAACAAGCCTTCCTGGAGGAGCTGAGCTGCAGCTGTGGAAAGGTAAAAAGGACCAGTCTGAAACCGGGGTGGGAAAAGGCATTGGATCATATGGGAAAGGAAATTATTGAACGTTGCTCCTGTGCTATATTAACATCTTTCATAAACTGTAGGTGCTATTAGGAGCTAAGTTAGATAAATGCTGCTATAAGGACCTAAGTTTATAGAGAAACAGATAAACAGAGCAAGGAAAGTCGCGCCAGTTATTTTTGTATGATATTTTCATAAAAGGAAAAAAAATTTAATATGATTCATTCTTTTAATCCTTTTCCTGTTTTTCAGTACATCAGATTCATGTACAGGAATGAAAGATCATTTTGTTCTAGGCTTCTTCCAGCTATCACAAACATATCATGTTTCTTCTGCTTTCTAAATGCATCTCCCAGCCTTTTGCAAAAGAGCCTGTGCAGCCAGACCAGCATCCAGGAATAGGATACCCACAAATTATGCTTTCCCTGCCTCTCTGGTGCTTGTGGAAAGGAAAAAAAAAAAAAAAAAAAAAAAGACTTACCAAGACCTGCAGCGTTGATTTTCTGTAATGCTGAAGTTGGCCTAAGTGGGGTTGTTTTGCTGCCGGGGCACGCGGGCTGTGATGGTTGTGTACGTGGGGGTTATCCGTGCTAGAGATTTTGGCAGGTCCTGGGACCGCAGTGCCCTGGGAAGCAGGTAGCCAGACTCGCTGGAGGCTTTGTGCGTCTGCACCGAGCTGGAAGAGCCGTCATGGGCATGACAGCTGTGCTGGCAGCGGGGAAGGGACCTTCCCACCACCTAATTTTAGCTGGTTTAAATGCCGAGGTGGAAGGAGGGCTGGTGGATCCCTATATAGTCATTGCAGGAACAGGATCCTCCGGAGGAGGAATAGAAACAGAGGTCTGACCTGGTGACATCGGGCCACCCTCCGGAGGTGCCAGCATCTCCCATGGGTTGTTTAGAGGACACAGTAGCTGGGTCTGTGAGCGAGGACCTGCGGGCTCAGCATCTATAGATAGTGGTGTGGATAGCACCGAGCATTTTGGATGCGTGGTGATCCCAAGGAACTCCTGTTTGTGCAGAAATCTTCCCTCTCCAAAAAGGGGCAGCATCGATTTCCGGTTTGCATTGTCCTAAGATAGAGAGAAATGTGAAATAAGCTTGTGCCTTTCTCCTTCCTTTCTGTTGCTGCTGCTCACCAGGACCAAGTGAGAGTGAGTCTCCTCCTGTGGCCAGGTTTTCTTGTCACTTTGGGTTATTAAAAAAAAAACAAAATAGCCAGCTCATGAAATGCATCTAGCTTAGCCTCTCCCCATATATCTCAGCTTGCTTCAAAGACACGCAGCTCTCCCACTTCCCCCACAGAGATGAGACACAGATTTGAAAGTGAAATTTGTTTTCTTTTGCTGAAAGGATTTTTTTTTTTTTTAACAAAGCTCTGCAACAAGTTTTCCTTAAACCAGACAAATAAGCATCAAAATGCAGACCACTCCCATAGCTATATCCCTAGAAGACTCATTTTCACCAGCTAACTCTGCCTTAAAGCAGCATGAAGTTAGTGAAAGACATCTAAGATCGTTGACCTCTCCCTGAACTAGTCGCCTGGCACTTTCTTTAATAGTCAACAGAGAGAAAATAGTTTTTGACGGTGCTGTTCCCCTGATCTGTCTCAGATGTCTCCGAGTCAGTTGCCTAAACTCTCAATACAGTTAACGAAGACAAATGAGACATTTCCAGGGCATTACGACCCAGACTGGGGCAGATGTCTAACTAGTAAGGAGCATTCTGGGCTTGGCTTCTGCCAAGTGGTATCTCCCACCCCAGAAATGCTGAGAAAATGGGCTGAAACCAAAACAACTCACCCAGAGGCTCGGAGAAGTAGATGCCAGTTCTCGAACCCTAAGGACCGGGATGTGGTATCTTTGCCGGGAGCTCTGTCCGCAAGAGACGCAAGCTGGCGGTTTCCTTTCCAAAGCCTGAAAATTATGGCGTTAAGGACACATGAACAACACGTGAAATTCAGAGGGGCCTCCGAGATCTCTGAACCCCAGCAAAGGCCACGGGCTGATGGAGAAGGGGGTTGCGATGATGCTAAAAAGGGAATCTTGGGGAGTTGTCCCCTGGAAAAAAGGGGCATCGCTACACTGTGAAAAGTGCAGGCGATGCCAAGGTTGGGAGAGGGTGAGGGTTAAGGTTAAAGCGGAGGATAAGAGACCATGGCATGGCACCAAACAGCGTAGTGACTAAATCCTCTGGATTTGCAAGAGGAAAAAACATTGCCACGGGGTAAGGAAACAGAAGGCACTTCTCTTGGGGAAACATGAGGAAGGGAAAAGGGGATCTCAGCGAAGGAGATGCCAGTTCATTTTTGGCGGCAGAGGTCTAGCATTCGGAGAAGACAAAATAACCGGCATGCTCCCGGGGAAGAGGGGGCTCTGCCAAGAAAGCTCGACACAACGCGACGGCCGGGAAGGTCGGTAGCACCTCCAGGACGTTTTGAAGCAGTTGCTCCCCAGTCGCACCCTGAGACGGTCTCCTAAATCGCTCGTCGGCGTCGATAAGCAAATCCTCCGCAGGCAAGCAAGCCGTGCAACGCGGCGGGAGAGGTTTCTCTGGCACGAGAAGCTGAAGCCTTTGGCTTTTGAGGACTCCGAAGGAAGCGCCTTCGGCGTTTGAGGACTCCGATTGACACCGGTTGGGAACGTCTGGGCTGAAGCTGAGGATGTCAGGCTGAGGGGGGCCATGAAAATCAGCGGCCGAGGGCGTTTTATCTCCAGGGTTACCTGGCCAAATTATTTACCCCCCCAGGTCTATTCGTGCCTGTCGAGTCGCATCGACTCTTCCAGGCCATTTTCTCACGCGCCTGGATTTTAAAACACGTAGGAACTTAAAATCGCTTTACATCCTTAACCCTCTGCCCTCCTGCCAGCCCCCCCAAGGCCCTCCCTGCCCCCCTCAACCCCTCCGACCCCACCTCCAGCCCCCAATGTCTCCCCTGTCCCCCACAGCCCCCCCCCCATTGTCAGCCCCCCAGGACCCTCCCCACACCCCCCCCACCAGCGCTCACCCCTACACCTCTTTCCGTACAGTGCCATGCACGCCGCCATATTGCCCCGCATCCCTGCGCGCCGCCATGCTGCCGTACAGCTCACACGCTATTTCCGCTTCCGCCGGAAGCCGCCTCGGTCTCTTTCTCTCCCCGCGCTGGCGGCTGCTGTGGGCGGCCGGACGGGACCGGGCCGTGGCCTCCGTTGAATCCGCCGCCATCCTGCCGCTCCACCGCCACCATGACGGAGCAGATGACCTTGCGGGGCACCCTGAAGGGTCACAACGGCTGGGTGACCCAGATCGCCACCACGCCGCAGTTCCCGGACATGATTCTTTCCGCCTCGCGAGGTGAGGGCCGCAGCCGGCCGGGGAAAGGGAAGGGGAAGAGGGTCGGGGGAGACCATCGGAGGGGGGGTGGAGGGAGTTAGGAGGAGACCATCAGCCCGGGGAGGGGGGAGACCCTTGGCCTGGTTGAGGAGAGGGACAGGGAGAGACCATAGGTCGAGTTTGGGGGGTGAGGGGAGACCATCGGGGGGAGAAGAGGCGAGGGGAGACCGTGAGTCTGGAGGGGAGAGGGGCAGGGAAGGCTCTGGGGCTTGGGAGGATAGAGAGACCGTGATCTCCGGGTCCCAGGGCTACCATGAGCCTGCAAGGGGAGACCGTTAGGTAAGTAGGGAGGCTGTGGGTCTAGGGATGGGGGGGGACAGGCTGGAGCCCCCCCCCTTAGGGCAGTCTGGCCTCGGGATGGGGCTGGGGTGTAGCAGGGTAGAGGTGCGGAGGAGGAGGAGGGGAGAGGAGGCAGGGCCCTGGTCTTTGCGATAGGCAGGAGGGGGCACAGGAGCGGAGAGCTGGTCACCCTGTTTTCTTTGGCAGCCCCCCCCCCCCGCCATTCCCATGGGGGAGGAGAAGGACAGGCTGGGGGTAGGCAGAGGGCTGCGGTCCCTGAAATGACCCCCCCCCCCTTACCTCTCTCTTTGCCTCCTCTACAGACAAAACCATCATCATGTGGAAGCTGACCCGTGATGAGACCAACTACGGGATCCCGCAGCGAGCTCTGCGGGGTCACTCGCACTTCGTCAGCGACGTGGTCATCTCTTCCGATGGGCAGTTTGCTCTCTCTGGCTCGTGGGATGGCACCCTGCGGCTCTGGGACCTCACCACGTGAGTCACGGGGACATGGCAGGGATGAGGGTCTTTTGGAGGGGTATGGGGGGGGTGTAGCGTGGCTCCCTACTTCATTTGGGTGCTGGGAGAGGGGACGAGGTCATCAGTGCACCTTGAAACAGAGATGATTTGCTCTTGGGTTGGAAGATAAATCCCAGCAGGGGGTTGTTTTCTGTGGCCAGTGCCACGATTTGGAACGGAGGCCGGAACTGGGGGGTTTGGCTGCTTTTCCTTGGCTCCCTCTCCTGATGATTAGATCTGACATAAAGTCTGCTGATCCTCCGGGATCTGAAGACACGTCCTGCAATTATGATGGGAGAGAAGCATTGGAGAAGCGGGGCAAGGAGGCTCAGGCTTTTCTTTTGGGGTCATTTTGGGCTGAATTTGTACAAGCAGAAGAGGGTCAGGGATTTGCAGAGCCAGGCGTGCACACACAATAAATTCATCCTGATTCCCCCAATCCTTCTCCAAAGTTGTTCTTTTGAAGGAAAAAGGGAACCATCCTTCCTTATCCTTTCGTAGACCACTTTGTGTTTCTTTATCCTTCAAATCTTTGAATTTTCCTCCCCTCTTTTGCGGAATTTGTCTGCGAGATCTCCCATTGTCTCTTGGTCTTCCTTCAGTGGCACCACCACCCGTCGTTTCGTGGGTCACACAAAGGATGTCCTGAGTGTGGCTTTCTCCTCTGACAACCGCCAGATCGTTTCGGGCTCCAGGGACAAGACCATTAAGCTCTGGAACACCTTGGGCGTCTGCAAGTACACTGTGCAGGTGAGCCGGGCAAGGTGGGCTTCCAAATCAGCCCTCCATGAGAAAGCACCTCCCTGGACTTGGTTTTAGGTCCACTCCCACCGCTTTTGATCAAGAATCCAGGTCTCCCAACCCTGTCGTAATGATTAGAAGCGAGGTGTTGCCTGCTGACCTCTCCCTGGGGAGCGGGGGGGTGTCTGAGGACAAGTCCTGCAATTATGAGGGATGGGGGACAAGGTGGGAAAGCTTTGGAGCAACGGGATGCAGCAGGTTTGATCTTGCAGCGCCCCGTGGATGGGGTGGGGAAGACTTGGCCGCGTTTCCTCGCCGTGAACCCGGCATCGTTCCTCTTCCCCAGGATGAGAGTCACTCGGAGTGGGTGTCATGCGTGCGTTTCTCTCCGAACAGCAGCAATCCCATCATCGTCTCCTGCGGCTGGGACAAGCTGGTGAAGGTGAGGTGGGATCTCCTTCCCGGACAGCGAGCCCTTCTCTGGGGTCCCTGCAATGGCGGGAGGAGGATTGGAGCAGCCAGACTGCTCCGGGGGAGGGTTTTTTTCCCCCTATATCCCCAAAATTGGGGTGCAGTAGCAATGTTTAACCCCCCCATCCTGCTCCTGTGGTTTTTTTTTTCCCACCCAGGTTTGGAATTTGGCTAACTGCAAGCTGAAGACTAACCACATTGGGCACACGGGCTACCTGAACACGGTGACCGTCTCCCCTGACGGCTCCCTCTGTGCCTCTGGCGGCAAGGTACGTGTCACAGGGTTGGGGGGGAAGGCTGAGGCCCCGAGATGAGATCTTGGTGTCCCACCAGCAGTTCTGACTCATTTCTGGGTCTCCCACCCCGAGAACGGGCTCCACATCTTGGTCATGGCTTGAGTGGGGTCGTAACAGCCCAAAGATCTGGCCTGACTTGACGGTCCCGGATGTCAAGCAAGGAGGGAAGACCATGACAAAGATGCTCACCCAGCTCCAGGGACCTTCTTTAACTCTTCTTATTTCAGCCCTCGATGTGTTTTCTTTGAATTTTCCTGCTGCCTCCTTTAACTTTTCCATATCAGTGCTGGCTTGCGGCGAAGTGCTCCAGCTTAACTATGGTCGGGGTGGGAAAAAGGCCTCCCCGGGGCGGGAGATGAGTGCTGGGGTTCGTTCTTGAGTCCTCCTCCTGCCCCCCAGGATGGCCAGGCCATGCTGTGGGACTTGAATGAAGGCAAACACCTCTACACCTTGGACGGAGGAGACATCATCAACGCCCTGTGCTTCAGCCCCAACCGCTACTGGCTCTGTGCTGCCACCGGACCCAGCATCAAGATTTGGGTATGTCACCGCTCGGTCCTCAGCCCCTTTCCGTCCCCGTCTGGGCAGGGTTCCTCCAGAAGACTCGCTTTTGGGTTGTCTTGGGTTTGGAGTCGCTGTCGTGGTCGAGATCCTTACTTTGGATCACAGATCTCAGAGGAGGAGCATCCCCAGCGTGGTCTCGTCCCCCAGCCAAGGAGGGTTGCGGTGGCCGTAGGGCAGAGCTGCTGTGCTGTGATGAAACAATTTCGATGCCATCTGACTGCATTTCTGTGCGGAAATCCAGAGGCTGTTTCTGAGCGACCCTCACGGCGTTCCGGATTTGGGTTGGATTCGGTCACGGGAGTCTCCCCTTGGTCCTTCATGTTCTTTTCTCCTGCAGGACCTGGAAGGTAAAATCATCGTGGACGAGCTGAAGCAGGAGGTGATCAGCACCAGCAGCAAAGCCGAACCACCCCAGTGCACTTCCCTGGCCTGGTCCGCAGATGGGCAGGTAAGAACCATCCCTTCTCCCTCTGCCGGCATCCCAGCCCTGGGGAACGAGGATTTTGGGGGGACCCTCCTGCTGCTCGTGGAGCAGAAGGACCGTGAGGACACTTGTGCTCCGTTCCCGGGTCACATCTCTACTTCTTGGGTCCCTTCCTTCCCTGGATCCCCTCTCGACCTTTGAGCTCTTCTCCTTTATCTCCCCAACGTCTGGGGCCAACGGTGGTCCCTCCTCTGATTTGGGATTTGCCCTCCGAGGACCGGAGTCCTTTGTCCTCATGTCCCAAGGTCTCAACTTGTTGGCCACCCAACCCTTCCCGTGACCCGACTCTCTTTCTCTCCGTAGACCCTGTTTGCTGGCTACACAGACAACCTTGTCCGGGTGTGGCAAGTCACCATCGGGACCAGATGAGCGAGAAGCCGTAGATTTTGTGTACAAAAAACAATAAAAAAAAGTGCTCTATCGAGCTCGTGGCCACCTTGTGTCCACTGTTGGGTCATCCCACAATCTGGAGGTTCATGGAAGATCCAGGGTTGGAGCTTTACTCCAGGTGGACACAGAGGGAGAAATAAAAACCCCCACATCCCTGACGGGAAGGGGCTTTAGGTCCACAAAAATTTGTTGCCACGCCTTTGAAGTTGGGGACATGGTGGGGGGACGGCTTGGGGCTGAGGATGAGTGGACCAGCAGAATTTTTTGAGAGCTACGGGAGACAAATCGGTTCACGAGTTAAAAACCTGTGATGCAGGAAAATAATAGCGGAGGGAAAGAACGACCTGATTGCAGGCAGCATGGTGGGGCTTGGAAGATCTTTGTCCTTCTGGCTAATGAGGGGACTTGGTGTTTCTTCTCCCACACGCGGTGTTGCTGTGAAAAACCTGCGGACTTGGGAAAACGCAATTCCCAAGAAAAACCTAGAAAGTAGATAAATTTAAGCAGCAGCAGTGATTACAAGAGCAAGACCTTCAGGGCCTTGTCATCCATTGGGGATTTTCAGAGCAGCTGTTAACGGAGAGGTTTTTAACGTGGAACTTCTCAAGCCAGGAGCCTCCAGGTCCCACACCCATGCGCAAACAGCCATTTTCTAGAGATTTGGGATTTTATTTTTTTCCTTTTCCTGGCCAGCAGACTTGCAAGTGTCACCGAACTGGAAGAGACTTTGGTCCCTTGGTGACACTGTTGGATGCTGCCCATCATGGGCTCAAGGCAGATACAAGTCAGCCGCTTCAGGAACAGATATGGACACACACAGCTCTGGGCCTGACCTAATTAATTAGGAAGGATTGGGTGCAGATTTAACAAGGCAAGATTAAAAGCACATCTGCTTACTGGGATGATGGGGTAACAGGAAGGCCAGGCAGGTTGTGGGGGACTTGGACCGCAACTCCAGTGTGCAATTTAAGCCAGACTTGTTTGGAAACAGCTCCCAGATCTTTCAAGCCTCCTCAGTAAGCCAGAGACTCAGGTTTACAACCTTATTCTTTATTATTATTTCTTAACATTTCATAAAACTAAATCTCCATTTAATTCTCATTTTAGCCAAAAATATTTTGAACTAGCTCTGTAATGCCAACAGGAGAAAAAAAATAATACCAATCCACCAACAAAAAGAAGAATAAAACACAACTGGTGCGGTCAAGAGTCTCTCGAGTGGGACAGGATTCAGCTGGAAACTCAACAGCAGCCGAGAAAATAAAAAGGGGGGGGGGGGAGAAAAAATAAATACCCCCATCTCTGAGAGCTCTCAAGCTGCAAGGGGAAAACAGGAGGCCAGTTCCTACCCCCATGGCTGGGACGTTCCGGCTCTGGAGGAGGAGACCAGCTCTTTGCACCCTCCTCAGCCCCCAATAAAGTGCCAGGCCCACAAGATAATGGTTACGAAGGGAATGGCAGGGAAGGGGGTGTTAGATCAGAGACCCCCCCCACCCCCACAAAAAAAAAAAAAAAAAAAAAAAAAAAAAGAGGGAAGGCAAGGAAAGAACAGATCACAGGTCAAAAGGGGTCTGACTCCAGGTCCGAACACCCAGCTGGGGTCTGAAAATGCTCAAAAGGTGAATCCCAAGAAATCGCAGGCACCTTGGCACAACCGGGATACGAAAGCCGATGATTTTTGGGAAGATGACTTGACAGGAGTTTCAAGAAGCCAAGAGCACTCACTCCCCCCCAACATATGGACCCCCATGTCTGAAGGGAGCCGAAACGCACCTCAAAACTCAACTGTGGGTGGAAAACAAGTGGAAAGCTGGAAAGCTTTAGGTGTCGACCGGGAAAAGGGGGAGAGAAGCTCCTTGCAGCAGGAGTCAAAGTGAAAAACACTTCTGAGGCGGCTCCATCCCTGTCCCAAACCAAACCGGCTTCGGATCGGCACGGCAGCGAGATCCTGGGGAGGAGCTGGCAGGAGGCTGGGGTGAGCAAGCGGGTACAAGACGACAAGTGCAGCGTTGGATCCCAAAAACGGGATCCGAGGGATTGAGGGGAGGCAGGGGCTGGGGGGGAAAGAGCATGGCTGTGTGCAAGGCCAGATCCGGCATAGGAAGAGGCGACCGGCAGGGAGGGCGAGGGAGTTGCCGGTCAGGCGCAAATTTTGATGCGGGTACCCTTGGCCAAAATGCGAAAAAAAGGGAAGATGCGCTCGTGGAAGGAGGCGTTGAAGGTGTGGATGTGGGTCATGCTTTCGGCGTTGTAGAAACAGAGCTGACCCCGCTCGTAGTCCAGGTAGACGCCGAAGCGTCGGGGCCGTTCGCTGGGCGACAGGGCCGTCTGCTCCGTGGCCGTCAACGCCTGGTACTTCTTCCCGTTGGTGCCCACACACCAAATTTCTCGTTTCTGGTGAGGACCCGTTGTCTTCTCTTTGCGACGAGCTGTTTCGCGGGCTGCGCCCACCGCCCAACCTCGTCGGCCTCCCACCTCTACCTCCCAGTAATGACGGCCGGTGGTGAAGCCCTGGGAACCCAGCACGCAATAATCCGAATCGAAACGTTTGGGGTTGTCCGGTAGATCCTGGCGTCGTTCGCCCAGTTTGACGCTGCGTCGGTCCAGGGAGAGGCTCAGGCGAGGGTGGGCTGTGTCGGGGTCCAGGGTCACGTCGGCTGGAAGGGAGACGGGGACGTTGAGGGGTCGCTGGTCACCCCTATCTCCCCGTAGATCCCAATCCCAAGATTTTTCCCCCTTCTCTTAGCTCCCAACCCCAAATCCTCACCCCCATGCGTCCCTGCAGCACCAGTGGCTACTGTGACTGATAGCCCCTGCTGTGGGTCTGTACTGGTTTTGGCTGGGATAGAATTAAACGTCTTGGACCCCCCAGTTTCTTCTTACTCCTCTAATCCCCCAATTTCTTTTAACTCTGGGCTAAGTCCCATCCCAGCCTCACACAACTGTCAATGACTCTGGATCCAGCTTTGCTTTGGAGGTGGGAAGAGGAGACAGCCACGTTAGGGGAGAATCAAGATCAAAGGACTGGGCAAGGCGTGGAGAGGAAGGAGAGAAGAGGCCAGTGTTGAGGGGACCGGCAGAAAAAGGGGGTGGAAATGTGGGGAGGCAGAGCTGGACCGGGGGGAACCCCAACAAGGCTGGGGATACACGAGATCCCAGCCTGGGAGGGTGGGGAAGGACCAGCGTCTGTTCCCCAGGAGCTCCCTGAGAAGCCGCGTCATCCCCTTGGGCAGAGGAGCCAGGTCTCGCTCACCTTGAGGGACTTTACTGAAGACTTTCTCCATCTTCCTCATCACCACGTCCTGCAGAAAGTAGTTGCGATATTTTTTCCCCACGTCCACCGGCACCATCTCGGGCTCCTGGAATTTGATGTTCTCGCATCTGCCGGGGATGGGGGGGGGGTGGAAAAAAAAAAAAAAAAAAGTGGGGATTTGATGTGCTCAGGGGGCAGGTAGAGACACAACAGGAGAAACTGGATGCCCTGCACACGGCCAAAAAAAAACCCAGAGCAGGGCAGAGATCGGCCGAACCGGTTACGCTGGCACAGCCAGCGGTCCCCACCCTGTCTCGGCCGCAGGAAGCGGCCGAATGTCGGGCAGGGATGGAGCTGCATCCACCCAGCACTGGGGGCAGCTGGACCATGCTCCGACACAGCCCCGTTACCTGCCGGCAAGCAGCTGGGGGCTGATTTAGAAGAGCAGCTGCTTGTCTGATTTAAAGATGGGGGGGGGGAACCAAAATAAACCATCCCTCCAGACTTACCAGCAGCCTCCTGCTTCCCCAGGGCATGAGGTCTGCACAGGCACACCCAGCTCCGCTCCCAAAAAGCGGCTGCCAGGTGCTGCGAAGGACTCTGAGATCTCTTCCCAGCCTTTCTCCTCTCCCATACGTCCCCAGTCATCCCCCAAAATCCCATTTCTACCCCACTGGGACATCAGCCAGGAGTTCCCACCATCACATTTGTTTTGACACCAGACATAACCGAGCTTTCCCTCGCTTTACCCAACCCCAGTCTGGAAAAGAGCGCACCACCGCACGAGGTTTAAAACAAAAGCTCATGGGGGTTTTCCCTGCCCCCCAAAAGCTATTTACAGCCAGAAGATGCCAACGGAAAGTCACTGACCTGATAAAAGTGCCTTTGATGTCCTGCAAAAGGAGGCAGCGGGGTGGGAAGTGGGGAGAAAGAGAAAGAAAAGATTAGGGAGGACTGAGGCTGATCCCACCATGGCTCACACTAAATCCTCTTAGCAGCCACAGCTCAGCACCGAGCCGAGCTGCAACAAGCCAACCACCCCAACGGACAGGATGAGTCCTATCCCATGGTCAGGTGATGGGAATATCCCACAGAGACATATCCCATGGATTCACCCCTCAGTAGAGGCTTTTCCCATTAATACAGGCACCCTAACAAGCCCCAAATCTCTTGGGGCATCCCGTTTTTCCCTTCTGTGGTCCCACAGACACTGTGGAATCCCTGACCAGAGGGACGGGGAAGGATCTAGCCATCGGGTAAGGACACTCTCCCGTGAGGAAGACCCTTTTTGAAGCAAGGTCTGCTCCCCTCTTGGCAGCTCTGCTTAATTCCCACCCGCTAACATTATCTCCTCGCCATAAAGCAGGGCCAGAGTTCCTACAGCTGCCGGCGCAGAGCTGAGCGAGGGTTCACGGTCCAGAGATCAACTACGTGAATCATCCAAGTTTACAGCTCTTTGGGAAGGTTCAAAAACATCTAAGAGAGGCCTCGCCCGGCACGGCAGCAGGGATCCTCCTGGAATCCCTGATTGCAACTCTCCCCTTTTCCCCCCCAAAAAAAAAAAAACCAAACCAAAAAACCTTAAGCAGTTGCAGCCCATCCTGCTTGCTCTTGTCCTCCGCCTCGGCAATGAGCCGGCTGAGGGCAGCGCTCTGCTCTTCCAGCTGGCTGATGTTGCTGCTCTGACGGGCCAGCAAGCTCTCATAGCGTTCCTCCAGCTGGTGTAAGAGCAGGACCTGTTCCCCGATGAGGAACTGGTGCAGCAGCTCAAAGTCCGACTCAAATTCCTTGATTTCCAGCTTCATCTTGTCCTGCGGAGCGGGAAAGAGGGAGGAAAGGCATCCTTAGCTCAAGTAGCAGACCCAAAGGACATCAATTTGTTCTCTCTCCTAGGCTACCAATTCCCACAGGTGAACACATTCAGGCATAAACTCCCCCCCTAATTAAGCTCTAATTCAGCAGGGAAACAACTTCCAGCCCTTGCGATCCCAACGACTGCAGCAAAGGGACCACAACACCACTGTGAGAGCTCGTATCTGCAAGGCAGAGGGGGGAGGGGAAAGCTTCCCTGCTCATCCCCCTCACCGGACTTCAGGCCAAGAAATCCTCCCAGTGCTGGCGTTTCAGCATCCTCCTTAGCTGAGGGCTGATTATTTTTTGGCAGGGTGAAAAGTGGAAGGCAAGAGAAATGGGAAATGAATAAGTTTGGAAAGGAATCATGTGCGGGATCATCCACTGCGCCAGGAGCAGCTGGCTCTTACCCTCAGCTCCGTGATCTTCTCCTCCTCATTGGATTTCTGCTTCAGGACCGTGTCCAGCTTCTTCTTCAGCGGCTCC
The DNA here is from genome assembly GCA_037953605.1 of Necrosyrtes monachus. NCBI lineage: Eukaryota > Metazoa > Chordata > Aves > Accipitriformes > Accipitridae > Necrosyrtes > Necrosyrtes monachus. The sequence continues at coordinate 1,032,434 of JAZGTQ010000603.1, read as the reverse complement.
AGGTGGCTCTGGAGTTTGTTCTGAGAGAAAGAAATGCATCTCAAGCATCCTTGGCTCAGGCAATCCCCTCCTTCCTCTCCTCTTTTGGTCCCTATCTCCATGGCAGGGCTGAGAACAAAACCTCCCACCCAGATTTCAGACCACTTTCCGTAAGCGCTCGTTCTGGGAGTTGGTTTTAATTAGAAAGCCAAAAACCCTGCCCCACTCGGATCGGGGAACATCCGCAAACGCCAGATCCACAGTCACCAAGTGCAGACCGTTCGACACGTGGCTCGAGCCATCGCACAGGCATCCCGCTGGGTTGGGATCAGGACCCAGAGAGGGATCTGTGCTCCTAAAGTCGGCACAAACCTAGGGCAGGCTTAGACCATCTTTTCAGGCTGCGCCTTTCAGTAGCAGCGTGGTCCTAGATCAGCTTAAGCCAGTGATGAAACCGCTACCTGCTTCATCAGTCGTGATTCCCTGTGCTGAATAAGCTTTGGCATTTCCCAAAAAACCAACCACTTCCACCTTGCCGCCCTCCCAGGACACTCCCTCTGCCCTTCACAAACAGCTCTGCCCTTTAGAAATATAATTTTTCTGCCTCCTCGAGTATTTGCAGCATCTTTCCCACAGCAAAGGAAAGGGGAAAACTGAGATGACCCAAGAGCAAACAGCGCTGCTGGCCACGCTCCGACACCCACCACAAAACAGCCTGACGCAGGGATGATACACCCCATGGCTGTCCGTCCTGTCGCCCCCCCAAACCGCCTCCATCTCCCCAAGCCTCCTCCCGGCTACCAAACACCCGCCAAAACCTCAAGGGGCTCAAAGGGTGCCAACTCCGACGGGAGCTGCCAATATATCGCCACGGCCAGAGCTCCGAGAGCTTCCAGCGAGGGAGGATGAGGTGAGATGTGACCACATGCGGCAGCAACTCCTCCAAGACGCCTTTGGATATTAAATGAACCAAAAAACACACTCCTTTCTTCCAGAAGACCCCAAAAAGCGAGACATGACCTCACAGAGAAACCGAAGCCGCAAGAGATGAGGTAAGCAGCAGCCTGAAGGGCCCAGCAAGCATCGTCCCCACTGTGCTTTGTTTCAGGGTTCCAGGTCTCACCCAAGCGGGAAGCAACGCCTTCGAGACAGGAAAGCTGCCCCGTTAAAACCCCTAATGAAGGGTCTCTGCTGCTGGGGATTCAGGGTCAGGCTCTGAAGACCCTCAGGCAGGTACCGCCTGGGCTGAGCGAGCTGGAGAGCCGCCCGGGAAGGGCTTTGCAAGGCATGGACCCACCACAACGTGGGTGCTCATTTCAACCCGCCGCAGCCCGGAGGGGTTTCACCCAAAACCAGCCCAGCGGGACCAGCTGAGCTCCTTGAGAGGATGATTTCTCCCCGATCCAGCTGGCTTTGCCTTCGTTACTGTCACCGCCTGGTCCCCAAACCGCCCTCTCTGCGGTTAACCGGACCCTCCCCATCCAAACCCAACCCAGCCGCCGGCTTTGTGGCTTCCTGGCCTCCTGCACCCCAACCCACGCAGCCCGTTCGTCCCCAACCCCCCTCTGCTCGCCGAACCAGCCCAGCAAGACCCACCCGTACGCCGCCTCCAACCACCCAATGCCGTCTGCCTGCCGCCAGCACGACCCAGCCTGCGCCGTCAGCTCCTACTGGCACCGACAGCTGTCTTCCCCCCCTAAAAAAACCCCAAACAAACAAACAACCCCAAACCACCCCATTATCCCGACCCCGAAACCTTCATACCTTGTAATCCTGCACAACCTCCTCGAGAGGGACGACGCTGTGATGCTTGTGGCTCCGCGACTCCCTGCACACCACGCAGATGGCTTGTTCGTCCACCTCGCAGAAAAGCTTGAGGGGTTCCTGGTGCTTCTCACACAAGTTTGGTGGTCCCTGACCCCCCACCGCTACCAGGACCCCCGGGACCCCCACTGCAGCTCCCGAAACCGAGGGACCGGCAGCGGGCGGCGCGAGGCGCTGGGGGTGCGGGTGCAGCTGGCGGATGATTTGCACCATGTTGGCCAGCTGAAGGTTGGGTCGGAAATTCCTCTGGAAAAAGGTTTTTCGGCATTGCGGGCAGGTGAAGGTCTGGAGGCGTCGAGGCCGCGTGGCCAGGACAGGGGGAGGAGGTGTCTGCACCTCTTCTTCCTCCTCTTCCACCTCCTCCTCTTCCTCCACGTCTTCTTCCTCCATCACATCCTCGTCATAGTCCTCGTCCCCAAAGTAAAGCTCTCCCCCGACCCCACCGTCCCACATGTCCTCCTCCACGGGATCTTCCCACAGGTCGGCGTCATCTTCTTCCTCGCTCCACATGTCGTCTTCCTCCTCCTCCGCGCCGCCGTCCTCCTCCTCCTCCTCCTGCTCCACATCCAGCTCGTCCTCATCCAGCTCATCCTCCTCATCCTCCAGATCCTCTTCCAGCACGTCGCCCAGCCCCACCTCTCCGCCGCCCACCGCTGCGGCCCCCGGGGCCACCTCGTACTCGGCTTCGCCGCCCCACAGCTGCGAGATGCAGACGCGGCAGAAATTGTGCCCGCAACCGATGGAAACAGGGTCCACGAAATAGTCCAAGCAGATGGCGCAAATGGCTTCCTCCTGCAGCGTCTCCACCGGGTTCAGCCGCCCGCTGGAGCCCCCCGAAGGGACCCCATCGCCTATAACCGCTGTGGCCGCCATGGAGGAGGAAGCCGAGAGATTCTCCTCTTCCTCACGGGGCCCTGAGCTCCCTGTCGACCCCCGGCTGCTCCCTACGTGGGGGTGGGCACCAGCTCCAACCCAGAAGGGTGGCCGGTCCCCCCCCAGATGCCACCAAAGCTTTGGGGTGTCGCTTCCTCTTCCCCCCCGCCTCCACCTCCAGGGCCAGGCACTGCTCTACCCCCACCCCCGTCCCCCCAAAACCGGGGACTGGCCCCGTTCCTGCCCCCACCAACCGGGCCTGACCCCGCTCCCCACCCCACGACACCCCCAAGGCCCAACCGGGCTCCGGTGGAGGCCTCACTCCTCCTCCTAACGCCACCCCCAACCCCCCCCCCGCCACCCAACCGGGGCCTGCTCTAGGCCTCACCGCTCCCCACACAACGTTCCCCCGCCGCCGGGCCCGGCCTCGGCCTCAGCCCAAACGGGCCCGCAGGTGCCGCCCCGGTTAGGCCGCTGCCCCGTTGCTCGCCGACCCCGGCCCCGGAGACGGGGAGGACGCTCTATCCCTTCTCCCGCCCCCGCCGCCGCTGCCTCTCTATGGTGAGGTGCTCCGCCAACAGACGGGAAACGCCGCGGCGCTTCCGCTTTCCGGTCTCTCGCTGTAAAGCCCCGCCCCTTTTAACGGCACCTGACCGGAAGTGGCGCGCTAGGCGCCGGCGGAGCGGTTGCTAAGGAACCGGGCGGGTGGTAAACGGGCCGGGAGGAGCTTTGGCGGCCTCCTCCCGTTGCCGCGGGAACCGAGGCGCTTCGTTGTGCGTGCAGTCAGCGCGGAGGGAGGCGGCGACAGAGGCCACGGTGGCCCCGTAGTCTCTGTGGCCGCGGCGGGCTTGTCTACCCTTCCAACTCGTTGCTTTGGGAGGTCTGGCGGGGGGGGGGAGGAGGCCGAGCCGGCGTTGTAGGGGCGGGGCCTGAAGGGCGTGGGCGGGGCCTCCGGGGAGGGGGCGTGGCTGCTTGGGGCGCCACCTGAGGGGCGGGCGGGCGCTCCCCCCGCAGCCCGGCTAGCTCAGTCGGTAGAGCATGAGACTCTTAATCTCAGGGTCGTGGGTTTGAGCCCCACGTTGGGCGCCCTTAAAATTTTTTTTTTTTTTAAACCATCCCTGCTCCCCCCCCCGTGTCTCTTTTTCCTCCCCCACCGGACTCTTCCCTCCGCCGGAGCCGCGGAGCCCCCGGCGAGACCCCGATCCTCGGGGCCCGCCGCACCGGAGGGGGCTGCACGGTCGTAGCCACGCGAGGGGAAGTCCTTTGCATCGTGTTTCTGTAGTGTAGTGGTTATCACGTTCGCCTCACACGCGAAAGGTCCCCGGTTCGAAACCGGGCAGAAACACTACTTTTTTTTTTCCTCTCTTTTTTTCACTCCTTTTTTGCTTTTCCCCACCCTCACGCAAGCACTTTTAGCTCTTACAAACGCCTTGGCCCCCGCTCGGTAACACACTGGTATTCACCCCCCCGCCCCCGGCTCCTCGGGGAGCGGCTCTTTCCCGGGGCTGTGCGGGCTCCCGGTACCGGCTCCCGGTACCGTTAATGGCCACGATCGCTGCGAGACCCGGCTCCGCTCCCGGGGGCCGCAGGGCCCGTTGTGACCGGGGGGGGGAAACTGATTATCAGCAGCCCGGCTAGCTCAGTCGGTAGAGCATGAGACTCTTAATCTCAGGGTCGTGGGTTCGAGCCCCACGTTGGGCGTGTAACTTTTCTACCCCTCCCGTGGGGCACAAAACTACATCCCTCCCACCAAAACCCAGTCGGGAAAGCGGCTGAACCCCAACTCTTCGTGTTTTTATTAAAAGCAAAGGGTTGGATTTTGCTGAAGGAAGGAAAAGATCTGGAACCAGTCACTGTGACAAGAACTGCCCTTCTTCCATCATTTTTCCTTTATTTAAGTTTGGATCACAGCCCTTCTTCCATCGTTTTTCCTTTAAGTTTGGATCACAGCCTTTCTTCCATCGTTTTTCCTTTAAGTTTGGATCACAGCCTTTCTTCCATCGTTTTTCCTTTATTTAAGTTTGGATCACAGCCCTTTTCCCCTCATTTGCCCTTTATCTAAGTTTTCCAAGTGCAATTCCCATCACAAAGGGAATCAGGGCCCCCTCGCAGCCCATTTCTTATTCCCTTTTTGAAGCAGAAAGAACTGCAGTGAGAATTCCCCTCGCTGCCACTTTTTTCCCTCTACATTCATTTCATTAGGGTTTTTTTTTTTTTGCTTCATCTTCCTCTCTGGTTTTTAGAGGTATACTTTTTTTTAAACTCATAATTTAGAGAAGTCCTAAGGCACAAGAGCTCACATTGATGCACAAAGTCAATGCCCGAGGAAAGCAAGAGCTGCAGCATCGTAGCAGCTACACAGATGACATAAAAAACCTGCTATTTGGCAGAGACCCCAAAGAGCTTGCGACAAATGGAAAAGGACATTTTATTTTATTTTAGCCTTCATGAAAAGGACTTGCTGTGACCTTATAGTTAACTCATCCATAGGTACCGATCAGTACCATGTATAATAATCACAGGTACCAGACCGGGTGTCAAAGTTATGGCTGCAGCGGAGGGAAAAAAGGAGATCGGCATCTTCTCAGCTGAGTTGGAGGTTTTCAAATCACCTTGAATTAGTGGTAATGAGCCACGGGGTCACAGAGGTGGCCCAGGTGACATCAGAAGTGGTGGAGGATGGCAGGGAAGCTGCTGGAAAAAGAGGTCAAGTTTGCTCATCTTAAAAAGAGAGAAGGAGGGAGATAGTGGTGAATTTAGACTGGTCAGCATAGCTTAATTTCCTGCAATGTACTGGAAAAAATAGCTAAGCCGTTCATCCCCTAAAAAATAACCGACGTGGCTTTGCAGTATGTTCGGTTCCTTCCCTTGCGGGGAGGAGAAAAAAGGAGATTTTAAATCTGGATGGACCAGGATTTTGAAACTCTCGTACAGCAAACAAGGGGACTGTGGGCTCGCCGATAATTCAATGCTGAGCATCGAAACCCGGCGTCCAGCTGCGTGGCTTTGCCAAGGGTTGGGCTGTGCATAAGCCTGTCGTGAGCCTGGTGCTAATTAATATTTCCCCAAACCTTCGGCTGAAAGAGGTGGGATTGTTGGATTTGCGGGTCGGAGGCGCAGGGGAGGATGCTGAAGGTTGGGATCAGCGCTTGCATCGGTGGGCAACAGCACATGGGCAGGTACGAGACGAACATTTATCTGTTACTGGAGAATAGAGATCCCATTCCCGAACATGTAGGCAGGAGTATTTCTGGCATGGGAAAAGCTTTTCCCCCAGGTGGAAAATTGCCTATTGCTGGAGTGTCTGACGAGCATCTCGACCAAAACCCTTTCGGGATGGGTCCAATCCTAATGCCGGACCTCGGAGCAGGGAATGACCGTGGTGACCCTCTGCGCACGCCCTGACTTATCTCGCTGAGGAGATCTGAAGCACTTCTCTCTTTTTTTTTTTCTTTTTTTTTTTTTTGGTGCTGCATGATTCATTTCCTCTGTCGAGTCACTTCTCACAGTTGCACGGAGTTGCAGGCGTCCTGCGTGGCCAGAGCTGCAGCTGCAGAGGTGGCCAAGAAGAAAGCAAAGCTTAGATTACTCATTTGCAATTAAACCAGCGACTGCTTAGCTTGGGCACATACAGAGGAAGGAGAGAGGTATGTGACGATGCACAAATATATTGCAGGGCTCTAACCTGATCTAGCTGATCAGCCCCAGCTGAAGATTAAAATAGACACTGAGCCAAGTCAGCCTGGGCAGGGTTTGACCTGGAGATCCCTCAGACTGGGTTTGTTCCCAGTCCCGGCAGTTACATGGGAACATCCTGTCCTCCCGTGGGCTGGGATCACCTCCTAAATGAGCAGCGAGGGTGCTGAGCTCTGCCATACGGAATATGCAGCAGCACTGAGCTTGGGTATTGCCAATCAACCCCACAGCTCTTCCTCCAGCTGGGCTCAAAAACACCTGGGAAAAAGAAGGAAGAAAGGGTTTTTTTTTTGTTGTTTGTGGTTTTTTTTCCCTGTAATTTTGTGTTTTGGCTGCACAGAGATGCTGACAAGGTGCAGGGAGAGAGCGGAGGCATCCATAAGCTGTTCTTGCTGCTGAATGCTCCCCACTGTCAACTCATTATTTGAGACTCGGGGGTCATGGGTCAGGATGAGGAACTTCTCCCTCTTCTCTTTAGCAGCAAACTTTTGAAGACCTTGAAACACTTTGTGGAGTGACTCAGGTTTCAGAGGGGTGTTGCAAAACTGTGTTTCATGCAGGAAACAGCCTGAAATTCCCCTTTCTCCGCCCCTCCTTCGTTTTACATCCTTTACAAGGCTGCACTTTCCAGACAAGACCTCCCAGTTCAGATAGCAAAGGCTAATCAAGAAGGAAATTCCCAGCTGCTGCCAAAAGAAAAAAAATATTAAAAAAAAAATTCAATGAAGCAAAAGTAATCGTGTCATTCTTCTTCAGCCATGGCCGAGTGCAACCCACTGGAGAGTCTGCAGAAAGAAGCATCTTGCTCCATCTGCCTGGATTATTTCAGTGACCCCGTGTCCATCAACTGCGGACACAGCTTCTGCCGGGACTGCATCACGCGATACTCAGGAAAATCCGACCAGAGGTTCACCTGCCCCCAATGCCGAGGAATTGCCCAGAAAAGAAAATTTAGACCAAACCGTGAGCTGAGGAACCTGGCGGAGATTGCCAAGAAGCTGAGCATGCAGGCAGGGTATGTGGCCGGAGCAGGCAACGTGTGCCCAAAACATCAGGAACCGCTCAAGCTCTTCTGCCAGGAGGACCGGACGGCCATCTGCGTGGTGTGCGACCGCTCCCACGCTCACCGCGCTCACACCGTTGCCCCCATCGAAGAAGCCGCCCAGGAGTGCAAAGTAAGAAATCACAGCGCGGTGCTTCGCTCTGATGGTTTGGGTTGGTTTTTCTTTTGGCCCACCGGAGGCTGAGGACTGCTAGCCAGGGGCTTCTCCGCCTTCCCAAGGATACGGGGAAAGAACATCCTGTAGGATTTCCCAAGATTTGGGATGTAGCAGGTTGGGCTGAGCTGGTAGGTCATCTAGTTGGGGTTGCTTTGCATCGCTGCCTTGGCTCCAGCCCTGCCTGGATGTGATGCAGCCACCCTGGTCCGCAGGCACCCAGACGCATGGTGAGGGGCACAGCTTGGCTTGGGGGCATGTGGGGGGCAAGCAGAGACTTCGGGGTGCTGGGTCAGACCCAACCCACCAGCAAAACCCACTCTTAGGGTCACCCCCAGACAGCACGAATTGATTAAAGCCTGATTTTCACCACGACTTCCAAAGCAGGATTTCAATTTAAACTTCTCAAGGTGACCTTATCAGCTTGGATCCCTTTACAAAAAGCCACCGCTTTATTTGCTGTCACCCTCTCTGGGGACCGCAAAGGAAGCTGAGGCCGGTAGCTCATAGAAAATACCCAAATTAGCAGAGCTGAACCCCACCTTCATTCACTCGTGCACAGGCAGGGCTCTTGCTGCTAATTTTTGTGCAAGAATTGGGTTGGAAATCCCAGATGAGTTGTCCTTTCCGCTGTAAATCTCTCCCTGAAGGAATTTCTTTCTGAGCATTTATCTCAGGATAACCGCGACGACATTGGGAGGCATTTTTAATTCCCTTGAGGGAGGATGGGGTCAGGAGGAGGAGGAGGAGGAGTCAGTGCTTGTGGGGAAGAAGCTTGCTGACATTTCATCCTGCCCACAGGGGAAGAAATGACTGGGAATGGGGAGGTGAAAGGTGACATTAGTCACGCTGTGAGCATGAAACAAGATATGGGCGGGGGGGGGGGAAGAAGTGAGGGGCAGGAGGGAGAAGATAAGCTGATAAAAAATAAGAGGGGGTCAGGGTGGGATGCGTGTGCTGCAAACGTCCGTCAGCATTTGTCATGGGAGGGTCTTTTAGGTGTTGAAAAGCAGGCATTTCTAAGGTGCAATTTATCTCCTCCTAAAAACAAACTCTGGGGACATTGTTCATAATCATTATTTGTTGGTCTGCAGAAGGAGCTGAAGGTGATGACTTTGGGCAGAAACACTGATTCTGCAGATGATAGGGAGTTGCAGCAATTTGAGGGACCTGTTTAAGGGTAAAAAAAAATTGATGTTATGCTCACAAGGGGATAAAATGAGCCAACCAAAGCTGAACAGATTATGGTGAATGCAGAAGATAACTGGCCACAAATACACTGGGAGAAGGAACAGGCAAAGACCAGAATAGGGGTGTAAATGAGGCTGCCTTCATTAAATACTGCCTTCATTTGACTCTTCATTCACAAAATGCTTCATAGAAAAGGTCTGGGGTGAAGAGGGGCAACAGAATAAAGAATATTTAAATATTCCCAAGCTGTGCATCCCTCTCCCCAACAACTTGCAGATTAATATTATTATTTTTTTTATGCCCAGGAGCAAATCCAAAGCAAACTGAAGAGCCTCAAGGATGAAAGAGAAAGGCTCCAAGGACTAAAACTGACTGAGGAGAAGAGAAGCCGAAAGTATCTGGTAGGCACTTGCTGCTGCTGCTGTATGCACAGAGGGATCTTCCGTGCTGGTCTGATGTGCAGGTTCAAAGATGTCCGATTGGCACCCAAATTTGCAGTGAGGAGGAAAACTCCTCCAGCTGCTCCACCCAGATGGGTCCATCTCTCTTTCACTTGCTCCATCTTGGGGAGGCACCCATGAATGAAACGCAGATGTTTCTCGAGGGGAAATCAGCGGCCACAAAATGCTAGTGGGGAGCGAGGTGGTTTCTGAAGAGACCTCGCCGTCTTCACCGCAGATGGCTGCACCCCAGGAGCTGCCTTCTGCCACCCAGCCCTGGAGATGGGTCAGCCACATCAAGCACGAGGTCCGCGGGGGTGCTTGTGTCCAACTCGGACCCCAGTGGGGCGTTTCTGCTGCTGCACAGCTCTCTGGGTCCTGGTGAGGGTGGTGGCTCTCGTGGCAGCTTGGGCCATCCAGATGCAGACATCGCCAGATGTTTCCATCACCTCCCAGCCCTGTTTTGGGCTATCAGAGGTTGGGGGATGGATTTGTAGCTCTGAGGAAGTGAGAGATGGTGATTTCCTCAAAAGCAGAAGCAGAAAGCATAGCAGATGTTTCACTGCAGCTTCATGAGAGCAGGCAGGCTGCCGGGGTGAAGGTGAGCAGAGACAGGCAATGGCTTTCCTGCTAAATAAAGCGGGGATAGAAGGAAAACACCATGAACGTGCTGCTGGTTGCTTGTGCCGCAGTACCTGGCCCGGATTCGGTCCTGTCCCATCCAGCTACTGCGCTCAATGCCAACACCTGGGAGTTTTGGGGGATTGCACGTGCCAGGGACCACTTCCAACAGCCCCCGCAGGATCTCACCACATCTGAATTCTCCTCTCACCCCAGTGTCCTCAAGCACTATCCCAGCAGGATTTGTCCCATCAAACACTCACAGATGCCTGCATGCAACACCTGGTCTTCTCCAGGCTGTGGGAAAAGCGTGAGGCAACACTGCCTGCATGTTTCTCAAGCTGAAAAATAAGAGCAACCCCTTAAAAAGGCCAGGTGTATTTTGTGACTCCACAGGGCATCGCACAAAGCTCAAAGGGGACCCAGAGCCACATGCTATGGACTTAGACTGGCCTCAGGGCCAAAGACCAGTCCTTGCTCCTGTTTTATTTAACCAGGTTTTGCAGGTCTCGGGTTTCTTCTGTTCTCATCCCTCCCCATCCCTTCCTTGCAGCAGCAGACAAGAGCTGAGAGGTGGAAAATCACGTCAGTGTTTAAGCAGCTGCACCAGTTCCAGAACGAGCAAGAGCGTCTCCTCCTGATGTGGCTGGAGGACACGGAGAAGCAGATAGTGCAGACCCAGACAGAGAACAACAGGAAGATCTCCATGGAGATCTCCCACCTGGGCAACCTCATTCAGGAGCTGGAAAGGATGAGCCCACAGCCAGAGAATAAATCCCTGCAGGTGAGAGCGAGGAGCCGGGCGATGGAGTTTGCAACACTCCGAATGTGCTGTTGAGGTGGTGCTCAATTCTCCCTCTCCCCAATTGCTTTGCCTTGACATTTTGAGTAGTTTATTTAGATGCTTATTGCATGAAGAAGCCATACCATACATTATATATCAACATCAATGAGCTACGCTAGGTCATATCCAACCCTTGAAGAAGAGGATCCCAGAATTAGCATCTTGGAAGTATCCACCAACTGTTTCCCTCCCAACCCCAGGCAAAGCAAGGGAGATTGATGCACATCTTGCATGATTGTGGCAAGAGCTAATAAATGAATCCCGGCTTAAGTCCAGGGTGAGGCTACTCACCAGAGGACCACACTTTCCCTCCCCAAGAGACCATGCCAGGCAGGACACAAGCAGAAGCACCATTTGGAAGTGGATATGATATTCTACCAGCTGTGTTTGAGCATTTCTTCTAGCCAGGGACCAGACTGAAGGGACTAAACGGGCCACTGGATGAGTACAAGACGTCCCTGATCTTGCTCTGTGCTGGCAAAAGAAAGTCTAAAACAAGCAAAGCACGCTTGCAAACAACAGCTGAGGGAGATAAGAGATATAAAGGGGCCTGAAGATTGCTCAAAATTTAATGCCCATCTTCTCTCTCCTTTAGGATGCCAGGAGTGCCTTGACCAGGTATGTGGCTCTCCCTTTCCAGAGGGGACGGTCTTCCCCAGCACAATGTCAAGAAGCAGACATGAGCAGGGGAGCAGGAAGGGTTTATCCTCTCTACCAGAGTCCCCAGCACTCAGGGTGAGGAAGAAGCTAGGGAGGAGATGGCCCTGGGGCGAGATCACATCCCCACCAGCTGGAGGAAACCAATATCCACCACTGAGGAGGTCCAGAGTGAGCGTGTGTCCTCCACAGGGACATTGGGACCACTGATATGCCCAGCAATGTCTCAACTGACTCAACTTGATGCATGGGGAGAAATAAGCTTACCTGGCAGCTTTTCTAAGCAGGGTTTCTACATAGCTCATTCAGCAAGGAAGGAATGCAAAAGTCTTCTCCTTCCAGGTGTGAAGCAAGGACCTTCCAGCAACTGACAGAGAAGTTCCCTAGAGTGGAAAAGAGACTCAAGGATTTATCTCAGAAAAACATCATTCTGAAGGAAGCCCTGAGGAAATTCAAAGGTACAAAGGAAGGGGAAAATCTAAACACACTTTTGCAGCTGGAAAGGAGTGGAGACTAGCCAAGTACCAGCATAAAGCCCCAGCTAAGGAATGCTAATGAGGAGTTACTCAATAATCCTCCTATCTGGGGCTGGAGCTGGAAGAGGGAGGGTAACTGCGTCCCCAGGTGTATGCGCACATGCGTCTGAACGCTTGAGTAATGTGAAGGACTAGAGCAAGCCCCTCCCTTCAGCTACATGAAGGAAATGAATCAAATTCTTGATTCCGGTCCTATTTAAACCAAACAGGCTGTAGGTAACATCTAGCCATCCAGGAGGCAGGCAGCATGAAAAGTCAATGTATTGCAAATGGATGGTGGTGCATACACACATAAACCCTGAATGAGCTATTTTGAGACTGTTCTCCATGTTCAGATAACTGTCCCATTCCCTCCTCTGATCTCCAATTAGTAATTGGTGCAGTCAACTCTGAATTAAGGAAATATCCTCATAAAGCTGGTCATACTGGGTTTGAAGGTCCATCTATCCATGAGCTGGACTTGTTCACTTGGTGATTTTGCTTGTTTTGCAAGGGGAAAAGCGCACCTCCTCGTATTTACCCATTTCTACTACACCCCCTCTCCCTCATCAACAAACTAACAGCAATTGTCTCCTCCTCTCTCATTCCAGAGAGTCTCCCAGTTGAACTGGATGTGCAATGGGGTAAGTCACGTGAGACTGGAGGTATACTGGGGTAAAAAGGGGACCCAAGTGAAAAAAAGACAGCAAAAGCAGGGAATTCACACTTTCCTGGTGGGTTGCTGAGATGAATTTCTATTCCCCTTTGATCAGAATTAGAAATAGTACAAATCATTAGAGCCTTTAAATAGATCTGCATGGAAGATTTAATGGAGAAAGCCTTTACCAAACAGCTTCGGTCAGGCCAAGATTTCATCCCTGGAAAAAACAAGAGGATGCAGATGGAGAGAAATATCCATCGCCTTCCCTCTGACATGCTTTTTTCCTTCTCTCGTGCTTTCCTTCCCATCAGCAAACGTGACTCTGGATCCAGACACAGCAAACCCCCACCTCATCCTCTCCGAGGACCGGAGGAGCGTAAGGTGGGATGAAACACCCCAGAATTTGCCCAACAGTCCCCAGAGATTTGATACCTACTGCTCTGTGTTGGGTTGTGAAGGCTTCACAGTGGGGAGGCACTACTGGGAAGTGCAGCTGGGGAGCAGGGGATTTTGGGCTGTGGGAGTGGCCAGAGACTCGGCATGGAGAAAGGGTTGGATTAACCTCGACCCTTCCCAGGGGATTTGGGCTGTTGGCATCTGTGGGGACAGGTTTCAAGCTTTCACCTCCTTCGAAACTGTTCAGCCTCTGAATGGGAGGCCAAGGACTATCCGTGTCTCTCTGGATTACGAGAAGGGACACGTGGCTTTCTTCGATGCTGATAACGAGACCTTGGCTTTTGCTTTTCCTCCAACTTCTTTCAATGGAGAGAAAATCCTGCCTTTCTTCTGGGTTTGGGAGTCCAAGATCCAGCTGGTTCCCTGAAACAGTATGGGCAGCAAGATGGACATTACATGCTCTGGACAAGCCTTTGCTTTGATCCAGGAAACCACACTATATTTCAGGACTCTATGGATGGTAAAGAATAAAGTGGAGAAAATGAGTCCCAGTGTCCACTTTGAATCTCGTTGTCATGGGGCTTTCAAGAGCAGCAGGTTGAGAAGGGATTGTCTTGGGCAGACCTCTGGATTTTTTTAACATTTGGGTACTCTCCAAGATTTTGCTAGGGAATATCACCCTGGGAGGAGCAGGAAAATGAAGCCTATAATTTGTGCAACAGCCCCTGGGACACAGCTTTAATCCCTTCTACTCTTCTCCCATCCTTTCCAATTTTTCCTTTCCTTGACATTCAACAATGAGGTTCCTGCAGGGCTGAAGAAGCTGGCTCTGGTTCCTGGTTTAGTTACTAGAAAGGAAAAGAGGATACCACTGAATTAAGTGCAATATCTGCTATTTTCCCACCAAGACCCCTCATGAGGCAAAACCCACACAGTATTGACAAGAACATACGCCTTTTAAGGCTTTGGTGTTGAACCCCATGGATTTCAGCTGCCTTTCTCAGAGCTGTGGGGTGGGACAAATCAGAGGTTAGAGGGGTAAAGATGAAGAGAAAGATCTTGAACTCTGCCTTTCTGCAATTTATATATATACATTTGGGTCAGGAAGCTTAGTAAGCAGTTTTAGATACATTTTTATATGCAAAATGACTGTATTAAGGTGTCTTTCTATATTTCAAGGGCTGTTTTCTCTTTCTTGTTAGAGAAACTGGGAAAATGGTGCTGTGCCACCAGCAGCATGGCAAACCCTGGTGGCTTTCCTGCCCTCTCTTGACCTCTTTCTTGTAAAGCTTAAATGAAAGCACTTAACAAAGCCTTTCTTGCTTCATCACAGCTGTGATGGGAGGGAAGAGCAATGACTCTTCCTGCTTATGTTTCTGAAAACCACCTGGACTGGAAACCAGTTGAAAGGCAATGGCAAATGAATGATGCTGGAAAGACGGGACAACAACAATCTTTGAAAGTAAAGGCATTTAAAGAGCAGGAAAAGGAAGGAAAAGCATCAATCCAGACTCTCAGCTATGTCACCACAGATCAGAGAAACCTGCTGGGACCTTGCAAGGTTTTGGAGGCACCAGCAATCTCCAGGGATGCATGAGCATCTTTGATCCATCGCAGTCTCTGGAGGGTGTTAGTCTGATGTCCCACCTTACCCAAAGGGCAAAGCTGATGTCCCAGGGGTCAGGAGCAGCAGGAATTTCTTCTGCAGTGAATTGCACATTTGAACCCTTAGGGTCACCCAAGAGTCCTCCCAAAGAGCTCTATGGATGCTGTCCTGAAGGGTGCTGAGGTCCTCCCCAAGCCCTGGCCAGGTCCTGTCACTCCTGATATCTCAGAAGGATTTTCAGCCAGTGGTGGTCTCCCACCCCAGCTGTACCACAACCTCTCTTAGGTGCTAAGTAGGGTGTGAAACTCCTGTTCTAGCTGCTATTGAGTCACCAAATCCACAGGTCTCCACTGATTCAAAGGACAGGCTTCGGAGACTGAAAAAAACAGCACCTTTGGGAAAGGGTAAAAATGGGATGAGCATCTCCAGTTCTCTTCCTCCCCACCTAACTGCTACTTCCCAGCACCGGCAGAGCAATATAAGTAAATATATTGCCTAAAGCCCTCCTAGAAAGGGGCTGGATCTCAGTTTAACCAATGGCTTAGAATCAGGAAGAGAAATCTGTCTCCTTCCTGATCATTTGAAAGTGAAACAAGCTTGGTCACTTTCCATGGCAGCCAGGAGGCCTGTGGAGAGCCTCCAGGATGAAGCCTCCTGCTCCATCTGCCTGGAACTTTTCCAGGACCCTGTGTCCATCCACTGTGGGCACAGCTTTTGCCGGGCGTGCATCACTCAGAACTGGAAAGGACTGACCACCAACTTCTCCTGCCCCCGCTGCAGGCAGACAGTGCCCCAGGAGAGCATCCGACCCAACAGGGAGTTGGCCAACATCATCGAAATAGCCAAGAGCTTGAACCTGCAACGGGTCGGAGAGGTGGAAGAAGGGGAGAACTTGTGCAAGGAGCATCAGGAAGCCCTGAAGCTCTTCTGTGAAGATGAGGAAAGGCTGATCTGCGTGGTGTGCGACAAGTCCAAGGTGCACCGTAACCATTCTGTGGTTCCCGTGGACGAGGCTGCCAAGGAGTACAAGGTGAGGGGTTTTCGGGCACGTTGATGCACAAAGGGTCAGAAGTTCCTGGTGTTGCTGCTCTTGATGGGTGCAGATAAGTGTCTAGCCTTTGGGCTGTGGGATAAACCACCTGTGGACTCACCCATCCTTGGCTCTTGATTCCAACTATTGAGGTGGCATTACCTGCCCTGAGGAAGAGGTGGACATAGGAGCACCACGCTCTTGGGGACCAAGGGATCATCTCCCCCAGGGTTCAGCCATGAGCAGAGGCTTAGGGAAGAGTAAGAAACAGATGCATGTGATTTCTTACCACCACAATCTCCACGTAACCTTTTAACCTCACAATTTGCAATGCCAGGGGTTTACTGAGCCTCATGAGGGTTTGTTTATCCAGCAGCCATAAATGGCACTCTCCTCCAGGATGCGGGTCCCTTATCAAGATCAGCTATGCTGAAGATCAGTAGGAAAAAAAGAAAGAGATCCTCAGCCCTTCTCCTACCCCACAGCTCCCTGAAATCTCCTTGACCTTGCTTTTAAAAAAAAAAAAAAAGAAAAAAGAAGGGGGAGGTTAACAGCCTCAAAACAGTCACAGTTGTCACAAAACTTTTGCAACACTTACTTCAAGAGCAGTCAAGAGTTCCCCATTGTTTCTGCTGAGCATGGCAGATTATGCCATAATCCATGAGACTGCAACCATGACTGAATTTCCAAAGAAATTGACTTTGCCCCCCCAAGCCTGATCTTTATCCTCAGCTCCTTATTTGTTTGGTTTTTTTTTAATTCTAAAAGCTTTACACCAATTACTAGCATCTGACCTAAGACTAAGCTAAGAACCCCCCCCCTTTTCAGATGAAGGTGGTGTTTCTCCCAGCTAAATGGCCCTGCTCACAGCAAAATGCCATCCTCCAGAGATCAAAACTTTCTTACATCAGCAGCAGATGCAGGTGCCAGACCCATCTGTCTTCTGCTGCTGTGGACCAGCTGGCATTAGATGTGAAAGCTCTTCAGCTGGCCTGCTTGCAATCTGGAATGAGCCTGCTCTAATTTTGCACTGAGTTATTTTTTTGCCTGGCTTCACACCTCACAAGGTACTTTCCAGCAACAATGCCTCTGCAGGCAGCTCAGGCCAACCTGAAATCAGTTTCCTTTTGCAACAGAGAAGCTGGAAAGACCCAGAACTGAGTTTCAAGCCAGCTGTGGACCAGGAAGCACTGTTGGTGTTGCAATAGCAAAGAGCCTACTTCTGATGGCAGACAATGATGCCATGAAACAAGGGACTTATTTCTTTCCTCTCAGGAAAGAATTCAGACCCAACTGCAGCTTCTGAAATTAGAGCATGAGGCGCTTCAATCTTCTGTGAAGGCTGGAGAAGACAGAGTCCAGGACTACACTGTAGGTACCCATCAGTTTTCCTTGGCAGAGGATGGGGGAAGAAAGGAGAAACATCTCCTCTTCCTCTCTGCCATAGGTGGGTGATGCTCAAGGGGTGTGGGGAAGGTAGAGTGGGTTTGTATCTTCCCCAAATGCATCTTTTTGGTGGATCCCACTAATGCATGACCCACCGTTGACTCTTGATGCTCTTGTCCCGCTTTCTACTTTCCTTTACCCGCTTTGGCTTGCCCTTGGCAGAAGAGGATAGAAGCTGAAAAGCAGAAGATTGTGACCGAATATGAGCAGCTGCACAAGTTCCTGGAGGAGCAGGAGTCCTTTCTGCTGGCCCAGCTGGAGAAGATGGACACGGAGATAATGAATGCACAGAAAGAAATCCTCACCAGGCTTTTGGAGGAGACCACGAGCCTGGGCACTCTGATCAAGGAGGTGGAGAAGATATGCCAGCAGCCAGACTGTGAACTCCTGAAGGTGAGACCCCAGGTATCCCAAACTTGCTGTGAAGGCACTGGTTGAGCACCAGCTTGGTCTCCAGCTCTCTATTTTTATGCCTCATCAAGCTAAAGGAGGGACTTCATTACAGCAGGACCCTGGTACTCCAAGGGGAGGTATTCCAGGTCACTAAATCTCTTTTTCTCTCTCATCTAGGACATCAAAACCACCTTGAGCAGGTACGTGGTCCCTCTTCTGTCAAAATTTCACCACAATAGCGCAACTTTGTGGCAGGATACTGGGAGAAATAATGTAGGGACAGGTTGGCCCTCCTGCAGTATAGCCTTTGGACTTGACTGAGGACACTGGGGTTTGGAAGGAGGGCTCTTCCTCTCTACTTAATTAATGATAAATTCAGACAAATACCGGCACCGATGGCTCAGTCACCTGCACGAGCTGAACTAGGAGGACAGGGTTCCATTTCTGAAGGGTACAGGTTCCTATACTCTCAAAGTGAATATCTGGTGGGGCCATGTTGGGGAAGAGTCTTAAGCCATTGCCGGGGAAATAGCTCAGCATAACAAAAATGAGCATCATCCTGGAACAAGCTGTCAGGGGCAGCAAGGGCTGGTGGCTCCCTATGGAGCTGCACACAACCGTACAGGGAGCAGAGATGTCACCAGCCATAGTCCCATCCCACGTGCCTGACCAAGGAGAGCCAAGCAGGGCTGGGAAGAACAGCCCGCGGGTAGACCAGAGCAACAGGCAGGTCCATGGGCAAAAGGCAGGGCCGGGGGCAAGCCAAGAAGGCAGCCCATGGGGTGGATCAGCAGGGCCCATGGCCATGTGTGGATACTCCTCTGAAGCAGCTTGCAAAAGGGCTAAATGCTTCAGGGCTGAGCTTAAATAGAGCCCCTGGACCATGGGTGGGGGTGTGGAGTCCCGGGTGGATCTGCTCAGGGCTGTTAATTCCCGTTAGGGCCCCGACACAATCACCTCGTCCTTTCACAGCTGATGCAGATCAATAAACATCTACAAGGGTGATGTGTGATCATGTTGTGTAATTTGCTGCCTAAGATGGATGCGCGATGTGGTGCAGACCCATTCATCTTCCCTCCGCTAATTCTCCCCACTGACTACTGATAAAACACTGAGTAGCAAACTACAACCAGGCGTAAATACATCCTCTCTTTCCTTCCAGGTGCAAGAGGGAAATGTGGTCGCAGTCACTCAATATTTCCTCTGAGCTGGAAAAGAAATTCTGTGATTTCACAGAGAAAACCAAAGATGTCAAGGAGTCTATGGAGAAATTTCAAGGTACAGTGTGCAGGTCTGGAAAGGAAAATGTCGTCGTGCTTCTTGGTGGGGAGGGATGGAGTGAAGCCATGCGAAAGAAATACATCCTGGTTGTTGAATGAGGGATTTTTTTTCAAGATTGAATAATGAGATTGGAAATAAGCAGCGAGTGTTAGTCTGGTGTTACCTGGCTGCTGCTGTTGTTGCCTGTTGCATTGAGTCCCACATATTTCACATTAAGTACGTGGAGATAGTGTCTTGCTGCTGTCCCGTGCTCCTCATCGCAGACACGCTCCAATGCATCATTGTATTCGTTTTCTTTGCAGCAGCCCCTCTGTGTGTGGGTGAATTTCATATGTGTAGTCCTGTTTTTCTTCTCTCCCTCCTCAAGTTTCTCTACATTCCCCCAAGATTGTTCCTGACTCTGGATTTTTGCAGAAATCCAGAATCAGACCAATTTATCTTTCTGCCTCTCACATTTTTCTCTTTCTCTTTCCTCTAGGCATACTGGAGTTCAAACTTCCTTTATTGAGTAAGTGAACCAAACATGTGCCCAACCAATCCAGCATATTAAATAAAAAAATACAGTAAAACAAGCTCTGCTGGCCCCAGTGATTAACTAAACTCCTCTGCTGCCTCTTTTCCTCCTTCTCCCACACTGGGCCCACCATGAGGCAATGCCTGGAGGGGTCCCAACCGGATCGGATGGATGGGAAGGGAGAGAAAAAGCCCTGTGCCCCTCAAAATCTGCTGCAACGAGCCTGACTCTCTCCCCACCTCCAGCACAGGTGACGCTGGACCCGAACACGGCCAAAGCCAAGCTTTACCTCTCAGAAGACTGCAAGATCCTGCGGTGGGGAAGGTATGAGCAGAAGCTACCCTCCAACCCCGAGAGGTTCAAATTCCATCCCTGCGTGCTGGGCTCGAGGGGCTTCACGTCGGGTTGGCACTGTTGGGAGGTGGAGATCAGCAGAGAAGGCATGTGGGCCATTGGGGTGGCCAAGGAGTCGGTGCTGAGGGAGACAGATTTACCCCCGGTGCCCGAAGAGGACATATGGGCGCTGTGTCACATCAGCAGTGGGTACAAGGCTCTGACCAATCCCACTGTCACCCCCTTGACCCTATGCAGTGTTCCCCAGCGGATACGAATCTGCTTGGACTGTCAGGAAGGGAGGGTGGTGTTTTTTGATGCTGTGAGCAAGGCACGGATCTTTGCTTTTCGGCAGGCTTCTTTCAAAGGGGAGGCGGTCTACCCATGGTTCCTGGTGAAGGGGAGTGCTTGCTTCAAACTTCTTTAAACTTTTTTCCTGTCCTGGTTTTGGCTGGGATAGAGTTAATTTTCTTCTTAGTAGCTGGTACAGTGTGTTCTGGATTTAGTGTGAGAATAATGTTGGTAACACACTGATGTTTTAGTTGTTGCCAAGTAGTGCGTATCCTAAGTCAAGGATTTTTCAGTTACCCATGCTCTGCCAGCAAGCAGGTGTACAAGAAGCTGGGAGGGACCGTGGCCAGGACAGCTGACCCAAACTAGCCAAAGGGACATTCTTACCATAGAACATCATGCTCAGTATATAACCTGGGGGGAGTTGGCCAGGAGGGGTGGATTGCTGCTCAGGCATTGGTCAGCGGGTGGTGAGCAATTGCATTGTGCATCACTTGTCTTTTCTTTTTTTTTGTATTTTTTTGTCTTTTTTTATTTAAATTATCTTCCTTTTAATTACTATTATTATATTTTATTATTATTATTGTTAGTATTTTATTTTACTTCAGCCATTAAATCGTTCTTATCTCACGAGTTACTTTTGTTTTTTGATTCTCGTCTCCATCCCATTGGGAGGTGGGGAGTGAGTGAGTGGCTGCATGGTGCCTAGTTGCTGGCTGGGCTTAAACCACGACATTTCCGAAGGCACAGGAAAAAAAAAAAACCCCAACACCCCATCCACTCACCCCTGGGAAACAAACGAAGGGCTGGGTTTTGTCCCAATTCCACCATGAGCCTCTGCAGCTCCAGGTGTTACAACAGTTAGAACTGGGAATGAACACATAGGAACAGGACTGCTCCTTTGGCATTGGCTCGATGTGATCCCTGATGCACTGGGCTTTAGTCAAGCCAGAGACTGGACCTTTTCCTTGAGGATATACAACAGACACAGGGGTTCAGATGAAGGTCCATCAGGTCCTTGTCCTGTCCCCAAAAGTAGATGCCTAGGAAAGCAGATAAAAGCAGGGCAAGAATGACTATGGGCCCAGGACCTCCGTTTAAGCAGCGTAAATGGGTAATTAAACAATTAAAAACGTATAATGACAGGCATGGAGAGATGTCATGTTTGGCTCTGTCCTCTCTCTAACCCCATTGGGCAGTTGCAGAAAGTGATTCGCTCCATCTCCTTTCCAGGCTGGATAATCCCAATCTCTCCCCATCCATCCTGGGCTTCTGTTTGGCAGCCTGATGCTGTCTACCTTGTACTGGGAAGGCCCAAACTGGTTCCCCGTACACAGATACAGCCTCACATGTGCTGATGGAGGGGAACAATCCTTCCCCTCTCCACTCTTGCTAATGCGGCCCCATATAGGGTTGATATCTTTGGTGCATGGTCCCACCGCTGACACATGGACTCATTAGGATGAGAGGAAATGGCCTCAAGTTGCACCAGGGGAGGTTTAGATTGGATATTAGAAAAAATTTCTTTACTGAGAGGGTTGTCAGGCATTGGAACAGGCTGCCCAGGGAAGTGGTGGAGTCACCATCCCTGGAGGTGTTCAAAAAACACGTAGATGTGGCGCTTCAGGACATGGTTTAGTGGGCATGGTGGTGTTGGGTTGACGGTTGGACTCAATGATCTTAAAGGTCTTTTCCAACCTAAACGATTCTATGATTCTATGGACAACTTCTCACCCCCCAGAGACCCTGAAGTCCTGTTCCATGGTTGGTCCTGGTGCAGGAGGCTATCCCACCCCAAGTTTAATGAGATTTCTCCCCAGCCACGTCTCCAGCCCATCCTGGTCCTGCTGAAGAGCAGCCCTGCCCTCCTGCCTCCTATCTGCTAACTCACATCTGGCTCGGAAAGCCAACTGAACCGAAACCAGCAGGAGGCGAGGAGGAAGCATCGCGCGTGCTCGCCCTCTTCTCGCTCCTCTCTGTGCCGCCTTTTCGTGGCGTTCGGGCTGGGGGTTGATTTCCCCCCATTGGCAGCGAGAAAACAGCTGAGCCAGAAGAAGGAACTTCCTTCTCTTCTTCCTGCAAAGCGAAGCTTATTTGATCCTCTCCCAGAGGTAGGTTGGGAAGAGCCATGGCTATGCAGAGTCCAGTGGAAAGCCTGCACAGCGAAGCCACTTGCTCCATCTGCCTGGGTTATTTCCAAGACCCCGTCTCCATCCACTGTGGCCATAACTTCTGCCGGGCGTGCATCACCCGCTGCTGGGAAGGGCTGGAGTCACATTTCTCCTGCCCGCAGTGCAGGCAGATGGCTTTGCAGAAGAGTTTCCGTCCCAGCAGGGAGCTGGCAAATATTGCCGAAATTGCCAGGCAGCTGAGCCTGCGGGCAGGAGAAGGAGCAGCGGGATGGGAGAACTTGTGCAGGCAGCACCAGGAGGCTCTGAAGCTCTTCTGCAAGGACGACCAGCAGCCCATCTGCATGGTGTGCGACAGGTCCCAGGCTCACCGCTTCCACACCGTGGTCCCTGTCGAAGAAGCTGCCCAGGAATATAAGGTAAAGCCTGGGGGGACATGCTTGCACCTCCCCACCTCACGGAAAATCCCTTTCCAGGGGCAAAGTACAGCTGTTCAGGTGCATCCGCTCTCTGTGCCCTTCCGTGATGCAGCTGCAAACGGGGACCTTTGGGTGTCACTTACCCATGTGCTTCCTGTTTGCATTTTACCGCATGGATATTTGTTTTTTGCAATGTTCCTATAAGGTCGCCCCCTTGAATTTATTGATCTTTGCCAACAGCGTGGGAGAAATAAAAAAAAAAAAACCCACCTTGTTAGCCTTTTTCCTCTTTGAAATCTGCTGTTGACTCTACTGAAATACTGACAACAGTAAATATTCAAAATATGTAAAAATGCCCAAGAATTCCTGATTTTTTTTTTTTTACTTGGTTAAATCTGTTATTGAAGGCAATTTTGCATATTTGTTCCCCTATTCACTCTTTCTTCTCTGTTTGACTCTGTTCAAATACAGAGAAATAGCTTTCCTGTCTCTTCCTTCTCTGCTCCGTTTGTTTTCTGCTGATCCAAACCTGTTCTCATCATCTTGCTCACCGAAAAGCCAGGCACTTGGCAGAGTCATGCAAACACAGTGCAACATCGTGCAGCATTAACAGGAGAAACTCCTTGCTGCAAGATGTTGCTGAAGCTGAAGGTTTCTGTGCGTTCAAAAAGCACTTCTATAAATGCATGCTAAACAAATCCACTGGGGGTTATTAAATACAGAGATATTTGTCCCAGAGCCACCAGTTCCTGGAGGCTGCGAGTGTTTTTGAGGGAAATCTCACCGTGCACTTATCTTGCTCTTACATGCTTCCAGGACGTGGGCTATTGATTAGTGTTGGTGTTTTGCACTTCTGCAGATTTTTTTTCTCCCCGTGCTTGCGGTGAGGTTTGTGTTTGCAGGTTGCATTTTCTTTGCACAGATCTTCAGAACACCATAGGTCACTTTTGGACCTTCCTCCTCCTCCAGTTCCGCTCCTTGCAGAGGAGCCAGTGTTTAGGCAAAGCCTTTCCCATCTAAGATAAAGGCGGAAGTAATTTTAGTGGAGAAAAAGGATTTTTCTCAGCTCCTCCAGGAACATATTGTCTTTTTCCATAGGAAGAAATCCAAGCCCGCCTACAGGCTTTGAAGGAGGAGAGAGAAAAATACCTGGAAAGCAGAAAAACTGGAGTAAGGAAGAGCTCGTACCTGGTAGGTGCCCTCCAGCAGGAGCCTGGGGGAGCGTGGGTCTCTCCCCCCACCCCAGCATTGCTGGTGTATTTTGAGGCCAGATCTTGCATAGTTGGTTTGCAGAGTGTTGTGCCATTTGCTCTGGACACCAGCCAACCCTGTGTTTATCAACTGGGGTTTCACATTAGCTGGAGCCTGCACTGGGGAGATAACATTGCAGCTCCTTTGCAAGGGAGCTGGGGGGCAGGCAGCTCTCAGCCTGGTGTAGAGATGGGCTGGAAGGTTCCCCCCCCCCCCAAACTCTATAAATCTCCCTCTTACAGAGCCCAGTTGAGGTTGCATCTTTTGGTTTTGCTTCCAGGCTAAGCCTCCTGAATAGTCCCTGCTACTACCTAAATCCCCAGCAAGAGGGTTTGCTCTTAAATTCACCCTTGTGTTGACTGAATATCACTGAGGACATGGTCTCCTGAGACCAGCTGGGTGGCCTTGAAGCATTAATCTGTTTTTCTTGGGCGTGGTGGGATTCTTCTGTAGCTCCCACCATCTCCTGCCCATCTTGCAGAGCTTCACCTGAGACTACTGTGATTCCTTCTGCAAAGGTCTGGGGTTCTTGCAGCCCCACAGACTGTGTCAGCCTTAGAGATGTGACACTAATAGAGACTAGAATGATGTAAAGATAATCCACGAGGGAAGTTTTTGCCAGTGTTTCAGGTGCTAGAGTCGTAGAGAGGTCACACCATGCTTTCTGCTGCATGGGGAGGTCTCCTGCCCTCCTTTCATCCCCTTTGCCCTCATCTCTGATCCTGGCAGGAGAAAACCAAAACTGAAGGGAAGAAGATAGTGTGTGAATTTGAGCAATTAAACCAATTTTTGAAGGATCAAGAGCGCCTCCTCCTGACCCAGCTGGTAGACCTGGACAGGGCCATCACCAGGATCCAGGATGAAGCAGTGGCAAAGGTCTCAGAAGAGATGTCCCACCTTGACACCCTGATCTGGGAGATGGAGGGGAAATTCCAGCAGCCGGCAAGCCAATTCCTGCAGGTGAGAGCCCAAAGCATCAGGCTGGTGGGGAAAGGACAGCAAAGCCTGAGACCCGGGAGCCCAAATTCAGCCCCATGGGAACTCCCTGGTGTCTTCTAGCATTGCTGCAGGTGGGATCATTCCATGGGTAGGGTCCTTCTTTGCTACTGCATTGCCATGAAAATACTTAACTTTTGTTAGAAGACACAACACTTGTTGTTCCTCTTCCCCAACTGTCTTTCCTCCTCTCTCTTCCCTGCTTTAGGACATCAGAAGACTCTTAAACAGGTAATGTGGCTCCTTCTCACTTTACCCACACTCTGATGCTTGGAGAGGTTCTGGATGCCACCTGGGTGAATCCTGAGGTCGGGGTCTCAAGCCAGATGGAGGCAGCCGATAGCTCAGCCTCCCACAACTGTGCTTTGTGTTCAGAAACGTCTGCTCAGCGACTGCCTGGGGGAAACAAACTGCAAAGAATCAGGGCAGGGAAAAGGGGGATTTTATTTGCTCCTGGATAAGTATCCTCAGCCCATCCCATAGCTTCTCCTGAATTATTTAATGAGAACAAAATGAGCAATCAAACATATTGCATACAGGTTTTGCCCTCTTCTGCTCTCTTTGCAGTTGTGAGATGATGCAGTTCAACCCTCCGGTGGAGATTTCCTCCGATCTGGAAAGAAGGCTTGAGGACTTTGTTCAGAGAAACATCCTTGTGAGAGGCACGCTGAGGAAATGCCAAGGTACTGAGCAGGGTTAGGAGAGGGCACGTTGCCTTGTGTGCCTGATATCTGTGAGAAACTGGGTTCTTGTGGGCTGGCTGCTAGTGCAAAACCCACCTAGTAACTGTTGTAAATAAATGCAGCTGAAACTTTTAACTAGAGAAGGACACTGACAGTTTTTCCTGGGGCAAAAATAATTGGGAAGTGGAGAGGACAGAAAAACAAGCTCAGCAAAGGAATCTCCTCTCCCATGTCACACAAGAAAAGCAAATTCAAACAGAGCTGCTGGTGCAGTTGTTCCCATCACTTCCAAGCTGGTTGGAAAATTAAAGTTCATGTGGGTACAAAGCCAGGGAGGGGATGCTACAACAGGGGGAGAAATCCATTGCAGTGTCTCTTGGAGATGAGTTTACCTTTGCCAGGAGGTTCATCTCCCCTGGCTTTGGGAGAGTTGTATAGATATCACAGCTTCAATATCTGCACCAGAGCAAGTCAACCCAGAGCCTTTGCACCCAGCCAAGCCCTCACACACTCAGTATTTCCCCTCTCAAGTCTCCCGTTAGCTGTTTCACCTCCCCAGCCTGCGCAATAAAGCTAAGCTGCAGCCGGTTTGCCCAACACATAAACCTGATACCATGAAATCTCTCTCCTCTTTAGACAGCCTGATGTTTAAATTGCAAGAGCCAAGTAAGTCAATGGTAGTGGGCGGGAGAAAATGGGGTTTTGGCTTGTGGAAGAAATTCCTGTGGAAAAAACAATGCAATCCCCCCATAGAGAGGAAGGGAAGGGTGACAGCATTCTGCTGTTGATGCTCCTGGTGTATCCAGGGAGTGAGATATGGTCCTAATAAAGCCAAATGCCCCTCTGGGACCCAAAGAAAGGGAATGCTGAGAAGAGCATTTGTGCTTCCCCTTCCCTCCCCATGAATTTCCCACCATCCCCTCCCCGTGCCTCTGCTCCATGCTTTGTCCTCTCCCCCCTTCTCCTTTCACCCAGGGAACCCCAAGGGTAGTGCCAGTCCCAGACCTGCCCTTGACGCCCAGTGAAACGTTCAGAGCTGGGAGAAGCAGGGGAGCGGGGCTGGTCCCAGATGCGGGGAGGAAAAGAAACATCTCCAGCCTCTCCTGGGGCCAAGTCCTACCTCCAATACTCTGGTTCTCCCTTGTCCTGCAGCCAACGTGACCCTGGACCCAGCCACAGCTCACCCCAACCTCCACCTCTCCGAGGACCGAAAACAAGCCAGGGGCCAACTGACCCAGCAAGACCTCCCGGACAACCCAGAGAGATTTGACTTCGAACCCTGCGTGCTGGGCTGTGAGGGCTTCACCTCAGGGAGACATTTCTGGGAGGTGGAGGTGGGGCAGGGGGGTGTCTGGGCCCTGGGGGTGGCCCGAGCATCGGTCAAGAGGAAGGGACCGATGAGCCTCACCCCCAAGGAGGGGGTCTGGGCGCTGGAGGCTTATTACTCACTCGCATCCCCCCGTGCCAACCTGCACCTGAACCCGCTTCCCAGGAGGATACGGGTCTCCTTGGACTATGAAGGGGGGCGGGTGGCATTTTTCAGCGCAGACGATGATGCTCCCATCCTGGTTTATACCAGAGCCTTGTTCAACGGGGAGAGGGTCTTCCCCTGGTTCAAGATGGGGATGGGGGCTCGTTTGCAAGAAATCACCCAAACCCCACCCTCAGAGGACCAGTCCATGACTGGGCAGCTGATGTCCCCTCTGGACTGGGTAGGATTCAGGTTTCCCCTCCAGATCTGTCCTTGAGATGTCTGTCAATCAGACCTTAACGAAAGGGACATCTCCCGTGTGATGCCACCTGTTTGCCGTGGTTGCTCAGAGCATCTCACTGAGACAACTTGCTGCTCCTCTCTCGTGTCGATCTCCATTGGGAGCTTTGGGATGGCACCTGTACAGCAACGATGGGGAGATGGAGACAGCAGTGAGGAGGAGGGATCAGCCGGTACAAGGTGATGGAGTCAGAACATTGAGGGGTTGATCAAGGATGGAGAGCACTCAGGACTTCCAAACATGTGGCCTTTTAAAATTCATTTTGCCTTTAATGGACCAAATCCTCTATTTTTACCTCTTTCCGAAGTGTTTTCTTTCTGACATCAATTGCAAGGCAGATCCAGAGTCTGTTCTGCCAAGGGAGGTGGCCTTTCACTACAAACTAGCTTGGTTTGGGGAGCTGGTCTCTATCTCCATCTACATTTCTGATAATTATTTTAAATAAAAGAACATGTTGTTTTGCGTTCTCCACTTTCTGCCTTGCTATGGATGTATTATTCTGGATTTCTTAGCCTTTGGATCAGCAAGATTAAGAAAAGCTGCACAGGATGGGGACACCTTGCTTACCTTTCCACCTTCTTGTGATGGACCTCCAGTCATTCAAGCCCCCTTTGCAGGCAGCGAAGGGAAACGAACCCACCTGGAATGCAATTTTCCACACCATTATACATGTCCAGCTTCCTGGATAACTCCCAAGAAAAGCCTGTTTCTCCCTGTTGGCTGTTCAGGAGGGACGAGGTGGGATAAGTTGTACAGGAGGCTGCTGTGGCTGTGCCAGTTAGATATTCCTCAACTATAAAAGTGGGTGGAGTGGATAGGTAAAATACAAATTCTGGCATTTTTGCCTGATTCACCTGCATTGATTCCCTCAAAACCTGCTGATTTTCTTCTGAGGAAACCCAAAAGAGGAAGAGGCATCACTGAAATAAATACACGTTATTGATTACAGAACCAAGAAGAGGAACTAGAAGCGAGAGTGGGAGGGAGTGGGTGATGTTGGGCTCAGAATAACAGATGAGATATGAGTGGGCACCCTGTGATGAAGTCCCATCTCACCATTCCCATGGGTCCCATTGAGGGCAAACTTACAGCTGGTATTTCAGTGCTCTTTGTCACGCTGTGACATCTCCCCTCCATCCATGCTCCTTAGTCTGGGGCATCACTGTCACTTGGTCACATCAATTGGGAAACACGGGGGATCCCACTGCAGGATAGATATCTGCTTTCTGCAAAGCCAACCTGAAATCACTGCAGGAGCTCAGCCATGAGGATTTATTAAAAAGGGGCAATCAGGGCTACTGGGAAAGACTTTTGAGCAAACAGCCTTGAGTGTTTTTTTGCTCTTTCTCCCACCTCATCCCCTTTCTCTTTGCCACGTCTCTGCTAGGGAGGAGTATGATCCATGTCCAGACACAGATCCAAGCCCAGCTGGGAAAGGTAGAGGGGAATACAAATATACAGGCTGTAGGTGCAGGAAGGACCAAAGAAGAAAACAACCTGGGTGAATCAAGGGAAAAGCTCTTGAGCTGTTCTGCAAGGACAAGCTTGTGGGTTGCTGGAAATCCCTGAACTACCGTGGTCCCACCACGCTCCTCTCAGAGGCACTTGCTGAGAAGCACAAGGCACAGACACCAGGTCCCAGTAAAAGTCTGTGCTTTCCTTGGAGGTAGAAATCAATGTTTTTCTGACTCTTTCAGGGCCACAGGTTCCCTCCACGTCTCTGATCTCCATGCACCTCTCTCCCAGCTCCACCTCTCTTCCAGGGTGTCCCTTCACTCTAGAAATATGCGATGCAGATGTCTCCGCCCCAGCTGGTTTTCCAGGCTCTGTAGATGCTTTTAGGGTGCAACTCATTTGCCCAACCATAGGCACCTAGTTTTGAGATGAAAGGAGCTGTGCCCTAGGCTGTGCCGACGGTGCGGAGCCACTATCCGCCGAAGAGCAAAGCAGCCCAGCTCAGACGGAGGTGTCTCATTAGATGCCAACATTCATTTGGTTGCACCCACCTCCTGCGTCTGGCAGGACTGATTGCCTCCCAACCTGCTCACTCCAGGCCATGCTTCCCTGGCAAGTGGTTGCAGGGCGTTTGCTTCCAGTCCTACTGTTCCTGGAGCAAGTTACTCCCCTGTGGCTCTTCCTGATGGGAATAGTTTGCTGGAAACGAGACTTGCATCTCCAAGTTGGACGGCTTCATCCTGGCCAAGATGGAGGCTACCTGCAGTTGGTAGCCCTTCAGCTGGGTCACGGTGACCCTGTCTCAAACTCCTGGTTGCTGCCATGCAAAAAAAAAATATATATATTTAACCATGGAGCTTAACAAAGGAGCAGTGGGTTATAAATTGCTTAGAAACATTTCCCTGTGAGCTCAGAGCCAGGATGGTGCTTCTGGGAGGGCATGTAGTGATGGGTGGCTATAGGCATATTCATGGCAGGGGTGCCAAGGACCCCAACTTCTGCTCCTTTAAGCACATTGAGTCACAGCCCCTCTTCCAGCACCTACAAAGTTCTGGCTGCACATTTCCCTCCCTGTTTTCTTATGCTTTCCCCACCCATGGTCCCACCAAGCCTCAAGAGCTCCCCACCCTCCTGGCAGCCTGAATTTGCCTCCAGCGCTTTTCTGGGAGGGTTGATGGTTTTGCCTAGCGCCCAGCCCTAAAAAGAGAAGGACAAAAGCAGTGAGGTGACAGCCCTCAACAGCTCCCCAGAATAAAAAGCTGGAAGATTGACAAGCGAGAAACATGATGCTCCGAGCACATCAGGCCAAGGGTGTCACCACCTCCTGCCCAGGAGACATGGCGCGAAGAGCTGACTCACAGGCTCAACGCATCCGTGCCGCAGTTTTATCCAGGACTGGGAAGGAACAGGAAGAGAAAGGTACAGCCCCATCAAAGGGATAAAAACAACAGGTTTTTTTAGTTCGCTCTGGAAGAAATTCAGGCGGATATTAAGTTTTCTGAAGGAAGAGAGAGAAGGTGTCCGAGGAAGGACAGCTACCCTGGAGTGCAGAAAACTGGAGGATCTGGTAGGTGTCAGTCTCCCTGACCTCTTAAGTCCCTGGGCAGTAATACACTGACTTGAGGATCATTTCTTTAGATCCTTTTCAGTTGCTTTGCACCACTGCTGTGCTGGTAAGTGCAGGAATATCATGGCTTTCTGCCCAAGTTCATGCAAGTGTGTTTTGCACCAGGTTTGACTTTTTTTCCACCCAGATTTCTCCAGGAATTCAAGAAAAATTAGTAGGCATGCCATAGTTCATGGATGATCTCCTGTGGGAAATGCCTTTCCATGGATTCCTCATAATATTTCCCATCCCACTGCTCCTTTGCATCTTAAAAGGGGAGGACAGAAGCCGAAGCCTGGCAGACCGTGCTCAGATTTTAGGCATGCTGCAGGTCCCAGGAGGACATGAGCTCTTCTTGCTTTCACAGCTGGAAGACCTGAAAAATGAGATTGAGAAGAGGCAGGCTAAAAATGCCACCAAACCCTCAGAGGAGATTTCCCAGCTAGATACCCAAACACAAGGGCAGGAAGAGAAGAATCAGCCATCGGTGAGTGAATTCATCCAGTTTACAGCTTTTCAATGGAAAATTGGGGGGGTCCTCCCCACCAGGTAGCTACTGGCTTAATGAGTTGGGCTTTCCTAGTTCTGGTTTGCTCCTATTCCCTTTGTAGACTTGAAAACCCCAAGGGCATCAGGAGGGGGGGATTTGCAGCCTGGAAAGATGGAAGAAAAAAAAAAGGGAATGAAATTACTGTCTGTGGGAGGGAACAGTGATGGCTGGTGGCTCCCAACGGGATGGGGAGCTGGGCATGATAGCGTAGGGAGCAAGAGCGTCACCAGCCTTCACCCCATCTTTGCGGTACCTGAGAGAGGGGAGCAGGGCAGGGCAGCCCAAAGCATCAGGTAGGTCTGTGGGCAGGAGGCAGGGCTGAAGGCAAGCTGGGAATGCAGCCCATGGGATGAATCGGCAGGGTCCACGATCATGTTCCTCCAAGGCAACTTGCGAAAGGACTAACTACCCCAGGACTGAGCTTAAATAGAGCCCCTGGGCCATGGGCAGGGGGTGGGTGGTGTCTCAGGTCGGGCTGATCAGGGCCGTTAGTGTCTATTAGTGCTGCTGGGGGGCCTGGTAATCTGCAATGGTCTAATGGGATTATGGAGCAGACAGAGGCAGTGTCTCAGAAGTGGCCAGTGAAAGGATGAGAGGCAACTAGCACAGACTGCAGCAAGATAATTTTTTTTCTAGATTTGGGGAAAAAATGTTTTCCTTGTTAGCAAAGTGCCTCCCTGATTCAGGGTCCCTCTAGATGTGGGCATCTCCATCCTTCCATGTATTCAGAACTTGCCTGGACCCAGCACTGAGCAGAGGGTTGAAGCTGGAACCCAAGAGGTCCATCCCCAACTAAATAATTCAACATTGCTGTGATTTAAGCAGAAAAGTTCATGCTGAGCTTCCTTTTCTCTTTCTTCTTTCCCTAGGATGTGAAAAGCACCATCAGCAGGTATGTGGCCTCTCTGAAAGGTTGTTTCTTGAGTTTTTCAAAGAGCAATGACCACGGAGGAGAAAAACTCATTGGTGGCTGCTGAATACACCTTTGCTTCAGGGAAAATGTGGGAGTCGGGAAGGGTATTTTGGGTACCATTGCTACATGCTTGTCTCTTGAGCATTTCAGGGGATGCGCTAATCAAATGAGCTTTAGTCTCAAAATGACCTCCACATAGGCCAAGTCTGGCTTTAATTTCACTACAGAGTCTTGGCTCTTTTCTCTAGCCCAGTCCTCCCAAGCAGGACCTTTCTCATGGTCTACATAAAAAATAAAGTTAAAAAAAAGATTGATCCAACAGGGAAATTTGGCCTTCACTTTCCTTGAAGTTTGGGTTGCCAAGGGGGTGAGACTAAGAAAACTAACGTTCTAGCAATAGCATCACCTCATTTCTGGTGGCATCAGATTTCCTGAAATGATGACAATCGTTCCGAAAAGTGTAAGTTGTTTGGGGTTTTTTTTCCCAGGTGTGGGAAAGTGACTTTCCAGCTGCCAGTGGATGTTTCTCCAGAGTCAGAAGAGAGAGTCTGTCACTTCTCATGGAGGAACAGTGCTCTGAAGGAAACTCTGAAGAAGCTACAAGGTACTGAGAAAGGCTTGAGGAGGAGGAAAAAAATAGACTAGCCATATTTTGGGGAGAGCCGGAAGAGCTGATCTGCCCTTAGCTCATTCTGGATATACTTTGGGAATAGAAATACCGGAGAGAGAAACCCTGAGATGGAGGAGAGGAAGAGCAAAGGGCTTTTCCTGGTCAGAAGAAATGAGAATTTGATACTCACTTAATGCCTCATTTATCAGTCTCTTAGTTATAAATGTTTCACCCTAATTCCTGAAGGATGCTCATGGATGAAGGATGGGCTGCTCTCTGGCCCGGCTCCCCCTCCAGCCTAGCCTTTCCCAAAACTGGCTTTTGCTGAGCGTGAGAATGCAAGAGCAGCTGTACCTGTTAGATGAAGGTGCACCTAGCCCAAAGTGGCCAAAAATAGATGCTGAAGGAAGAATACGAAAATTAGGGCAACCCAACAAGTTTTCTCAGCCCTGCAGCTGAAGCCTCTGCGTAATGCTGGAGGAAAGCCCACCCCAGGGCAGAGCTCTTGCCTTGAAACCTAACTATTTCCATGAAACAAATACGGAAACAGACCGACCTAATTCATCGCTCTGTCTTCAGGTTTTAGCTCTTTTTTTTTTTTTTTAAACCACATGCTCAGCCAAACCAGTCTGGTCTTGTCCTATGGTCGCTGTAAGAGACAACCTGCTCGAGACTTCGCTGGTTTACATCCCACGTATCGCTTCCCTTCATTTTTTTTCTCCCCTCAACATTTATTTTTGGCCTGACGTAGCATAAAGTCTCCAGGGATTTCTGCATGAGCCTGTTGACATTACTGTGTGCCTTTCCTTTTTGGTTTTTTGGGGGTTAAAAACAGCTTTTTTGCTTCATGTACAGCACCCTTCCTCATGTCGGGGATGCTTCCATCCTGGGATGCTTTTGCCCCTTGGATGCCAGCCTGGATCCTGCTGGCCCCCTCCAAGCCCCCCACATCCCCAGGGGGCTCAGCCCTGCTTCTGACACCCCTGTCCCCCACCCCACAGCCATCGTGACCCTGGACCCCGACACGGCTCATCCCGACCTCATCCTCTCCGAGGACCGCAAGAGCGTGAGACGCGGGGAAGGACGACGGGACCTGCCTGATAACCCCGAGCGATTTGACTACTGGCCCTTCGTGCTGGGCTGCCAGGGTTTCGTGGCTGGCCGGCATTGTTGGGAGGTGGAGGTGGGGGACGGGGGGGATTGGGCTGTGGGGGTGGCCCGTGACTCCATTCGTCGGAAGGGGCATCTCAGCCTCTGCCCCCAAGGAGGGATTTGGGGGGTAGAGAAGTGGGGGGGACAAATCCGGGCGCTCACCACCCGCAAGGTGACCCTCCTACCCCTCCGCTGGGTGCCCCGGCGGGTCAGTGTCCACCTGGACTACGCTGGAGGGACGGTGGCATTTTTCGATGCGGATGAGGGGGGGCTTATGTTCATCTTTTCACGTGCCTCCTTCACCGGGGAGAGGGTCCGCCCGTGGCTCTGGGTGGTGGGGGCCAGGTCCCAGCTCAGGCTGTGTCCCTGAGACAGAGAGCAGCGTCTCCCCCACTTTTTACAGCCTCAGGGGACAACCACGTGCCCCCCCTAGACCATGGGGAACAGAAGAAATGGGGACTTTAGCTTTTGTGTTTCTTTCTTCCCCATGAAATTGAGTGATTGACGCACAGGGAAGAGAGAGAAGCCTGAGAGAAATGAGGCAAAGAGAGTGGAAAAGCTCTGGGGAGGGGACCCTGGGGCAACAGTGGGAAAAGGGGGGGAAAAAAAAAAATCAGAGTGACAGTAGTAGAAAGGCAAATTTTCCCAAGGTGTGCCTGATTAAGTATAGATGTCCCCATCTGAGCTGGTCACCTCCAAACCAAGGTGTCTAAACTTTACCCTTTTTTTTTTCCCCCCAACCTCCCAATGGGCACAATTGCCCTAAACCAGACAGTTTCTCCCTATAAAGGATCCTGTGGTGGCCAGTTCAGATGCAGACACCTGCTCTGTGAGTTTCTGATGTCAGGAGAGGTTAATCCCAAAGCTGCAAGGGGGGGAGTCTCACCAGCATGGCACCTTTGCTGATAGGAAGTTCACACATGGCAAAGCTGCTCCTGAGCCTCAACTCTTTCCTCTCTTCTCCTCCAACAATTGATATTTGAAACCTCCATGCTGTAGATCATTAATAATAAAAAAATACATGATTTTCTCTCCCGTGTCTTTCCCTCTGGTTGGGACTGCCAGTAGACAGGAGAGCAGTGTGGCCCATGGCTTCCAGGGATGTCCCTAGGTCACCAGCATGGGGCTTGTGGACCTTTCTGGGTGCAGGCACAGTCAACTCACAGGCTTTGTGCAAATATCAGGAATGGGATTTAGTCAACCAAAACTCCAGTTGCCTCCTCCTTGAACCTGACATCCAGAAGCAGCAAATAACCAGGCAGAGAAGAACATTGCAGCATGTAAA
The DNA here is from genome assembly GCA_037953605.1 of Necrosyrtes monachus. Lineage (NCBI taxonomy): Eukaryota > Metazoa > Chordata > Aves > Accipitriformes > Accipitridae > Necrosyrtes > Necrosyrtes monachus. The sequence goes on along the minus strand of JAZGTQ010000603.1, from coordinate 997,805 downwards.
TCTTTTTACTTCATCTAAAACCATAAGACCGGGGAAGCAGTCAGGCTGGTGCAAGATGCTGTGGGCCACATGTAGTTCCATTTGTCAGCCATTGATGTCCCAGTTTGGGGATGACCATTTGGGATGCTGACCCAGAGATGCTCAACCCTTTGGGATCACTGAGGATGGGAAGAGAGGCCAGAAAGGCCAACTAGGAATTTAGTAGACAGAAGTTCTCCAAAGTGCTGGATATAGGGATGTTGGGGACATAAAGCTTGTGTTTGGGTAAGAAGGGACAGCTTCAGGGACACAATGTGATCTGGGAGCCCTTGCTCCACACCAGGAACCAGGGATGAATACTCTCCCCTTTAAATGCAGCTGCTGCAAAAGTGAAGATCAGGGCTCTCTTATCAGCATCAAAAAATGCCACCTGACCCTTCTCATAGTCCAGGGAGACCCGGACCCTTCTGGGGACCTGGATCTGGTATAGCGGGATACGCTCAAGGGAGGTGAGAGCCCAAAACTGACCCTCACAGAGACCCATAGACCAGAGCTCCATCTCCGGGCTCACAGCGGTCTCTGTCCTCCTCTTCAGGGACTCCCTGGCCACCCCCACAGCCCAGGAGCCTTTGGGTGTCACCTCCACCTCCCAGCAGCATCTCCCCGAGGTGATGCCCTCGCAGCCCAGCACACAGGGATCGGTGCCAAACCCCTCAGCGGATGGGTCCTGCTGGGCATCTTCCCACCTCACGCTCCTCCCGTCCGCAGACACGATGAGCTGGGGGTGAGCCGTGGATGGATCCAGGGTTACCTTCACTGCAAGGGACAGATAGCAGAGCATCAAAGGAAATGAAACCATTTCCCATGGCCTCAGGTTCTGTCTCGCTGCTGGGGCAGAGCGGGGAGGTCCTGCAGCACCATTCATCCCATTGCTTGGGATGCTCTGCCCGTGCTGCAGGGGCAGACATTGGTTGCTTTCCCCATCCCACAGGACCCTGGCAAGCATCAGAAGAAGATTCCCAAGGGAGCAAGAGAACAAGCCCCGAGGCAGATGAGTAGGAGACCGCTACCAGTTTTTAGTGCCCAAAAAGCCAAACTAGGCATTTGTTCCCTGAACATACTGACATGAGGGGCAGACTCAGTCTTCATGAAGCTTAGCAGCTCCATTGGAAGGAATTAATCCATCAACACATTATGGTGAGGATTCCCTGACTCCTTATGGTGTTTTTGCCACCCCACCCCCCCATTCATTGTTTTGTTCAGACATGGCAACATCTTCCCCAGATGACCCTCCAACTCACGGCCCATCCCATGTTGGGCTCAGCCTTCCCACTCCCTCATCTCCAGGAGATGTGGACTTACTCTTTTCAGGCAGCTCAAACATCAGGATGTCTAAAGAGGGGAGAAGAGACATTATCTGATATAACATCAGTGTGAACATGAAAACAGAGAGGTTGTTCTGCCATGCTGAGACCACATATATAAATGCAATAAAATATAATTTATATTCTAAGTAAATATAATTTATGCTCCCACAGGTATTGCTCCATGTCCCCAGCTCATGCTCAATACCTTGGAAGCTCCTCAGAGTCTCCTCTAGAGCCATATTTTTCTCCCTGAAGTGACTGATTTTCTTTTCCAGCTCTGGAAGAAGCAACGGAGGCTGCTGGAAATTTTCCTTTTCAAACCTTAGAGAAGGAGGACAGAAAGAAGACATGAGGACGCATCTTCTCAGAGAGAGACCAAGAAATCCTTTGTGCAGACCCAGAGCTCAGAGGAGCTGGTGCAGGCTTTAATAAACCTGCTGCACATTCAGCGATGGGTAAGGACATCTTTGCTCAGAGCCTCTGGCCATAAAGCCAAATAGTTGACTTCTGGGTGAGGTTTTGTAAAAGCTTTCCTGTACCTGTCCTGTCAAACACAAGGTCCAACCTCCCTCCCCAGCCTGGGATGGAAGGAAAAGTCAGGAAGCCCCATACCTGCTCAAGGTGCCTCTGATGTCCTGGAAGGAAGAGAGGGAAGAGGAAACTCAGTGAATGGGTCTTGGCAGCAAAACATCCACTGAAACCTCAACAGCCTGGATGTGGCTTTGGAGCAGGACAGCCTGGGTTTGGCTGCATCATGGGGCAATACCCAGAGCCAGAAAATAGCCTGGACCTGGACCGTGACAACCTGGCTCCATTCCCTTCTCCCTCACCTGCAGAAATTTGCTTGCTGATTGCTGACACTTCTCCTCCATCTCCTGGATCAAGGTATCCAGACGAGAGATCTCCTTCGTCAGACTCGTAATGTTTTCTTCCTGCATTTTCTCAATGTCCCTCTCCAGGTCCCCCACTTGAGCCAGCAGATGACGGGCATGGTCCTCCAGGAAGAGACGCAACCCTTCAAACTTGGAGAAGACCCTCTGCCGCTCGGCTCCGGTCTTCTCCTGCGAGGAGGGGACACAAGAAGGGAAGAGGAGGGTGGAGAAGGATGCAGCAAAGTCCCATGCGTGCCAGTGACTGCACACCTAGAAAGAGTCAGTGTCTCAAGCATCCTATATTCTTCATATATATTTTTTTTTTGCTTTGCATTCAGGAATTGAGTGCCTGCAGAGCTCCAGGTTCTGCCTGTTATTTTTTCCCTACGATGCAGCGAAAATTCAGGCAGCGTCTGGTTTGGTACCTGGAAAGGGACCCCAGCCCCAAGGCAGAGCAGGATGATCTCCCGCACAGCCATCTAAAGCCAAAGAGAGACATCCAGACCCTCATCCCTCCTCATAAAAACATTTACCAAGTACTCCCAGCTTCTCCTCATTTCAATCTCTCGAAACCCCAGGAGTTTGTCTCTGTCTTCCTTCAGGGCTTGCAGATGAGCTTGGATTTGTCCCTGAGGGAAGAAAAAATAAAGACCCCATGTCTCTGGAGATTGAGACAGCCTAAAAAAAAATTACTCTGGGGAGGGGATTGTACTGTGGTCAGCTCCAGAGCTTCTCCTTGTGTCCCTCTTGGTCCAGAAGGATCCTGAGCTCAAGATCTGGGAACGCTTTAAATGGAAATAAATGCCACATAGTGGAAAAAGCTTTCTGCACCAGCCCTTGCCTGCATTGGATCCTTTCTCTGAGCTGATTTAACTCACTGATGCAGCAAGAAAATATCCCCCTTTTTTATTGACCTATGTTCATGCTGGTTTGGAGAGCATCTTGGGATTGGCAGATGTCCGGTAAGCACCAGAGCTGGACAAAGTCTTGAATTTTGCAGCAGGGAAAAGGGGATTAAGACCTCAACCCCTTCAACCACAGAGCATCACATTCTCAGATGAGAACAGAGACAGCAGAAGCACTGGTGCGTGGTCTACGCTGTCATTTTGAAACGGGCCAGTTTGCTCTGGGGGGAAGAGCAGAGGGGGGTAACGTTTCTGTCCCCAGCCTACTGCCCTGGGAGGGGGTGAGATGTTCCACAGCCTGATGGTAATGTGCTGCAAGGGGAACATCGAGCCCTAATGGTGCTGGTCTGGCTCCTAGTGCACGTCTAGATAGAAAAAAATCCCCTTTACCTTGTATTCCTGGACAGCATCCTGCACGGGAAGCATTGTGTGAGCCCGGTGAGCTCGGGACTCCCGGCAGATCACGCAGATGAAGGCTTCATCGTCTTTGCAGAAGACTTTCAGAGGCTCCTGGTGCCTCTCGCATCCTTCCTCCTCAACTGTCTCCCCTCTGGCTGCCTGCAAACTCAACCGCTTGGCTATTTCGAGCACCCGTGCCAGCTCTCGGCTGGGCCGAAAGTTTCTCTCTGGTGCCGTCTCCCGGCACTGCGGGCAGGAGAAATTCGCCGTGGACCACTCCCAGCAGCGGGTAATGCACGCCCGGCAGAAGTTATGACCGCAATGAATGGAGACGGGGTCTCGGAAATACTCCAGGCAGATGGGGCAGGAGGCTTCGCTGGGGAGCTCCGCGGTGGGGCTCGGCGCAGCCATGGGGCCCCCAACGTGAGCTGCAAGACAGCAGCTGCTTTCATTTTCCTCCAAGCAAGGGAAAGGCGTTTCCCTTCTTGCCACCCCCAGGGTGGGCAGAGCCAAAGCTGTGCCTGGGTGGGAAGGGAGAGAGCGGGTGATGGCCAAAGTCCTCCTGATTGCATCCCCCAGGGTGGTCCCTGTTCCCAAAATAGCCGGTACCCGTGGTCCATATGGGTTTCCTAGGACCCACAGCCTGGCAGGGAGGAAGGATGGGAAAATGGAGCCCTGCCAAGTCTGAGGGTGAGACCCACATCCTGGAAGGGGGCTGGGCATGGGAGCAAGGAGGATTTGAGGAGGGGGCTTGGCATGGAAAAGATGGGGAAAAGCACCCATGGAAAAGGTGAGGCTGAAGGCAGCTTGGATAGGAGGTTGCATATCGCAGGGAGGGTGAAGGAGGAGGAATGAAGCCAGAAGTGGGGGCTCAGGGGCACCCACGTGGAGTGGGAGAAGGGTCCCAGGATGGGGAGAGGGTCTGGTCCTCCCCTCCACAGCATATCAATGCTGCTGGCAGGCACGGGGGCCAGCATGGGTTCTGCCTTTGCAGCAAACAGTGCCCGACGTGGGGGGAAAGCAGAAAAGCGAGGTAGGGAATGGGACCCCATCCAGCTCCCTCTGATCCTGGGAAATTTGCAGCCATCTCCCCCCACCTCTGTCAAATCCTCCCTCCCTCCTGTGAGCCTCAGGTATTAAACTGCTCCCACCTTCTGCATTGCAAATCAGGATCAATTCCCAAGTCCCGGCTTATTAGCATGGTATTTCTCCAGGTACTGACAGATGCCGGCACCCCAGGGATCCCATTTCCAGCACAAAAGGGGCTGGATGCCCCAGCCAAGAGCAACCTCATCCCCTTGCTCCCTGTTGGGAAGAGCTGCACTTAGTCTTTACATCCCTCTGGGAAAATCTTGTCTGCACCAGAGGGGCTTTGAACCTCTTTAGCATTCGAACCATCCTTTTGAACTGACCCATTTGTAGCTTTGGCCATCACCATCCTGCCCTCTCCACCTCTACACAGTCAGGCATCAGCCAGGCTGAAAACAACTTGAAAACAAATAATTCCTTTCCCAAAAGGACCTATTTTTCAGCCCAAACAGTTCCCTCATCTGGCTGATCCCCTGAAAGCAAGATGTACAGGAAAAAGCACCCCTTTCCCTGGTCTGTATTTAGATTTAACCCTGAAACTGTGGGAAAAGCAGGAGCAAAAACACGCAATGCAAAGAAAGGAGAAAACTGAGGCAGGGTGGTTTATGCCTGATGGTTAATTGTGGTTGTCCCCAGCCCTGTATCTATGCCTTGAAGCAATTAAGCAGAATCCCACAGAAAAACCTTTGATTACTAATTTTCTTTTTCCTCTTGCACAGAGGCGTTGAGCAGATGTCTTCCTGTCTTTCAAAACAGAGCCTCCAGCTCCCTCTTGAGACCACGCTCACTAATAGTCCCTGTTGATTACACACAGCCAATTAAGGTTTCGTTTGCAGAGGAGTGTCTTTATTTTTAACCTGTCTCATGTCCAGTCCAGTTTACTGCATAGACAGCTGTAATGCAAGGCTTTAGCTGTAAAAAACCACACCAAACTCAGCTTTAGGAGCTGAGCCAGGTTATCCACAAAGTCAAATCAAGCCTTTAGTGAGTTTTACCTTAAGGTTTAGGTTTGATATTGAGAGAGATGGATACGCTTGAATGCTCTGTGGTTCCCTTCTCTATGGCTTTTTGCTATTTAAAATCAAGTTCAGCATCATCTAGACATGGCAAGTGCTGCTTTGCCCACTTCTCATTCTCTTCCTTAGCATAACCCTCCCAACACCCATATTTTCTCCATCCTGGGAGAGGCAGCACCAAACCTCTGCTGAATTCTCTTACTGAGGGCACCGGAGTAATGAATCATGAGGGGATGGATCAGCAGACTCCACAGCCAGGCATGGGTGCTCCTCCAAGGCAGCTTGCAGAAGGACCATACCCCAGGACTGAACTTAAATAGAGACCCTGGGCCATGGGCAGGGGGTGGGGGTGTCCCAAGTGGAGCTGCTTAGGGACATTAATGCTCATCAGTGCCCCTAGGGCTTGGTAAAATCAACCGCCTTTGCTGAGTTTTGAGACGCTTTTCCAGGCACATCAAGCTCTGCTTCAAGCCCCAAAGAGGCACAGCAAAGAGCAAAGCTGCTGCAGGTGATTGCTGGGAGATTACTCTGATCATGCGCCTCACGTAGGTAATTGGGGAGGAAACGTGGCTTTTGGTGCTGGGGCAGAGGCGATGATGCTGCCAGCACTTGTTGGACAGCAGGACAAAGAAGAGCAGGAGAGAAAGCAATGTCCTAAATGCAAAAGTCAAAGTCAAGCAGTCCCTCAGGGGTATCCATCCCAACACCAGCGTCTCTGCACGTCTCGTTCCCCACTAAATCAACCCTGAACTCCAGATTAACCAAAAAAAAAAAAAGTGCCTTGAGTATGAAACCATACCACAAGTTTCAGTCTGAGTGTTCGTGTGTGTGGAGCTCTGCAGTGGAAAATCATGACCCCCAAAAACTCTTGCAAACAAATAACAGCGGATGCATTTTTTACTGATGTTCTCAGAAAATGTGTCACTTTGTTACCCAGTCTCAGCCCAATGCAAATAAGTCCCATTCGCTTCAGCATGCAAAGGGCTTTGGACCAGGAGCAGCTCATCCACAGGCTGATCGTCCATGGGATTGGGTGATTTAGGGGTTTCTTGTCTAAGAGGAAGAAGAATGATGTTGCTGTCCCTCCAGGAGAGCCGCAGAGAGATAGAGGGGAGGAGAGGAGGACATTTACCACTTTTGTGTTATGAATCCCAGTTTGGGATGAGGTCTTGGTGGATTTAGGGGCTCATTGCTACAGCTCAAGGTGAGGGGCTTTGCAGGAAAACCAAGGATGCTGAGGCTTTTAAAAACTGATGCACAAAAAGCAAGGGCAGGCTTGTGGGGTGAAAGCACATTTATGCAGGCAGACACCCAACCAACCGTGCAAGGTCAGCGCAGCTGGAGTAAAGTGACATTGCAAATTGAAAAGCAGCCAAGGGAGGGGGGATTTCCATTGCTGGAAGGACATTCCTGAAATATGACCCGTTTTCCCCAAAATGCAGTGGCTGAGGGCTGAAGGAAGCTCTCCTGCAGAGCAGTGGGATCTTGGGTGAAGGAGAACCTGTTTCTGAGCAGACTGAGTGAGGGGTATGGCTGGTCATGAAGTTATTTCACTTACAGGGTGGAAGAAAATCCCCTCCTTTCCTTAATTGCAGGCAAGCTGGGAAGAAAAGGAAAATTAAAGATAAGAGGGTGTATAGTAATGGGCTACTGCTTGACTCCAGGCTCAGCTCTGAACCATGAAAGAAATGGCACCCTGTTTAAAAGGAGAACTGAAAGCAACAGTAAAAGTATTTATAGCTGCACGTACACACACAGAAATGAGGGCGCTGGCAGGACAGCAGTGAAGCCGGCAGTTAGGTATGCTAAATAATAAAGAGCCAAAATGAGCAGCGATGGATGTGTCTTGGTGTTTTAACTTGAAGAACAGAGACTTATTCGCGGCAGGGGGCTTGCTTAAACTCTGTTCCCATGGCTGTGCCCTTCCATAAATAAATTAAAAGTGCATTTATTAATAAGCAATGAAATCAGGCTGGTTTCTGGATGCTGGACTCCATGGGGAGGCTTGGGACAGGGGCTACCTCTCAATTTGCCTGGGTATTTTGGGGGGGAGGGGGAGGGCAGAGGGTGATACAGAAGCTGCAGGTGGATCTCTAACAAGCCAGAAAATTATGAAGGATGTTTATTTCCCATTTAATCTCTTTTCAACCCACCGGGGTCCCTGGGAAAAGGGGGATTCTCCCTTCACCTCTGCAGCTGCTCAGCGCAGCATTTTGCTCGGCAGCGGTCGCAACCTGGAGAAAAACCTGGCGCATCTCAGCAGTGAAACTCCTCTGCCTCTCACTTTCACCTCCCTCGGGGCCCGAGACACCTGCAGGAAGGGGAGCAGCCAACGGGCAAGACCAGCCGGAGCGGAAAACGAAAGCTGCCCCATCATCCTCACTGCCAAGACCATGGCTGCAGACAGCCCTGCTGAAAGTTTCCGCGACGAAGCCTCCTGCTCCATCTGCCTGGGCTTCTTCCAAGACCCCGTCTCCATCCATTGTGGACACAACTTCTGCCGGGCGTGCATCACCCGTTGCTGGGAGGAAGCCGAGGAGAATTTCGCCTGCCCTCAGTGCAAAGAGACAGCCCCGCAGAGAAACCTGAGACCCAACCGGGAGCTGGCAAAAATAATCGAGATAGCCAAGCGGCTGAGCTTGCAGGCAGCCAAAGGAGGGGCAGGGGGGGAGAGGCTGTGCGAGAAGCACCGGGAAGCTCTGAAACTCTTCTGCGAGGAGGATCAGACCCCCATCTGCCTGGTTTGCAGAGAGTCCCAGGCTCACCGGGTCCACGCTGTGGTGCCCATCGAGGAGGCTGCGGAGGAGCACAAGGTGGGGAGGTCTCCGTGCCTGGTGTGGGGATGAGGGAGGAGGAGGGGACCGGGTCAGGGAGCTGCCGTGTGGGTTGCTCTGCTTGCAGACATCTGGATTTCTACCCCTTTCAACCTGCTTTCCACATCTTGGCATGAGCATTAGATTACAGCCACCCCCACTCTGCCTGCTCTCTGCTTCCCCCTGCTTATATTGCTGGTCACCCCGACTGTCTTGAAGCTGTCATTTCCATATCATTGTGGTGTCTTCATACAAATCATGCTGGAAAGGAGCCCAGGAGATCATCTAACCCAACCTCCTGCTCAAAGCAGGGTCAGCTATGTCATCTCGTCTTGGACATTTACAGGACAGAATCTGGTCTCATGGCGCTGGGCTGGGTTTTCCAGCACGTCAATGGTCTGGGCTCCAGTTTCACTGCATGCTTGGGCTGGTTGTTGTGAAAACTGATTTGGCTGAAGGTGGGAAGGAAAAATTTGCTCTCACTGCGGATGTGTGATGTAGCTCCGGTCTCACTGCACAAGGGTGATGGAGGGTACGGTCTCCCTGCCATCAGCTGGCTTGAAAGTCCCATGCAGGCTTCAAGGTTGGTGACCCAAAGCACATTCCTTGGCAAATGAACTGAGGAAACAGTCCACGCTTATAAGTTCTGGGTCAGCACTGAGCACAGGCTGAACCTGAGCAGATGACAGCAGGGTCTCCACAATCATTTAAAGCTCCTTTTCTGCCAATTTGGTCCTTTGCCTGAGTCTTTTCCAATCTATGTGATGAATTTCACCCTGGTTGTTTGAAAAAGCAACCTGCTCTGGCTGGCCTGCTCTCCCAGAAATCAGGGTTTATGAATTCCCAGAGCCATTTATTAAACAGGGAAGAATCTGAGTTTCTAGGAAATAAACCTGGATAGGTGGGATGAGGGTAGAGGGATAGACCAGCTAGAGGAAGAAAAAGCACCAACAAGGTGTTTCTTCTCCACACAGGAGAAATTCCAGGCTCACGTGCAGATCCTGAAGGACAAGAGAGAAAAGCTGCTGGGGCTGAAAATGGCCGAGGAAGGGAAAAGCCTGCACTTCCTCGTAAGTGTCTATCCCTGGGTGGCGATGGCTTTCTCCTTTTCCTTTTGGTTGTCCGTCTGGCCATGGTGATGGATGTGGAGACACGAGATGTGCCATGGCAAAAGATCACATCTCCATGGTCCCTTGCACATGCATGGGAATGTCCTCTCCATTGGGGTAAGGTCTGGGCAGTGGTGACAGCCTGTCCCCAGGGTAGATTTTTTAATACTCAAATTTTCCCCATGTTTCCTGCTCCTTGTATGTCTTAGCATGCTGGGAATGTGCATTGGATTTTGCCAGGTTATTGTTGATATTTTGGTTCCTCAGTTTGCTCACAAGTGGGGCACATTCCCAGATTCCCCCTATTAATACATACAGAAAATAGGAATCACCTGATTTCTTCTTTCTTGCCTTGTTTTCCATGTTGCTTACCTCTTTCACTGACTAATCTGTTTGTGGTTTTATTTTGTGTCTTCCCTTGCTGTTCAAAGGTCTGGAACATTTCGGGTACAAAGATTACAGTCCATGGGAGATGTCCTTTACCAGCAACTTCAGCCTAGAAATGGCAAAAAAAATTGTCTTAATTATTCCTCTGCTCTGCAATGGGCACTGGAATTTATGGCTGTGTTATAAGTCATCACATTAAATCTGCTCCTTTGTGATTTTTCTCAACCATTTCTGTCCCCAGCCCTGCCTCTCCCTTGCGTGCGTTGGTTCTCGTTGCAGGAACAAGTGGAAACGGAGAGGCAGAAGGTTGTGTCTGAAGTCAAGGAGCTGCACCAGTTTGTGGAGGGACAGGAAAGTCTCCTCTTGGACCGGCTGGCAAAGCTGGACCAGGAGATCATGAGGAGACAGGAGGAGAACATCAACAGGCTCTTGGAGGAGATCTCCTCCATTGGCGAGCAGATCCGTGAACTGGAGGAGAAGTGTCAGCAGCCAGCGTGTGAATTCCTTCAGGTGAGACTTCAGGCCCCTCTGAAGACCATTGGCCTTTACCACCACTGGTGTCACCTGTCCAGGAGTCAAATTAATTCTAAATACTCCTTTTAAAATGTATCTTTCAAAGCTTTTTTTTTTAAAAATATTTTATTCAGTGATCACAAGCATGGTCCAACTGTCCACTTGAATATTTTAAATCAACCACAGTCTGTTTAAATCACTGTCTATTTACATGAGTATGGGATTCATCCATCTGGCTGTACATGTCTACATCCAAAACAATTGTCCAAGTTCCTTCGTACACAGTGGAGGAACAACAGGCACTCATCTCGTCTTTAAGTAGTCATCCAAATCCATCACCTGAGCCCATCTCCAGGCTCTGGTTAACTCCTGATTTAAAATGTTCAAATACGCTGAAGCAGTGGTGTGCATTAGCAGTAATAATGCCCATACTGGAAGAGTAAGGACATGAAAGGTGGTGGGTGATGGCATGTAGCTACAATGAGCGGCTCATCAAGTGATGTTGCCATGACTTCACCTAACTTTCCAGCAGATCTGCAAACACCGTGCAGGCAGATCAGTATTAAGGGACTCATTTTAGACCCATAATTTAGACAGAGCAGTGCCTTGAGTTGCCCCAGGTCAACCCACAGCCCTGCGCTACCTGCTGCTTGTTTGCTATCAGGCTGACTTTGCTCTGACCTAATGCTCCTTCTCTCACCTTTCCCTTGTAGGACAGCAGAAACATCTTGAGCAGGTTTGCAGCTCGTTTCGTGTGTTCTCGCAATGTTAATGTTGTTTATCTCTACGGTGGTGACACTGATGGACTCCGAAACCCCAGCCACTTATGATCCCCGTATGCTAGGGACTGTACAGACATATAAGAGACAACTAGGACACCCCAAAAGGTCCAAGTAAGATGCTGAAGACCAGGGAAAGGTATCGGATGGGATGATGGTACCTCCAGCTCTGCTGCAGCTTCTTCTCTATAGTCCATCCAAAACTACTGATTACTGGAGGGCTTAGCTTTCACTCCCTGCCCTTGTGAACCCATCAAAAATAGCAAGCCAGCAGCTAAAATTATGCAGATATTTAAACACTAAGGAGCGCATCCAGGTGGAAGGAAATCCAGTATGAACTTCCACCCCTGTAACAGATCTCTTCATGTCCTCTTTGGACATGGATAGAGAAGGTGGGTTATCGGAAAGACAAAAGTGGGCAAAGAAAGGCATTTTTTGTTGCCTGCATTTCCCTTGATGTAGAGCGCTACTGGTCAAGACAGAAAGCCTTTACCATCCCAGGACTCTTCACTGGTGTTTGGGGACAAAATAGATACGTACTCTGGGTCAGCAAACCCTTTTCTGGGAGCTTATTAATGAGTGCCCTAGGACCAAGCCTTTGCTCTAGTCCTACTATTATTTATTTCTTTATAAGAAATCCCAGTTGAAAGTTGGTCAGTGCATAATGACAATTATGAGTGAAGGAAGTATTATTAGAAAAGTTTTCCTTCTTTCCAGGCTTGAGATGGATGGTGCCCAGAAGCCAGCAGAGACATCACCTGAGCTGGGAGAGAAACCCACCAGTCTTCCTCAGAAAAATGCTGCCCTCAAAGAGATGCTGATGAAATTTCAAGGTACAGAGAAATTGGGGAGGAGAGGGTTTGAGGTTGTGCTGGGTTGGTCTGCAGCAAATCTAAGGAAGGAGATCTCAGCTAGGTAGGAGAAGTCCTGGTGAAATGCCGTGGAGAGATACTTCCAACATACCCTGCAGAGCTGCAGCCATATTAGCATAGCAAGAAGCAATTGCTTTGGTTGAGAGAGGGCGAGTTTGCCTCCCAGCAGAGCTCGGGGAGCATGGTAAGTGTTGGGGTGCTGTGGGACCTCACGTAGGGTCAGTGTCACCTTTGGAAATCACCTCACTGAATGAGACCAAAGGTGAAAATTGCAAACATTTCCACATGGGAGCTTAGAAAAGGAAAGTCATGGGACACCTGAGGATTTCTTTCCTCTTTTCAATGGCCTGGAGACTCCCAGCAAAAATAACCACACTTCAAAGCCTTACTTTTACTCCAGATCAAGTTCCCTTCATGCAGCTGGCTGTCTTTTCTACTCTTCCAATCTTGCTCGTGGGCATAAAACCGTTCCTGCTCTGCTCCAGCAAACAGGGACTGGGAGCTGGAACATCCCAAGGGGAAGATGGGGAAAACATGACCCTAATGCCCTTGAGGAGCGAGCTGTACCCGTGACGCTCATCTTCTCTTTGTCCCCAGTAAGTTTGACGCTGGATCCAGAGACAGCGCATCCCCGGCTCGTCCTGTCCGAGGATCGCAAGCGGGTGAGATGGGAAGACACCCGCCAGCCTGTCCCCGACAACCCCAAGCGCTTCGACTCGTCTCGCTGTGTCTTGGGCTGCGAGGGTTTCAGTGCGGGGAGGCATTACTGGGAGGTGGAGGTGGGCAATGGGGAAGCCTGGGCTGTTGGAGTGGCCAAGGAGTCGGTGAGGAGGAAGGGACGGATCAGCGTCAACCCCAAGGTGGGGATCTGGGCGGTGGGGCAGTGTGGGAGCCAGTACCAGGCTCTCACCTCCCCTACCATCCCCATCTCCCTGCTTGCTGCCCCCAAGGTGATTGGGATTTACCTGGACTACGAGGCGGGGCGAGTGGCATTTTTTGACTCCAATAACGAGGCACCGATCTTCACCTACCCCCCAACATCCTTTGCAGGGGAGCAAATCCTCCCCCTGCTCTGCCTGGGGAGGGGGTGCCAGTTCACGCTCTCTCCCTGACCCCCCATGGGACAGCATCCCCTTGAGTCTTGCTTGCTGGGGGCTCATCACCCCAGAGATGGCTTTTGGGAGCGTGAAGAATGCATTACCTGGGACGGAAAATTCTCCTTTCTCCATCATTTATGTTAACAAGAAGCATCAGTTGGTTCAGAGCTTGTACAGGAGAGGGGTTGCTCTGCTCCCCCCAAAAAACCTGCCTTGCTCTATCATCAGGTGGCTCTGCCGGCAATGCTGCCCTGGTGCATCCAGGTCCATAAACCCTTTCCAAAAACCTCTCTGTCGAAGGACAGGGATAGAGCTGAGCTGAACATATGCTGAGCTGGCTCCCAGTTTCTCTCCCTCCATCGTCTCCGACTGATCACACTTCCCTGCTGTTTGCTGGACCCTTTTTTTGGTGCACTGAACTTTCAGCTGCGCGACTGAGCGTAGATGCTGTGGACAATGATGCAAAAGCCTGGAGGACTTCATGATGGCTTCAAGTTTTATGTGGTCTCTGACAATGTGGTAATAATCTAATCCAAGGGCGAGACAGGCAAGGCCTGATCTGGTGGAAGGGTACTTTAAATTATCAAAAGTACCGGCATCCCTGGTGTGAGTTTGTGTTGGATCAGTGCTTAGTGCTGTGTGACGTCCGCACCTTTGGACATTGTAAGGACTCACCTCTCCATATGTAGCCATCCCAGCTACGGTCCCTCCAGGGTCAGCAGAGAACAGTGGCAAATCATAATTTATGTCATCTAGAAATGGCTCAACAAGTGCGTGTAGGAGTATTTACTTCTCTCCTCTGATTACAGAGGGAGCCCAGATTAACTAGATGGCATGGAGACATGTCTCCTGCAGATGCCAAAACCAAGAGAAATAAATCCTTCCCAAGGCAGAGTTGGCTTTAACCTCTTTTTGAGCAACAGCCTGAGGCTGAGCTGTTGGCTAATGAATATTTGGGGGCATAAGGAGGAACCCAGGGGGGATGGAGGGTGTTCACGGGAGCATTTCCCAATGGATGGACTCAAGTGTTTTCAGATATCCAAACCAATTGTACGGATGTGCCTTTGATCGCTTGAAAAGCTTTGTTTGCCTCAGGTGCCAAATGCAAACTATGGAAATGAGAATAAGAAATTGCCTCCTGTGCAGCCTGGTGGTGTGTTTATTTTGTCCTGGCACTTCAAGGGCAGCGAATGGGAACCTCTGCAAAATCCCCAGGTGGGCAGAGCAAGGTCTTCTGTTAGTGATAACCATTCCTGCATCGCACAATAGTGCTTCTGCTTGAACTCCCCGGAGTTGCAGTCTTTAAGTCATAGTTAGGAGCCAAAATACATTTCATGGGCTTGGCCCTAAGTAGCAGCAGATGATTGAAGATGTTCTCGTAGGCCTCCACACACCCAGGTATATGCAAAACCCTTCTGGAAGCTGCTGCACACCCCACAATTAATTTTTTTTTGCATGCAGAGAACAGCCCTGCTTGTTTCCTTTGCACATGCAGGAGAATTCACAGTATGAGCAGCACAGCCAGAGTTTCTTGTCATGCAACAGCGAGGTAGTCTGCCCCGGGGAGAGCACATCCAGGAAGAGCAACTACAAACTGGTTCCCAGTAACTAGGTGCATGCAAGGGGAGCACGGGGTGGCCCTTGCTTCCTTGCCCTCCAAGAAATACCTGGATATGGGTTAATCTGATCACCGGGTGGTGCGGAAATGCTGCCATTCCCCGAAGGAAAGCCATAGGCTGGCTGCTGGCACAACCTTTCTGCATGAGCTGCAGCGATGAGGGGAAGAGGTAGAAAGTGGGGTGAGGACAGGGAAAAAGGACCAAAAATAAACGGGAAACAGGTCAAAGAAACGCAATAATTGGTCCTCCCTGTGATCCAGCTGTGTTGGATAACTTGTGTGCATCCTCCCTGGTGGTCTAGTGGTTAGGATTCGGCGCTCTCACCGCCGCGGCCCGGGTTCGATTCCCGGTCAGGGAAAATGTTTTTTTCCCCCACCCAGACCACTTTTGGGGGGAAAAAGCCTTTCATATTATAACAAGACGCCCCCCTAGAAACATTCATTACCTCCTCTTTTTGTTCCTATACCTTCCCACGCGTGTACACCTGCCTCAGCAGGATGTCCCCTCCAACCTAACGCAGCAGCCAGGCATCCCCAAAGCCACTTGGCAGTTTGATGCAGCCCAGCTGCACCTCTTTTATTTAGCAATGGGTATTCTTTAGTTTTTTACGGGTGTTATTTACTATTTAGAAATTTTATATAATATGGGTAGCAGCGAGAAATATTTATCCAAACTGTGCAAAAACCTGGGAGAAATTGGAAAGGCAGTATTTTCGGAGGGAGGGGGGAAATTAACACACCCCCCCAACCCAAAACAAGGAAAAATCAGTTGTTTCTGCCCGGTTTCGAACCGGGGACCTTTCGCGTGTGAGGCGAACGTGATAACCACTACACTACAGAAACGCTCCTATTCCTGTTTTCCTGCCTGCCCACACTCTGCCTGCACCCTGCCTGCACGTTCCGCCCTGCCCAAATCGGGCTCCGAGACCCTCTAAACCCGCCTCTTTCAAGGACTGCTCCAAACCTCACCTTATTTTTTGGGACCATTCGGCTGATTTCAAGAAAAGAAGCCGGTTTCACCATCGGGGAGTGCAAAAAAAAAAGACCTGAATTCGATAAAAGAAGGGGAGACAAGCCCTTCTGCGTCTTTCCCACGCCATGGTGGGACCCATGGCTGGGAGAAAACACCAACTTAATCCATTTTTGCGATACAGTCACACAGAGCTGGGGTGGTTTCGGCCGGAGGGAGGGGCACAAAGGGGAAAATGAACTTTTTTGTAAGTATGAGTCCCCCCAACAAAAGCACCTGTCAGGAGTGGGATTTGAACCCACGCCTCCACACGGAGACCAGAATACCCAACCCCGGGAAGGCAGAGCCTTGAGTCTGGCGCCTTAGACCACTCGGCCATCCTGACGGCGACAGATTTTGACCAGAAAAGGGAATATAGCGATGCTAAAAACTATGGGGTTTGTGTTTTGGTTTGGTTTTTTTTCTTTTATGGTGATGATCAGCAGGGTGGTGTTACTGAAAGTTCGGGAATTATTTTCAGCCGAGTGGTGGTAGCATGGGGGAAAAAACTAAGCGCCCAACGTGGGGCTCGAACCCACGACCCTGAGATTAAGAGTCTCATGCTCTACCGACTGAGCTAGCCGGGCTCTTAAAAAACCCTTTTCTGTCCTCATTTTGGTGCGGGATTCTGGTGGTTTCAGCCCCTCTTTCCTACCCGTGCTCGGGCCAGGAGTGAGGCGAAACACCCCAGCAGACACTTTTTTTTTTTTTTTTTTGAAAGGCTGAAAAATCTCCCTACCCGGGTCCTGCGATGCCGTTTTGGCATTTATGCAAATTTATGCGATTTTTGGTCCTACAATTAAAAGCGCTATGAAACGCTTCCCCCTTGGATTAATAATAGCGACAGCAGCAGGAAGGTGGAATTCCGTGTGAATTCCGTGGAAAGGCTTTATTTTTTTCCACGAGTGTTTTGGTACCAAAGTGGGGTTAAGGATGGGGATACAGGTGAGGGCAGGGGGAGCCTTTAATGGGACCATGGTGGGTTTCTGTAGTGTAGTGGTTATCACGTTCGCCTCACACGCGAAAGGTCCCCGGTTCGAAACCGGGCAGAAACACATCCCTTTTTCCTCTTTATCATGAATGTTGTGGATCAATATTCTTCCAAACCCTGGAATGGCAGCGCTTGCAAAAATCTGCACTGATGGCACAAGTTGCAGAAGGGGATTTATTTTAGTCTATGCATTAATATTTTCCTTTGGGACATGGTGACAAGTGGGGCGGTGGGTTCAGCACAGCCTGGAACCTCATCCCGTTGTGGAGGTATTGCTGCTCCTGTCCCCTACGCTGGGAACAAATGTCCTTTTTGGGTAGGAATGTGCAGGAATCCGTTAAAGCGTCTGTGTTCCCCAACAGTCCCCCGACAGGGGGAAGGGGAGCGGAGTAAATGCTCTCATAAATTCAGTCCCACCACACCTTAGGAATATTATTCTTGTAGAAACAGCTCGGCTGCTTTAATCTTCTATGAATTTGGTATTACATGTTGTTCTCTAAAGAAAGGCTGAAATCCAGCAGAGATGGGAGGGAATTTCTAAATTCAGCTTAAAATTAGAAAAGATTAAATCGCTTTTCCCTGACCGGGAATCGAACCCGGGCCGCGGCGGTGAAAGCGCCGAATCCTAGCCACTAGACCACCAGGGAGCTGATAGCTGTGTAAATTTTACCAATCTCATCGTTTATCTCTGAACATTTAGCTGCCCGAAGTTGCTGCCTCCCATCAGCCCTACAGAAGCTGCATTGCTCTGGCCGCAGACTTAATCAAAAATAGCAAAATTAAATAACAATAACAATTTTTTTTTTTTTAAAAATACATAAATTAATGAAAAACAATTGTTTGCCCTTAAAGCAGCTCTCCCTGGTGGTCTAGTGGCTAGGATCCGGCGCTTTCACCGCCGTGGCCCGGGTTCGATTCCCGGTCAGGGAAAGTTATTTGGTAGAAAAAAAGCAATTTCTTTCAAAACCATTATTTTTCGTCCTCAGGGGTCCCACAGGACTTCTCTCCAAGTCGGTGTTGAGCCATATCCCAAATAAAACCTCTTCTTCCTCATACTCCCAAATGTAGATAGCTAAAAAAATGGCCATATTCTAATGCTAACTGCAAATTTCAGGGGAATTTCAGTAGGAAAGGAGCTGGGAAAAGGTGGAGGACGAGACCTAGGTCACTCCTGTCACGAGTGGGTCACCCCCAGTCTTACACATTGTGTTTCTGTAGTGTAGTGGTTATCACGTTCGCCTAACACGCGAAAGGTCCCTGGTTCGAAACCAGGCAGAAACACAGGTTTTGGGGGCCTTTTGGGGTGCTTTTAAAGCATCTCCTTCGTTTTTCACTCCTTCACACCCCTCAGCAACACACCGCTTCCAAACCCAGAGCAGCACGCCTGGAAAACTAAAGGCGACAAGGGACGTCCCCGCTCTCAAAACCCGAATTTTCTATACCACGATGCACACCTATACGCACAACTTTAAATAGATCTATGTGTACAGTATGCGTATAAATGCGTTGGTTCTTGCAAAAAAAGGCAGTAATATTCAGCAACAGAACTGACCCCTTCTCTTTCTCTTGGGCCTTCTCGTGGAGGAACCCAGCCCAAGACCAAATCAGGTGAAACGCCTGATCAAGGCACCAACGTGTTGTCTCTGGATGGGGCAGCAGAGGCAAGGGGCTCGGGGGTTTTGAGTGTTTTCCAGGAAAAAGATGAGGCTGTTTCTGCCCGGTTTGGAGCCAAGGACCTTTTGCGTGTGAGGCAAACGTGGGACCGAGCGTGCGACTCCCTCGCAGGCAGCGGGGCAGCTCCGTGCTTTGGGGTGATGCTCCACAAAGTGGAGAGCAAGAGGCAGAGCAAATGGTCTAAACGGAAGCGGTTTTGGGGTCTGGGCTGAGGGGAGCAACGTGGGAGAGGAGTGCATTTCCTAGAGGGGCTTGGGGTGCTTGGGAGCGCCCAGCGAGGGAAAGGGGGTCCACCCCATTCCAGGTAGGGTGCAAAACCCCCAGTTCACCCCGTTTCTGTAGTGTAGTGGTTATCACGTTCGCCTCACACGCGAAAGGTCCCTGGTTCGAAACCAGGCAGAAACAGCGCTTTTTATGATTTTTCCCTCCCTGTCTTGCAACTATTGAGGGAGTTGGGTCGTTGTGTGCGAGGACGATGACACGCGCGTGTCATTTAGCTCTGGTTTGGCCAACTGGAGAAGGGACCTTGGCCCTGCCCCTTGCAAAGCGATGTCTGGGGACTCCTAGTCCTTTTTGGAGTATCCCTGGGGAAGGCGTCTTCATGGTGCGTTTCGTCCCTTCAAAATGATCTTGAAGCGGGGAATTCCCTCTGTCCGTCAGAAGCAGCACGTGTTGGTTTTTCCTTGGTTGTGCGCATTGCTTTGAGCACCCTCAAGAGACCATGAAGAAGGGTGGCCCGTATGGGCATTGGCCAAGGGGGAAGGGAGAAGTTTTTGTGTTTGTTGTTGCCGGAAGATGAGGGGAAAAAAAGAAGAGTGAGAAGAAGGAAAGAAAGGGCAAACGGATGTGGGGAGGATCACTGGGAATGGGGAGAACTCAGTGAAACCACCTTATTTTATGCTGCATTTCCAGAAATAGGACCCCCAGGAGGGCCTTTTCCAGGTTTCTGTAGTGTAGTGGTTATCACGTTCGCCTAACACGCGAAAGGTCCCTGGTTCGAAACCAGGCAGAAACACAGGTTTTGGGGGCCTTTTGGGGTGCTTTTAAAGCATCTCCTTCGTTTTTCACTCCTTCACACCCTTCAGCAACACACCGCTTCCAAACCCAGAGCAGCACGCCTGGAAAACTAAAGGCGACAAGGGACGTCCCCGCTCTCAAAACCCGAATTTTCTATACCACGATGCACACCTATACGCACAACTTTAAATAGATCTATGTGTACAGTATGCGTATAAATGCGTTGGTTCTTGCAAAAAAAGGCAGTAATATTCAGCAACAGAACCGACCCCTTCTCTTTCTCTTGGGCCTTCTCGTGGAGGAACCCAGCCCAAGACCAAATCAGGTGAAACGCCTGATCAAGGCACCAACGTGTTGTCTCTGGATGGGGCAGCAGAGGCAAGGGGCTCGGGGGTTTTGAGTGTTTTCCAGGAAAAAGATGAGGCTGTTTCTGCCCGGTTTGGAGCCAAGGACCTTTTGCGTGTGAGGCAAACGTGGGACCGAGCGTGCGACTCCCTCGCAGGCAGCGGGGCAGCTCCGTGCTTTGGGGTGATGCTCCACAAAGTGGAGAGCAAGAGGCAGAGCAAATGGTCTAAACGGAAGCGGTTTTGGGGTCTGGGCTGAGGGGAGCAACGTGGGAGAGGAGTGCATTTCCTAGAGGGGCTTGGGGTGCTTGGGAGCGCCCAGCGAGGGAAAGGGGGTCCACCCCATTCCAGGTAGGGTGCAAAACCCCCAGTTCACCCCGTTTCTGTAGTGTAGTGGTTATCACGTTCGCCTCACACGCGAAAGGTCCCTGGTTCGAAACCAGGCAGAAACAGCGCTTTTTATGGTTTTTCCCTCCCTGTCTTGCAACTATTGAGGGAGTTGGGTCGTTGTGTGCGAGGACGATGACACGCGCGTGTCATTTAGCTCTGGTTTGGCCAACTGGAGAAGGGACCTTGGCCCTGCCCCTTGCAAAGCGATGTCTGGGGACTCCTAGTCCTTTTTGGAGTATCCCTGGGGAAGGCGTCTTCATGGTGCGTTTCGTCCCTTCAAAATGATCTTGAAGCGGGGAATTCCCTCTGTCCGTCAGAAGCAGCACGTGTTGGTTTTTCCTTGGTTGTGCGCATTGCTTTGAGCACCCTCAAGAGACCATGAAGAAGGGTGGCCCGTATGGGCATTGGCCAAGGGGGAAGGGAGAAGTTTTTGTGTTTGTTGTTGCCGGAAGATGAGGGGAAAAAAAGAAGAGTGAGAAGAAGGAAAGAAAGGGCAAACGGATGTGGGGAGGATCACTGGGAATGGGGAGAACTCAGTGAAACCACCTTTTTTTATGCTGCATTTCCAGAAATAGGACCCCCAGGAGGGCCTTTTCCAGGTTTCTGTAGTGTAGTGGTTATCACGTTCGCCTAACACGCGAAAGGTCCCTGGTTCGAAACCAGGCAGAAACACAGGTTTTGGGGGCCTTTTGGGGTGCTTTTAAAGCATCTCCTTCGTTTTTCACTCCTTCACACCCTTCAGCAACACACCGCTTCCAAACCCAGAGCAGCACGCCTGGAAAACTAAAGGCGACAAGGGACGTCCCCGCTCTCAAAACCCGAATTTTCTATACCACGATGCACACCTATACGCACAACTTTAAATAGATCTATGTGTACAGTATGCGTATAAATGCGTTGGTTCTTGCAAAAAAAGGCAGTAATATTCAGCAACAGAACCGACCCCTTCTCTTTCTCTTGGGCCTTCTCGTGGAGGAACCCAGCCCAAGACCAAATCAGGTGAAACGCCTGATCAAGGCACCAACGTGTTGTCTCTGGATGGGGCAGCAGAGGCAAGGGGCTCGGGGGTTTTGAGTGTTTTCCAGGAAAAAGATGAGGCTGTTTCTGCCCGGTTTGGAGCCAAGGACCTTTTGCGTGTGAGGCAAACGTGGGACCGAGCGTGCGACTCCCTCGCAGGCAGCGGGGCAGCTCCGTGCTTTGGGGTGATGCTCCACAAAGTGGAGAGCAAGAGGCAGAGCAAATGGTCTAAACGGAAGCGGTTTTGGGGTCTGGGCTGAGGGGAGCAACGTGGGAGAGGAGTGCATTTCCTAGAGGGGCTTGGGGTGCTTGGGAGCGCCCAGCGAGGGAAAGGGGGTCCACCCCATTCCAGATAGGGTGCAAAACCCCCAGTTCACCCCGTTTCTGTAGTGTAGTGGTTATCACGTTCGCCTCACACGCGAAAGGTCCCTGGTTCGAAACCAGGCAGAAACACAGGTTTTGTCGTTTTTTTTCCTGTCTTCTACCCTTTTCCACCCCTGTCTGCCATGAGCTTATAAAGGACATCCATATGTTCTTTGAGATTGAATGTAGTGCTTATTTCGGGTTGGTTCTGAACCTGAGACCAGTGGAGGGTGTGGGGTGACTGCTTTGTCACAGCACTTCTTTTACTTCCATAATTTTGGGCATTTTCTTTTTCACATGGATAGAGAGGAAGAATTTGCATTTACATCCTGCTGCTTCATCAGATCTCATCTTTTTCCATCACCTGCCTAGATACAGATAAAGAAGACTGTATTGTCATGTCCTGAGCTCACACAGAGGGACGCTGCTGTGCCCTTGGGGACCCTCAGCCCTTCTTCCTAATGTGGAAAGACCAGATGCCCACCTGAAGGCACTAATGAGCATTAGTGGCCCTGAACATCCGCCCCCTGCTCATGCCCCAGGGGCTCTATTTAAGCTCAGTCCTGAAGCATTCACCGTTTTTGCAAGCTGCTTTGGAGGACCATTCATGTATGGCTGTGGACACTGCTGATCCACCCCATAGGCTGTATTCCCAGCTTGCTTTCAACCTTACCTCCTGCCCACAGACTTCCCTGCTGCCCTCACTCAGGTACCATAGGACAGACCATGACTAGAGAGCCCAGGGTGGGAATTATCCAGCATTGGGGGTTATATGCCAAGGGGGTAGGTTTTTTCTGCTACATAATGATGAATGTGCTGTCTCTGCATGACATTGGTTTTATTCCTGGGATGCTGCTATTTCTCTGACTTAAATATTACTTAAATATTTCTCAGCTCTTCCTTTTGCATCTTTACTCTCCCATCCAGCCTCTCTCTTGTCCAGGTTGAATTTCCTCCCATGCTTGTCTTGTGGCTCAGCTCCATTCCTGGATATTGTACCCAAAGAGATGATTCTGCTGTGCTCAAAATCAAGCAACAAATTTGTTCCCTTCCCCCCGACACACTTTGCATTCATTCATCCCACGAATAGGCTGAAAAAATAAGACTGTGTGGAGGATGAGACTTTGCAGTCATGCATTCCTGCTTCTGGATGGAATTATTTGTTCTTGGGACATGACCTAGAACAGCAGCCAAAATCTCAGCTCCACATTCAATTAACTCTCTGGAGCACAACCCACTGCCATTAAATCTGGGCTTTTCCCTCCTTGCTGCATCTCTGCTGACCTACATCGCCATGTGGCTTTTGTTAAAGCTCTTTGCTGTTCATATTTCCATTCTTCCAGAAAGTCAGATAGAAAGAGCCTGGCAGGGGAAACTGCAGCACTTTTTCTGCTGAACTGTTTTCATCCTCCTCCAGTCTTATTTCTATTCCAATTGCAGATATGTGCCAATATAATGTTACCTGTAGTGTGGCATGTTAGGAGTTGAAGTGAATCTCTTCTGAAAATGGAGACTTCCCTGTAAAATTTGGAGATCTGTGTGCAGTAGTTGGAGGAAGAGGTCTGTGTAATGACTGTACTGTAATCAAACATGGGAAAGATGCCTAAAAATCAGGAAAAAGCAGTAAATGACCTGAATCCCAAGGATCAGACTGATCCCCTTGCAGCAACATCTTCATCCACAGCTCTGTGTGTTTTTTATAGAGCTACTGAGTTGCCAGTAATCTGCTCTCTTTCACCCTTATATCACACCCAAGAAGCGGAGGAACTTGTGGCTTCTGGGGTGTTTTCCATCCAGTTGAATGCACGGAGATGAATCCAGCAGCTGGAAAGGTGGGAAAACCTTCTGCTTCTGATGGGACCAGACAGAAACCCCATGTGTTTGAGGATAGGGTGTCCCCAGGAGGAGTGGGGGGGGAAAGGCATTTGGTGGCTGCAAGACCTTTCTGGGGTAAATTCAGGACTCCCAGGTGTTGGAGAATCCACCGAGAAGGGCCCACCACTGGATGGCAGCAGAAGACAAACCCAAGGATGTGTTGGCTTGGGAGGATTTTACCATTTCGCTGCTAAAGGAAGGAGGAGGAAAACAGGCTGAGACCCTCCTGTGCATCAAGTGCAACTTGAACCTTTTGTGCCTCCCATACTTGGCGTTACATCCGGGGGAAAAAAACGCTGCTTTTCACAGCTCCCTGGTGGTCTAGTGGTTAGGATTCGGCGCTCTCACCGCCGCGGCCCGGGTTCGATTCCCGGTCAGGGAAAAATGATTTTTATGGGTTGGGTTTTTTTGTTTGTTTACTGGAACCAGCTGCGTAATGCGGAGCATCCCGAGCTCCCCCCCCCTCCCCCGTTGTCCGGCTGCCGAGCGCTCCCGGGTGTGGGTGCAGGGTCTGGTTGGATGCAGACCAAAGGGGACTTGGCACTCCAGCAGCCACAGCAGAAGAAATAAAACAAATCTGCCAGTCTGGAGCTTTCTCGGCTGTAGCCTCCCTCCTGAGACGAACCCCCCCCAGGCCCCCCCCGCCCACTGCACTGCCTGCATCTGCGCTGGTGCTCAGAAGCTGCACCATCCCCTTTTTTGCTAGAGCCCGGCTAGCTCAGTCGGTAGAGCATGAGACTCTTAATCTCAGGGTCGTGGGTTCGAGCCCCACGTTGGGCGTTACGTTTTTCTTCAGCTCAGTGCTCTAGCAAAAATTTTGGGGCGGTTTCACGCAGGCCGGAGCACCAACGCTGGGAGGTGTCATGGGAAAGGAAGGGGAAGGAGCTGCATCTCCCGACAAATCCAGTATCATATGGGAGTCAGGGTGACTTCCCTTCCCCTGAAAAGAGGGAAAAGTGCCTTCTTACTCACTCTTTCCATCATATGTCTCTGTTTTAAATTCTACTTCCACCTCCAGTATTGCAGAGTGATTCCTACTTGCTGTTATATCAAGCCCTAATGTTGTTATTTATTATTGCTTTATGCAGTCTTTGAGCCATGTAAACCTCTCCAGACTGGAAGTGGGTAATAAATAGGAGCAAATCCAACACCAGGTGAACAACAGGGTGTTACCTGCTGTACCAAATGCCCTCAAAGTACCTGATAAATCCCAGGAAATCCACATTGTTCAGTTTACAGCACAATGCTTCTAAGCACAGATCCCCCCCCAATATTTAATACCCTATTTTCTTATATTTAATGCCATAGATTGAGAGCATCCCTTCTGGTTTAGATCTAAGCCTTTTGCTCAACAGCAGAGGATGCACCACATGTAAGAGCAGCAGAGACGAAATCAAGTTGAGCTTCACACTGGGAAAGTATTACAGAATACTTCTCTCCTGAGTTGTCTGGACCAGGATGTGCATTGAACTCATGCAAGGACCCAACCCTCTGGGAACTTCATCCACTTCTCTTTGGTCTGGCTCTCTGGAGGAGTTGAGCTTGGCTTCATGCTTGAGAAAATGCAGGTATCGTGTATTTGTGCTATCAGCACAAGAACAGCTGTGTAAACATTGTGTTGGGGTTGGTACAGGTGAAGCCAAAGGACTTGGAAATAACTTGGAGCAGGTAGGCAGGTTTCTTAGAATCATGTCCTAATTAAACATGTCATTACTTAAGGCCATAACCATGCAGTTTAAACCCTCCAGAAAAGAGATCTGACTGTGGACACCAGCCTCCAGGCTCTGTTATGAGCCATATTTCTCAAGCATGTGTGGTCCATGAGTTGTGTTGGTTCTTGGAGCACTTCTCATTGCATTAAGCAAGCATCCACCCACAGGAGTTGTCAACTGGCTTTCAGCTACCGATGTCCCAACAAGGCCATGGTACAAGCTTGTTTGCTCCATATGGAGTAATGGAGTGGTTCATGCAGCACTGCCACCCATCTGTGTTTTAAAGAAAGCCAACAATCCTGGTCCACAGGAGCCTTTGGCTTGAAGGGGTGTGAGAAGAGCATGTTTTAGCTATTCCAGGTCCCATGCATGGAGTAGCTCAGCTGAGGAAAGGCTGGATAAGAGAATCAAAACCAGAAAAATATAGGCAAGGAGAGGAGAGAATGGGAAGTGCTGAAACTTTTTTCTCTTATGCAAAGTCCTACTTGCAAGCTTAGGAGAAATGGGCTCCAGGATCAGGTGAATGTTTCCCAGCCCTTGGTTTTTTCCAGTCTCTTCTCTGCTCCATGAAAAACTGCACCCAGTGGGATAAATAAGTGTGATTAAAAGTGAAGCTGAAGAGGGAGGGGAGTAGAGAAGAGTGGAGGGAGGGTTTGCTTTTTGGCAGGACCCCCGAATGGGATGAGGCACGTCCTTCTACCCCTGTTATTGGTGCTATTTGTGGAGGAAAACCCCAATTAGCTAGTCTCAAAAGGGGACTTGTGAAGGTGCTCCTTCACAAGCAGAGAAGGGCTATAGGCTTACTCAGAGGTCTATAAAGACCCTCTTTGGGTCTTTCCTGCAGAGTTAACCCTGGGTTGACTTCATCCCCAGCTCCCAACTTTGTTTCTCTGCACAAAGGGAGATTAAAGGACCTGACAGCCTGTAGACTCACCAATGTAATGAATGACTTCATGTCCTGGAAGGTCTGTCCGGGCTCAGTGAGGAGCTATGTTTGCCCAGGTGCGAGCAGAAGCATTGTTCCCACAAAACAATATCCCCCATTGGCTCTGAGGTCGTTCAGGCCCTGGGTCAGCCCAAGCGCAGGAGAGGAATAAAGGCAGTGGGGACACGGGGACGGTGGATGCTCGGACCTTGGAGGGGAAAGCAGAGTCTGGTAAGGGACCCTCTCTTGGGGTTTTGCTTTGGGACTTTTCTGTGTCTTCTTTCTGCATTTTGTGCCCGTTGGCACCATCCCAACACACCCTCTTAAATCTCCCAGGGAAGAGCTTGTGCTTATTTGAATACCCCTATTTTTATACTTGTGAAATGGGGCACTTTACTAAATCAGCACCGAATTTACACTTTCAGCCAGAAAAATAGTGGAAATAAAGGATTTTGGCAGCCCGGCTAGCTCAGTCGGTAGAGCATGAGACTCTTAATCTCAGGGTCGTGGGTTCGAGCCCCACGTTGGGCGCTCAAATTTTTTTCCCTTTATTTGCCCAAACCTGCCTGGTTTGGGGTACAGACATTTGCCGGTGCTACATCTAAGCAAGAGGTGGAAGCATCTTAAGAAATAAAGAAATGTGGGTTGTTTTCTCATAAGATCATTTTATTCACTTGGGAGATTTCTGCCTTGAAAGCATGGCTAATAAAATTAATAGAGCAGAAAGGTGGAATTGCCTGCATTTCAGCTTTTTAAGGTTCTTGAGGTTTGTCTAATAATGTGCTTCAAGTTTCTCTACTTGTTTTGCCCCAAAAGGGACATCACAAACATCCGTACTATGAGGTTTTTGCCTGACTGGTTTTCCCCCTGCTATAGAAGGCTGATCACTGAGGAAACTCGTTACAGGGATTAATAAACTGCCTGAGCCATTCTCATTCATAGGTAACCCTGTGCTGGGCTGAGGTGCAGCTGGGAGGTCAGGATCTGTCCCCTTTCCCAAGATGAAGGTGCTCTTCATGGGGCTGACCCTTGTCTTGTGCATTGGAGTCGGTAAGTGAGGGTCACAGTTAAATGGATTTAATAAAGGGCAAGGGAATATCTGATGGTGGTTGGATGGGTCTTGTCAAGCTCTTGATGTCTGCAAGGTTGTCACTGTGTGAGCTGGGTGTCATCTGCTCCGAGTCTACAGTCAGTGGAGAGAAATCTCTGCAACTGTTTTCATCACTGCCTGAATGAAAATTACTTTCTCTCCACTCACTTCCCAGAGGAGCTATTAAATCCAAAGAGACCTCCTCTGGGCCAGGAGCTTCAGCTGCAGGTTGCTGGATCCTGGTCTAGATGTGCACCTGCTCTTCCCCAGAGAGCTGTTGTGATGGTCTTGCTGTGGATGAACCCCATTTCAGCTGGATGAACCCCACCCCAGAGCCCACATCCACATTTATTCTCTGTGGGTCCATAGTGTGGTTTGTTCACCCAAGGCCATGTCTGTCTGCAAAGCTCTGCCAAGAAGGGTTAAGTGTCTGTAGGCATCATTTGCCTCTCCTCTACAGATGAGGGCTCTCATTACCAGGTCTGTTAGTGAAGGTGACACTTGGTCCTTTCCCTGGTGGGCTCTACATCTTCTCTGGGGTCACCCCCACCTTATCATAGGGGTGTTTGAAGCAAAACTCCCCACGGCTCTGCAGAACGGAGCCCCAAGTTCATTGCCTCTTCTCTGTCTGCTGCAGTTGAGGCTCTTCAATGCAAAGTCTGCAAGTACAAGATTCCCTTCATTGGATGTTTCCGGGGAGCAAATGAAACGACTTGTGAGCGAAGGGAGAAATGTGCCATCATTAAAACCTCCCTGGGTATGTAGTGTGGGGGTGTCAAAGCCATTTGTTTCCTTTGGTTCAGTGTGGGTTGTCCTTGTCTTTAGAAAACCAAATTGATTTGCAGAATGAACGAGGATGCAATGATGAACCTGATGTGGGAAAGGGGCCAAATTCCTTCTCTCGATGGAGTTTGCCCTATGTATGGTTAAAAAAAGTCCCTTTTAGGCAAAGAGGCGGCTGTCTCCTGAAGAAGCCATGTGGGTTTTTTCTGTGTGTGCACATGCCTCACTTAGCTCTTTCTCCTAATCAAAACAAGCAAGGTCTGACTTCATTTGGGTGTGCTATTTAAGGGGCTAGTTTCTCATCTGGTCACTCCAAAGCCCACTGCTGATTTTTATTAGTTAATTCTGCTTTCTTCTAACCATGGTCCCTCTCTGCCCACCACCTCGGTAGGGAAGGTGACCCTCTATTACCAGCAAGGCTGCACCTCTGCAATGAACTGTGGCCGAGAACGGGCATCCGACGCAGAGTCCCGCCTGACATCCCGGTATTCCTGCTGCGAGACGGACCTCTGCAATGAAGAGTGGGATGAGGACCCCACAGACTAGACTGCAGCAGGGACAGGATCAGGGCTGCTGATGTGGTCCAGCCATTTCAATGCTATGAGTCCTCAATTTAATCCTGAATGATTATCACCAACCAAATTAGGATGGTTGGACCCACTCTGTCTGCAGGGCTCCCCTGTGCATCTGGCCTGATTTTGTTTCAGCTCTAGCAATAAACTTGCAGGCTTATAACTGGCAGCTGAATTTGGCTCGTGTGAATGTTTTCCTTCTCCAGACAGACTCTCCTATTAACAGTTCTTCAGACTCAGCATTCCTGGTGGTCTGGAAGCAGCTTGTGGCCCTGAACATAATCCTGCTACTAAAACCCCAAGGGCAAGCCAAGGTGCTTTCCCCTGGTTGCATGCCATTTTTTTCTACAGTGCAAGGCTGGGAATTTCTTTGTTGGGAACTTTTCACCAAGGGTTGCAAAGGAGAGCATCAGGGGGCCATTGGAAGCAAAGAGAAATTAAAGGACATGTATATCTAATAGATATTAGTTATTTATTTCACCTGTGCTAACCTTAAATTCCCTTACTAGTCAACAGAAGTTGAGTCATCCATCTAATGTAGACAATGTAATCCATTGGATGTACATCCATCTAATGTAATCCATTGGATGTACATCCATCTAATGTAATCAATGGCCCTTCAGGAGGTACCAAACTCCTGCTGTTGACTTCAAATGAAACCTAAAGGAACAGCTTGATCAGTTCAGGACACCTGTAGCTGCTGCCTGCAGCCCAAAGGCCCTGAAGAGGAGAGGGCAATGCATTATAGGCAGTTTTAAAATAAATGAGCTTTTTTTAGCCTCACTCATATCTTTGAGGGCAAAACGTCTGTGGTGGGAGAAGAAACCGTGAGCATAAAGCGTGGGAATCATGTAGAGGTGGAGATTCTGCTGTTGTCACTGTCTGGTCTAGGAAAATGGGTGTTTTGGACTTTTTCTGTCTTATTGCAGCACAAGGGAGAGGGGGAAAGGGAAAAGAGGGTTTATTTTGTCTGAGGCATTTGTAGCTAAGAAGTTCAGTGCTGCAAGAAGTTATTTAGCTAAATGACAGATCATGGGTTTTTTAATGAAGATAAAAAAATCCTGTCTACTGCACTGGGGAGCAGAGGGATGTTCCTTTTGATTATTACCCTCTGAAGAGTTTGTTTTGCAGATAAACTGACGGCTGCAGAGATTCCTATGTGGCTGTGGGGGCTTCTTCCTTGTGCGGATATGGGTGTCTTCTGGAGCCAGGTTCAACTTCCAACCTGTTTCTGGAACGGGAAGTTTGGAGGAGACCCCTTCCAGCCTTGGGACTGACCCTGAATCTCCTCCATCTGGTCTTGTAGCAGAGTCCAGTTGTGGGGAAAGCAGGGGAAACGCCAGTGCAGGACAGTGATTGCTCACCCATGTCCTACCTGGAAGCACAGGCATGAGAGCTTGAACGTGCTTCGACTCACCTAACATAGGACAAAACTCCAAAGGATGATCAGCCCCAGGATGGTTTGGTACCAAAAGCCAGTCCTGCAAGAAACCATGTTATTAGCTTGCGTTTTCCATCCTCCTCGCTGTTTTGGATGTCCCAGCGTCTCCTTAACTAAACAAGCCACCCATGGTAGGTGGGAGATGTCCTGCAGGAGATGTTTCTGCCCTTCTTTGCATGTTGCTGCCCCAAATATGAGCTGGGAGAGAAATCATTCATTGATGGCTTTGGAGGAGGGATGAAAAGCTTCATTCCTTCCTGAGCACCCCTGCTCCTCTGGAAGGAGGGATGGGGCATTGGAGAGGGTTAAAGGGCTGCAGAGACCCTGTGGAGAAGGTCTGGGCTTGGAGACAGGTGGAGGGAGGTGCTAGAAATGTGATCCTGGCTCTGGGCAGGGAAAAGAGTTTTGGCACAGAGGAGGAGAGCAGAGCTGGAGCAGCTGGGGAGCAGGAGGAGTAGGGAAGCGAGATCGGTGGGTGCCCAGGGTAGATGCAATGGGGGAGGGGAAGGAATGGTAAGTGAGATGGAGAGGGTGGGGGGGTGACAGAGGGGGCAAATGGAGCAACCAAGGGCTGGGAAGGAGCAGGAGATTGAGCAGCGCCAAAATGTCAGAGGGATCCAGGGCTCGGGCTGGTTTCCTTCGTCAGAGCGTGGTGGAGCGACTTCCGCGGGCTGCTTCCTACTGGGACCACTCAGCCACCAGGCTCACCCCCCACCTGCCCCCCACTAGCACCCTCCCAATGCAAAAGGTTGGGCGATTCGGGAGGATGCCCCTTTCCTACGCCTCCGCTCCGAGGTATGCAGGGTCAGCTGGGGAATAGGGAGGGCAGTGGGATGCACTTGTCTGTCTGTCCAGAGGTTGTCTGTCCTTTTTTTTCCCTATACCCACCTTATTCTCCTTCTGTTTTTCCCATGGGGCTGCCCATTGCTTCTGTTGAGGTGTCTTGCTCTTTTTTTTTTTTTTTTTTCTTTGCTATTTATGCATCTCTGGATAGCATATGGATTTCTCTCCAGCTCATAGACCACCACCTCTTCCTTTCTCTCTGCAGATATGTAATCAAAAATGTATGTGTGACATAGGAAAAAATATATAGTTTGTGTTTATTTGCAGATCAAGAGAAATGGAAGGTGGAAGAGAAAGCAATTTCCCTTCCACAGGGAGTGATGTGCATGTGTCTACAAATATATATCAATTTATATGAGAAGGGGTAGGTAGATAAATATGCATAGAGCTGGAAATGGTTGTCTGCAGAAAAATTCCTCTTCCATAGGGAACTGTGTACACATAAATGGGTATAATTGCATATAAAGGGATATATGTGTGCACATATATATGGGCCTCTCTATATATGAGTCTCTGTGTGAATATATACATATAAATATATATATATATATATATTCTGCTACTCGCCTGAGTTATTTGTTCTGTCTTATTTCTGATCACAAACTAATGTGGGTCATAGCAAGCACCGGTATTTAGATTTTATTTTCCTGTGAGAAGATGAGGGATTCCTTTCCAAGCCCAGAATTGTCTTTAAACTGATACAAAAAAGCTCATTTCTAGTCCCAAATGAGTGAGTCTGGATTAGCAGTATATGCATGCCTGAAGTCTGATGCTCCTGTTTAGCAGATGCTAGAAAATGTGAATGCCAGAAAAGTTTTAAAGTTACAAAAGAGGTTCAAGTGGAGGATGGATACCCCTCCTCAGTGTTTTTTCCCCAACTGCAAAGGTATCAAGATGAACGCAACTTGTAATACAAATCAGAAACCCTTTGCAAACTCCTGGCCTCAGGACACCAAGACTAGTTTTGCTAATGTAACTCCTCCAGCACAACGTCTGGAGTTGGGGTTTGTCTCCCCTTAGCTCCAGATGTCTCCAAGGGAAAGATCTCAACCTGGATGTGTCAGATCAACTGGGCTGACTGAAACCAGCATTTATGGATAGGATCACTTGATCTGTTTTCAAGTCCTCATTAGGAGAAGATAATCATTCTCTAGAACTGCCTGCATTTCTCTGTTGACGGTAATGTGACACACACCCCCCAGTAACTAGATGACTGTCATTCACTTTTATCTCTGTCCTCCATAACAAGAGCTTTGGTGAGCTGCTGATGTGGAGATGGCCATGTTATAGATAAACCCCAGCCAAGGGATGTTCTCATATGTTAATTATCATTCCCATTTAATGCAAGACCTCCAAAGCTGCACACAATGTTCCTGGAAGACAAAAAGTATTTTTTGAGATGCAGGACCCCAATCCAGAGCTTAATCTTTATGGATTTGGGAAACTCACCCCCAGATCTTGATATGGACTTTGCATCCTTGTGTATTCCCTTTCTCCTGTTGCTTTTTATGGTCCCTGTTGAGCCCTGGAGCTCAACCAAGTCATCTGAGTCCCAAGCTGAAGCATCAAGGGAGAAATGGGTCTTTGACGAGAGCTCAGATGATTACCTGGATCAGAGCCTAGAGCAGCTGCTAAACACAAGCCTCAGGACTCAGATCTTGCGTTTAGCACCAGGTCAGCCAAAAAGCAACGAGACCCAGATCTGGTGGCCATAACCCAAATGATTTCCCTTTTCCCACCTCCCTCCTACAAAAAAAAAAAAAAAAAAAAAAAAAAAGGGAGCCTAGGATTTGTGGGGGAGCAAAGGGCAGGGAAGTACCTTGCTTTCTTTTTCCTTCACCTACATGTTGTCCCCTAATGCTGAGGTCTTCATTACCAGTTTAAAGAAACCGGACACTGCAGGAGTGACCTCGGGCAGCGGGCTTGTTCCTGGAAGAGGAACGCCCACTCGGGGCTGGATGCCAAGCATTCATGTTCCGCATCCAGCCCTGGTGAAATCAGTCCTTGCCCGCAGGAGAGAGGCCATGGCGGCGGTGTTTCTGCCTGGCAATCTCCAGGATGAAGCCACTTGCTCTGTTTGCCTGGAGTTCTTCAAAGATCCCGTGTCCATCGAGTGTGGGCACAACTTCTGCCGGGCATGCATCATCAAGAGTTGGAAGGACCTAGAGATGGACTTCCCCTGCCCACAGTGCCGAGAGGTCTTCCAACAGAAGAGCTTCAGACCCAACCGGCAGCTGGCAAACATGTCCGAGATCATCAGCCAGTTCACCCTTCGCGGGGCCAAGGGTGCCGAGGAGGACGGGCTCTGCGCGAAGCACAGGGAAGCCCTGAAACTCTACTGCAAGGACGACCGGAGAACCATCTGCGTGGTGTGTGACAGGTCCCGGGAGCACCGTCCGCACGCTGTGGTACCCGTTGATGAGGCATCTGAGGAGTACAAGGTACTTGTCTGTCTGTCTATCTGTCCGCGTGCCCTGAGGAAGACCTCCCCCCCGGTCCTTCTGCCTCATGGCGGTATGCGTTGCACTGTGTGCTTGTGCTCGCTCGAGTCCCTGCGTGGTCACCTGGCTTTCCCATGCTCAGCCTCAAGCTCAACCACCCTGCAAAGAGCTGGCTGCTGCTTTGTAGCCTTCCAAAGACCTGGAAAACCTGTCTCCTCTCCAGATATGCAAAACCCTCTCATGCATTCACATCATCTCTGCAGCTGGGGAGAGTGTGGGATTAAACATAGGGCAGCCAGGAGGCTGTGAGACAGAGTTTCTCCTGTGCAAGCACCTGCAAAAACCCTGGGCTTGAGCCACGCGAGCATCACGCTGCAAATGCTACCTGTGGGCACCCACCTTATCGGTAGGATAATAGCTGACGGAGCAAACACCCACACCTCTTTTAGGTCTGGGCGAGCATCCAAAGATGAATCTAAGTTGATTAAAGCCAGGCTGAGTTTTGCTTGTGCCAAGAGCAAAAGCGGGGGAGGTGGTAGCAGCAGCTGATGAAAACAGTACATGCACCCTCCCCTGGTATCCTCTGCCTCCTTTCTTTGTGTTCGCTGCATGCGTGTGAGTTTGTGGCAATCCTTGGGAGTTGCAAACGTGGGTGTCCGGGTGAATGTTGGCAGAGCTGAGCCAGAGTGTTCACCCGGTGAGAGTGTCCCCGTGTCTTCCTTGCAATCCTGCTTGTCTTTGCATGGCTGCAAAGAACAAGCTGTGTGCAGGCAGAATAATGCAGAAAAGGAAACCAGATGCAGCAAAAGAAAGAAAGAAAAAACAGTAATATCTTCTTTGTTCCTAGGAGAAAATCCAGGGACGCTTGGATTTCCTGAAAAAGGAGAGGCAAGAGCTGCTGGAGTTTAAAGTGAATGATGATAAGAAAACCCAGGAGCTGTTGGTGCGTGTCCGCAATGCAGTGCTCTGGGGTGGTGGGTCAAGGATCCAGGTTGGGATGCGTGGAGGGGGACCCACCCACCCTAGGACCCACCAAGCCACCCCATCTCCTCCTTACCACTGCTCTGTCAGTGCCCGAAAAAGGCAAATGGATGTTTTTCTCCTTCCTTCACCACCAGGATTGGTAATACATCAGCCACTGTCTTAGCAGGCCAAGGGGATGGGTGCTGGAGCATCGCTGAGAGCTAGGCTGGCTGTAGGACTCTCCTCCACCTTTCCTCCTTCTTCTTCCTCTTCCTCAGCTTGTTGTCCTTGGGGCAGCAGAAGACAGCACAGCCTTACCCCCCGCTAATAACACCCCTCCCGGACCATGACCCCCCAGACAAGTGGCTTTGAGTGGCTCATGTCCCCCCCTACTTGGGACAAACACCATCAGGCCACCCTCAACCCATGCTTCTGCTCTACCATCCCTGTGCAACAGGGTTATTACCACAGTTTGCTGGGTTTTTTTTCCAGCTGGCAGGGCTCGAAATAGCACCAGCCTGCCAAGAGCCATGGTTTCATACATGACGCAAAAGGCAGAGCGTGATGGCCCATTTTTTGAGGGCCAGGCGGACCTGTTGTACCTGTGCTGAAAGGCAGGGTAGAGACAAGCAACCAAAACATGTTCAACCTTGTCCATGCTGCCAAAGCGTGCATTTCCTGGAGCAAAATGTTCCCATTTGCCCCTGGGCTTTGTCTCAAGTGGGACTTGTTTGTTTGCTTGTGATGACAACCCAAGTAGGAACTGGAATATTGGCAGAGCTGGTAAACAGGAGATCACAACAAGGCAGGGTCTGGGGTTTATCTGAGAATATAGATGCCCCCAGGGAGGGAGAAATGCTGCTCTGAGTGTGTTTTCCTACACAACCCCTTCTCCCAGTGTGGGTGGTGGGACCAGCAGATGGTGACAGGGACTGGGGAAACCTCTTGGCCACCGGTCCCCACCTCTGCTTCTTTGAGTGCTGATTAACTCCCCATCACCCCAGGGAAGAAAAAGGAAGCCTACATGTCCAGTGTAGGAAAGAAAAAACACCTGAGATCTGCTGTGGAGCTGAGGTACCTGCCCCAGACATGGTTTGGTGCCTCTTCCTTCCAGAAAAGGGTGTGGGGACACAGCTGCAATGAAGATAACGGCTGTTTGTGGAGTAACTGCCCATGGCCTTTGCTCTCCCACCCCCACCCCTTTTCAAGGCCTTTGTCCAGGCATGCTGCATGCAATATCTCCTCACCCCCCCGCAGAAGAAGGCACCTGGTCTTGCCAGCAAGCAGCAGCAATGACACTGGCAGGTGCTCCAAATTCACCAGGTGGCCCCTCTCCACCCCAGAATCATTGCACCAGCTTAAAACCCTTGTTGCTGCATTTCATTCCCAGAAAACCATTGAGAACGAGCGGCAGAAGCTGCTCTTGGAGTTCGAGAGGCTGCGGCAGTTCCTGCGTGACCAGGAGCACATCCTCCTGGGGCAGCTGGAGAAGATGGAGAAGAACATTGCCAAGAGGCAGAACGAGAACATCACTGACCTCTCCAAGGAGATCACACTCCTCAATAAGCTCATCACGGAGCTGGAGGAGAAAATCCAGCAGCCCATGCTTGAGTTCCTCAAGGTGAGATGTTTGTGATGAAACAAGCCTTCAGGTCTCAGTCTTGTCCCTTCTTCAACATTTTTTATTGTGTTTCTGGATCCTGCAGAGGTGTTTTGAGGATAAATGTGGTTTTTTTCTTTTTTTAACAACTGTAACGAGCAGATAGTGCATGGCAGTGTCTGAGTGCCCTGAGCTCTGCTACACCAGCAATAACACACAGCAACTATCTCTGGCCTAGGAACATCCTGAAACAGAGGTGTGCTCTTCATAATTAATAGTCTCTGATAAATTTTTCTTCCATTAATTTGTCTGAACCTTCCTAGCACCCATAAATTCCCTTTTCAAGGTGTTCAAAGCTGAATTAGACCTTGCATGAAGATCCACCACAGCGGTACTGGCTAGATCCCTAAACCGAGGAAATCCTTTTGCAAATCCAGGTCTTGATGGATTTGCAGCACTGAAGGTTTGTGGCATGCCAAGTCACAGATGTCCACTCCTGCAGCTTAAAGGCATTGGTGAGGGCTTGGGATGGAGTTGAGTGTAGAAGTATGTGGAGCTGGGCTCAGCAAGACGTGGCTCCTTGCCAGTTTTCGCAGCGGAGTTCTGGCTGCAGAAGGTTGGCTGGGACCTGAAAGCAGAGCTGGGTTTTCAAGTCAAAATGAGCTCTTAACCAAGCTGGAAAGTATGAGGGAGAGAGCAGATGGAGTCCAGGTATTGATTGCACTGCAAAGAAAGAAGCTGGAGCCAATCCAGCCCTCCCTGTTACCCAAAGTCTCCTTTGCAGATGAAGTGGAGTTTGAAAAACAAACCCAAGCTGCCCATCCCAAAATCAAGCAGTCCTGTACCCCACCAAATGGCAAAAGGCTAATGGGTGACCTTCTTTTAATTGACAATGTTTTGATTAAACTAAGTAGATTGTGCTTCTGGTGCACATAGATCTGCATGGAGTTAAATTCCCTCCAAGGGAGTGTTGAAAGCACCGTAAATATTTGCAGATGGTTTCAGTACTTGGCTATGGGTGAAAATTCATTTCACATGGTCTTTGCTCAGCTGTCACCATTGCATGCAAAAATGATCCTGTAAAAATAGGTGATTTTTTCTTAAAAGGTCATGTTGGAAATCCTTAGCCAGCTCCGGAGTCCTTTCCCATTCCCTGGGAGATGGGTACGGCTTTGCATTGCATTTGAATCACACCCAGCGTGCTCGCCATGGTTTATGCCCCTCTTTATATTATTTTAAAGGCATCAGAAAGGGCAAACAGTGTCATGGGCTGGACTGAGCATGGGTTTCATCTCAGTGAAATTTTGCCTTGTAGCAACTAGCTATTGAGGGTATTTTAACCTATAATTTACCTCCATAATCCACCCTTCCTGAGGGCAAATAATTTCCACTGTCGGAATATCCATCCCAGGGTTGGATGACTCGCCCCCTGGAGGTACCCTAAACTCTTCTTGGTGGTGACTAGACCATGGAAGCCCAGATATCATGGAGACATAGATGTGCAAGTTTAATGCCAGCTTTCTAGGTGGCTGAGTTATGGCAGATGATGTCCCTTTGGCTCTTAGGCAGGTGGATAATTGCAGGTATCTTTCAGTATCTCAAGACTTCACATGGGACAGGTTGATAGGACTTGTCAGCAGTGGGAGATCAGAATAGAGATCCTTAGAGCATCTCAAAGGCTGCCAGATGCCTACACCTGGGTTCACAACAACAATGGTCAAATAATGGAATAGAAAACAGGTTTTGGTAGTCACCACCCTAGAAGATACTCCCAGCTCACCTGGGCAAGGCCCTGGGCAAGCTGGCATGTTTTGACCAATGAGTTGGATAAGAGACCTCCAAAGGCACCTTCCAACCTAAACCTCATCATGATTCTACGGGCATAAACCTGGAGTATTGTGCATAGGAGCATTTGGAAGGCTTGGTCCCCCCCAGAAGCAGCTGGGTCTTTAGTTGCTGCAGATAGTTCGGTGCGATTTGGTGGGACTGTGGCCTTCCAAAGCTGAAAGCAAACATCTGAGGCATGAATCCATGCCTGCTTGTTGCAGCCATAAGGGATGGATGTTCTGATTGGGTTTGATGAAGGGGAATTGCTCTCATGGTCTCTGAGCCAGGGAGACATAGCACACATTGCACAATGATTTCACACAGTCTCTCTTTTTCCTTTCCAGGATGTTATGAACATCATAAGCAGGTATGGAGTGCTGCTTCTCCCCTTCCTTCACACTTTTTTCCCCCCACCAGCACAGTTCAAAGGTCAGTGTTTCCAGTCCAGATGCCCAGGGAGGCACCAGGGTAGACAGAGCTTGCCTCCCTACTTGGTGCAAGCCCTGGGTCTCTTACAGCTTCTTGGAAAACTTAGCATTATCACAAAATCTTTTCCTAACAGGTGGTTTCCTCAAAGGTCAAGTGAGACCAGAAACTCCAAGGCACCTTATTTGCCTCATATGTAATTCACCCAGGGCAATGGTTTAGGCACCACTTAAGCTCCAAAAATGAAATTTAAGCTGCAGCAGGAGCAGCTGAGTGGTTGTAACCCAGCGCACCCTTTCCAACAACCAGCCGATGGGGTTTTCAAAATTGACATGTAAATCCTGGTGTCCTGAGCCCAGGCAGGTTGAAATCCATGTGCGATCCTCACAATGTGATGTTGAGCACTTGGACAGACTGCTGGTGGGATGGGGTGGGAGCATCGCACACTACCAACTACAAATGAAAAGGAAAGGGGGGGAATAGCAATGATTTTCTTATTGTTTTTACTTTTTTCTTTGCAGAAGTGATGATGTGAAGTGCCAGAAGCCTGTGCCAGTATGCACGGATATGAAAATGCACATCTGCAATTTCTCCCTCAAGACTGTTGTCCTTGAGAAAGTCTTAAAGAAATTCAGAGGTACGTGGAAATGAAACCAGGGCATTTAAAATAGGCCTGGCCTTTTTCAGGCGTCGGGGAAAAGGGATGAGGAGTGCTGGGGATGCTGCAGATGTCTCAAGGTCCCTTAGCACATGCCTGGCCAGCAGTACTAAAATAGGAGAATAAATTGTGTTGGAAAGGACTTCTGGAGACGTGCATGAACAGAAGGAGACTCACCCTGCCAGCGAAGGAGCTGCAGGATTTATTAAAGAGGGAAAAACCTGAACCTGGCACATCAATTTTAGTGCAATAAACCCCGCGATTTTCACACCTTGAGTAGTTTGAGGCCGGGCTAGCCAAGCTTTGCATTTAAGAACGAACCCCTTGCAGCAACGCAGGAAAGCCACGAGATGGTGCTGAGGGATTCGGAAAGAAAGCAAGCAGCAGCAAACAGACCTGGAAGAGAAAAATTCCTAAACTCAAACTATGCCCTGGAGCAATAATTGGCTTAAAAGATTGTCCTACAAGTTGGAAACTCATAATGCAACGAGGAGAACAAAATATGGCAAGCACGATAAATAAGGGTTAAACAGATTCTCTTGATGTCCAGAAGCTTTTTTAAAAACAACAACAAAAATTAGAATATATTTAGCAGGAATTTCCCCTGTTGCTTGTCCCCATTGCACAAGCTGGTGGGAGCTGGCATTGATCCATCCTCAGATCTTGTTCCCTGTCGAGTCCCACATCGGCAAAGATGGCACTTTGGCAATGTGGTGTGGGTGTAAAAGTCCCCATAAAGGAGATTTTGTGGCTCCCTCTGGCTCTCTTGGTGTTGCCATTTACTTGCTTGTCTCTTCTTTTTAGAAAACCTGCAAGATGAACTGGGAAGAGGTGAAAAAGGTAAAAGGAATATATTTAAGACATAGGGCCCTGGAGCAAAGACTTTAAATTGTGGTTGTATTTTGCAAAGCTGGTTTTGCAAAGCCAAAGAGAGGGGTAAAAAGAAAAAAGGCACTCTAGATTTCTTTTTTTTTTTTTTTAATTTCTTCTCTCTCGATGATTTCCAGATCCAGCCTGCTCAGTTCAAGAGTCAAAAGATGATTTTTCTAGCTGACGCCGGGGATCTGACAGCTAAGCTAGGTCCTTTCTGCCTGTTTACACTTAACAAAACTACAGTGCGGAACAGAAAGAACAGATATTTGAACCCCACAATGGTTTTGTACCCTTTCAAGCCACAGCTTGCTTTAAGTCTGCTGGATTTGCTCTGCAGCCTGTGATCAGGCTCCTATTTCCACTGGGGTTTGGGATGGAGGGTGTGAGCACTCCATAATCTACTCCAGCGCAAAGTCAGATGACTTAAATTCTGCAGAAAGTTGCTGAAATTGTGGCTGTGGGCAGGCAGTTGCTTTCAGATCATGCTATGCTGGAGAAGACTTGCTCACCAGCTCTCCTAGGGTTGGCAAAGGAGCAGTTCACATGAGAGGTCATGAATTTGCAACCTGCAAAACCAGCCCAGATTGACTTTTTCCATGCTGGACGAGCCTCTGCTTTGCTTCATCGGTGGCAGTGAGGACGGGAATGCCAGTGAACTGGGAAACCACAGTGGTGGGCTCTGCAGTGGTTCTGGCACCACCCTGATCCCTCTGACCTTGCACTGCAGTGGGTGCAAGGCACAGGCAGATGCTGTTAAAATCTGCCCCATCCTCCAGCTGCCTTGATGTGAAGGTTCCGTAGCCATGCCCAGACCAGCCAGAATTACCCCAGCAAAGCAAAGCCCTCTTCTAGAAGAGAAGGCTTATTCTTGCTTTTAAGATGGTAGTCTTCAGCGTGGGGTTTGCAAACCCCTTGGGGAAGGCAGAGGAGGACAAGCCATGGGTTGGATCCTTTCCAAGGACCATGCAGCTTAGGGGGGCGAGACTGCTCACAAACATCCCCAGACACCTCTGGAAAATGCTAAGGGGTTGGCAAAAAAGGCTGATGACCACCGTTTAAAAGCCAAATGGCAAAATGACCCTCACTGCATGTCCATGGTGGTGTGTGTGCATGTGTAGAGGTTTAACTCGGCTGGTGCACCAGCAAACCCTCTGCAAGCAGATTGGGCTGAGGCTTATGCTGCAGAGAGCTGGGGGATCAAGGGGTGAAGAAGACACCAGCCAAAACCTTGTAGCAGTTGTTGAATCCCACTCCTCTGACTGCCTTAGTTCATCTTTTCCAAGAGCTTTGAATGCTTTTTTTTTTTTTTTTTTTTTTTTAATATGACACCCAAGCTCCTGGAGTCATATTATTCTTTTTTTTTTAAAATCATCATTCACAGCCCCTGGCAGCTGAGTTGAAGCTCAAACCCAAATCCTAATCACTCCAGCAGCTGGAGATGCAAAAGGAAGGAAGGAAAGCACTTTTTAAAGAAAAGATTGACATCAAGAAAATTTGCTAATCAGTGCAGTTCCCCTAACTTTTGCTAATGGACACTTTGAAAGCACCTATCTCTTGGTCTGATATAATAATGCAAAAGGTAGGAGATGTTATTTTAAAGCCAATTGCCCAGTTTGGGGGAGGAACCTGGTGCTTAAGTTTTGAAGGAAAAAAGGACTTACCCTTTCCTGTGGTTGCTATCACTTTTCTGACCCCTGTGAAACACCATGAAGCTTTCAATCCCATCATGGGTCTTTTTGGACTTCATACACAATTTTCAGGCCTAAATCTATGGATTTTGAAAGAGCATAAAGACCTTTAGTTAAATAAACTCTGGTGCAGCATTCAACATGTTTCAGCTTCTAAGGTCCCATCTTAGATGCCCCCAAAGGCAACTTTGCTGACTACAACCACAATTTGAGGTCACTAGCGTGCTCGCTGTTTCCTTTGAGCCTGATTTTGGAAGGGGAAAAGATGTTAGTATCAAACTTCATCTACATGCATGTTTCTTTTGGGCTGTCCAGATGTGAGCTGGGGTGTAAAGTTGACCTTAGATCATGGCTTTCCATGAGGACTTGTCATCATGGGGTAGTCTGGGGACAGATACTCAGCAATTTATGATCTGAGAGGTGTGCATACCCCATCTTGTGTGTGGTGCATTAGATGAGCCAGAAACAAAAAGAAAAAAAATATCAATTTCTTTGGAAAAGAAGTCTCGATCTAAGGTCCATTTTTACTGTATATAATTGCTAATCATTTGCATGTGGTTTTATTGTGTTCTTTGCTCCTAATGTCCTTTTGTTGTTGTTACCCCATTTCTTAGCAGCAGCAGCATAAGTTTTGCCCTTCCATGAAGGGAATTGGGGTGTCACTGAGGGAGGAGAGATGAGTCCCTCCCTGGTCAGTGTTTGAGGGGGGTACTGGCTGGTGGCGTTGCTGAGCTGATCAAAGAGCCAAAGACTACAATGCAGTTGTAGGTCTCCCTCTAGGATATCCTGAACCAGACCTTGGTCCTCATTTGCCATGGCTTGCTTTGCCGTGTTGTTCTTCACCTTTACCTGGTGGGACTTAACCCCTAGTGAGGATGTGAAAAGGTGAGGTAGATGCTCATCCCACATCTTTCACTGGGACCTTCCTCACCAACCACATGTAGCTTGTCCCTGTGTGTGGGTAGAGAGAAGGAGCGTATTTGTTAACATCTAAAATTACTCCTCTTAAAATTAGCCCCAAGCCTCCAGGCTTCCTGCAGAGTCAATGG
This sequence comes from Necrosyrtes monachus, assembly GCA_037953605.1. Lineage (NCBI taxonomy): Eukaryota > Metazoa > Chordata > Aves > Accipitriformes > Accipitridae > Necrosyrtes > Necrosyrtes monachus. Next base: position 955,419 of record JAZGTQ010000603.1, on the reverse strand, counting down.
TGAGAGGAGGCATCTCAGGAACCTCAAAGCCAAGCCAAGGTCTGAACTTGGCTTTCCTTCACCACAGACTGTCCGGGGAGCTGAAACGGAGCAGTTATTGAGGTTGGGATGTGGTTCAGCAACTGATAAAAAAATCCCCAGTTTGGACTTTTAATTGTCAAAATTCTTATTGAGTTACTACCACTGTCACTGCTGTCATCAACAGAGGACCTGACCCTGGACCCTGATTCAGCAAACCACCTCCTCATCCTCTCTGCAGACCTCAAGAGTGTGAGGATGGGCTGTAGGAAACAGGAGCTGCCCGACAACCCCAAGAGATTCGACACAAACTCGCGGGTGCTGGCTACCACAGGCTTCAAGTCGGGAAGACATTACTGGGAAGTGGAAGTGGGGGCCTCGGACGGTTGGGCCTTCGGGGTGGCCAAGGAGTCTGTCAGAAGGAAAGGTCTGACGCAGTTTTCCCCCGAAGAAGGGATCTGGGCAGTGCAGCAAAATGGAGGTCGCTACTGGGCGGTTACCTCGCCCCAACGTACCCCGCTGTGCCTCAGCCAGAAACTCAATAAGGTCAGGGTGTACCTGGATTACGAAGGGGAAGAAGTCTCCTTCTACAATGCTGACAACATGCAGCACATCTTCACCTTCAACGTCGCCTTCCAGGAGAAGGTGTTCCCTCTCTTTTCGGTCTGTTCCACTGTTACGTACATCAAACTGTGCCCCTGAGATTTCTCATGGGCTTCGCTGAGGACCTGTCTCCATGGTTTTCACTGGATGGTGCCCAGACAGCAGCATTGAGCACAAGAGACTCTCAAATCAACCACGCAGTCTGGCTCGTTGGTACATTGGCAGGCAGATAGCTGCTAGATGGGCAACCAGGTAGTCAGGGAAAAATATCACAAGGACGGTCTTCAGATCAGCTTAAAACAGAGAACAGATACTGAAATCATCAGCAATCTCCAAAAGGTTGTGGTCATCATCTTAACCCCATCTCTGAACCAACTCACCTCTTCAGTGAGAAGGAAACCACTGGTAGTTGGTTTCTGGCTCCAAGTCTGATAAGGGATGGGTATTTTTCTTTTCCTGTGTGGGTCTAAGGATCAATATTAGAGCTGGTGACAAGTTTTGGAGTGGAGCCTCCACCACTTTATAAGTGTCAATGACTTAAAAATGAAATGTTTAGTGGGTAAATGTCCTGTGGGAAAGGTGGAGAGAGTAACACTGAGCAGGACACATTGGACATCCATCCAAAGACAGAATAGGCAAAGCTCCTTTCTATTTGATCAAGTGAAATCAAATTAGAAAGTTTTGCTCCTTCTGAAGTGAATTTAATGGGATTTTCTATTCTTTTATTATGCTATTGCTCCCAACAAACTGCAGTCACCACCTCCATGCCAAAAGTGGAACTCCTGCCCAGGTGCCTTCACTTCTACAAGACTTAGGAGGAGGTAGTTAGGCTTATTAACTGGTTCTACTGGATGTGAGCAAGACCCATGTTTCTGAATTTTGGTGCTCCTGTGTAACTCCTCCTGAGGTCCCCTTTACGTAGAAGATGTTGTTTTCAAAATAGCCCCTCAAGGTTATCCTGCTTTGCCCATAGTAATGAAGATTTCAAGTGCAGAATCTTGTATTTCCTCAGGCTCTCTTTACTGCTCAGTTCTCAGCAAAATCACCCATTTACCTTGGTGTTCTGTTTTCTTTTTCTGGAAATCGTCACTCTTTGCCAAGACAGCAAATGTTTAACACGTGGCTTGCTTTGTTCACTGTTGCTTTTGCCAAAACAAAGCAGCCTTTAAAAAATAATAAGCGTATTATTGTCTGAAGTGATGAAAAATATGGTTTCTGGTTTTGGGGCATTGTTGGTTGGCTTTTAAACCTTTTCTAGAAAACATTAGTCCTTTTTAGGAAATACATAGTTGGGTCAATGGGGGCAGCTTTTCTTTAATCAAGAAAAACATGTCCTGGCTGGTTCTAAGATGAGAAAAAGACATTTCTGTGCGTAGCTGATCCTCATATGTCCAACGATCCTCCAATGCCAACAATTTGTTGGTTGAACAAGTGCATTTCCTATGTTTTAGGGGTTTTAACCCCTTCTCTGCAGTAAATCCATGTTGCAGCAGCAGAATAAAATGAAAATGCTGTAGCCCTCTCCCAGGGCACACAGATCCTGTGTGCGCAGCTGGGTGGTTGCCCTAAACACCTTCAATTGCTTTCTACCAGCTTGTGCCCTTGGTTGTGAAGATATGCTCTCTATCAAAGGCCACCTTAGAAAGTGACCCTGCAAAGGGTGACATCAAAACCCAAACAGACCAGAAGTGGAGTGAATCCACAAAAAAACATGTTTATGTTGCTAACTTGGTGAAGAGGTGCTTTTTTCCCAGGTTTACAGGTGTATCTTCCCATGCACCATTGAAGGTTTTCTCTGTGCACAGCTGAGCCCTTAGCTCTGTCCCAAATAATGGAAATCTGGCCAGGAGCTACTGGAGATGAAGCACAATTCATCTCCTGTGAGATATGTTAATGCAGGATCAGGTGAATTTAAGATGCCATTAGTCATAAAAAGAGCTGGGGGTGACTGGTTTAGGCATGAACATCTCCTTTTTCAGCTGGTGGGTTGTTTCCTGAAGGACTACTTTTTTTTTTTTTTTAAATGAGTTTGGCTTTAAATCCACATTATTTAAAGCTGCAGCAACTCTTAGAAAGGTCAAGCTGTGAAGAGGTGAGCAAAATGCCTGAATTTTCTAAGCTCCATCCACTGCTGAAGCTATACCACTGTAGAAATGATATAAATAAATAAAAATCCCTTGTATAAGAAAGGTATTAGCAGGAGACACGGTATTTCTTATGTCGTGACTTGGTGTTTGTCTTGTCTGTACGTGAGAAATGCTACTTCAGCAAACCAAAACTACTTTGGTACTTTCTGCAAGCAGAAAACATCGCCTGAGCGGATTTGAAACCTCCCAGATTGTTCCTAGCCCATGTGCTGGAAATAAAATTTGAAGGTGCTACCTGCGCTCATCTTCTCCTGTTTATTATTCCCAACTGCTAGTGGGCTGGAGAACATCAGAATTGTGGTTTGAAGGATTGTCCTGCTCAGAATTTAAGTATAAAGAAAGAATTAAAGTGAAAACATGTATGTATTGGGGTGAGGGCATATATATATACTGGGGTGGTTTGGTTTTTTTCCCCCCACATATGTTTATGTTAAGCACAAACCCAACACTTGCATATTCCTTAAATTAGGGCTGCAATAGAAAGCTGAAGATAAAGACCGAGTCGACCTTTGCCTTTAGACAACCTTAGAGGGGAGAAATGGGCATCACCACCCAGGTTATTCTGGCAGCAACGCAGAGCTTTCCTCGCTGCCTGTACTTTGGCTAAACGTCCTGCAAAAAAAAATGCTGCTGGAGGTGCCAAGGGCTGAACCCTGACTCTCGTAGGGGTTCAGCGTAGGGGCTGAACCCCAATTTTTGATGTTATAGGGGTGTGGGCTGTACAACACACTGGTGGTTTCTGGCCACGCTGTGCTCCTTGCTGCTGCTGTTTGTCCTTGTGTTTAGCGGAGCTGCCCCAGGCTGGTGCCTAGGACAAGTTTTGGGGGGTGATGGAAATTTGGGGGCGATGCAGCCAGTTTCGGGGTTCCCCCCTGGTGAGCACGGCGGAGCCACCTTACATCGCGCTGGCTCCATAGCTCAGGGGTTAGAGCACTGGTCTTGTAAACCAGGGGTCGCGAGTTCAAATCTCGCTGGGGCCTCAGACCTTTCTGTGGTTTTTTTTTTTTTCCTCCTCAAAGGTACCATCATTTTCCTCCACGCCGGGATCGGGCCGGGCCGCGGGCGGCGGCCGGGGAGGGGAGTCCGGGACCGGGGCCGACCCGCTCGAAGCACCGAGAGCCACACCGGGAAGATGGATGCTAACGCGGCTCGTTGGTCTAGGGGTATGATTCTCGCTTTGGGTGCGAGAGGTCCCGGGTTCAAATCCCGGACGAGCCCTTCTTTTATTTTTCCCCTTCCTCCCGTATCTTTCCTCGGTTTTTTCTTTGTTTTGGGTTGGGGTTTTTTTGTTTGTTTGTTTTTTAAATAATAATTTTAAAAATAAATATCTTAAATATTTTAATTATTTCTCCCCTTCCTTCTGCAGCTTTTTGAAGTCTCACTCCGCCTGCAGCACTCTCGGCAGCTCACTGGGAAAACCCACGGCGAGGAGAAAAAAAAACAGGTTTCAGGGCGTTTTTGCCATTACGTGGCTCAGACAGGCATCTGAGTTTCCCAATTACTTGTAAATCAACCTTCCCTGCTAATATCTTTTGTTACCTTTACAAAGAGGAAGTGATTGCTGCATACAGCCCGCCCCGGGCCTCCGCTTTTGCATAAATCTCACAGTTTGTGCACAGCAGCATGAATTCAGCATTTCCCATCACACAAGAGCTGTGGATACACAGAAATGCTCCAGATCTTTCCCTCATGGGCTGCTACCTCTCCTGTGCTGGTCTTGGCTCAGTGCCCATGGAAAAAAAAAAAATATTAATAGCAACCATGAATAAGCAGCTCCTGCTGTGTTTAACTCTAGAAATAAAAATTATTCAGGAGCTGGGGTGAATCAAGGTCCAGACAAGAGGTGTGTAAGTGAGACAAATAAAAGAGAAGTATTTTTCCCCCAGAGAAACACACAAAAATCTGACTTATTTTACCAGCTTTGCCAAAGAAGGATGAGCAAGAGGTACTGCAAGTTGCATTGTAACCCTCTCTTCTTTCCCAAAGGAGTATATTGTTAATTATTTCCCAAGTATAGGGAATAATAAAGAATACTAAGTTACTCAAGCAAAAGCACAGAAAAAATAATCCAGGACAGTCCAATGCTGGTGTGTGGCTGTGTGCACACCCTCACCACCACTAGCCTTACAGGAAGGTGGAAACTGCAGAGAAATAATACAATTATGGCCAGAAATAACGCAAAAAACCTGCATTAACAAGACTTTTTCTGTCCCTTGAACCCGTCAAACCCCCGTTACGCCCCGCAGTAGGGAGTTCCCCAGCTCAGCCAAATCCTGCAGCTCCTTTTGGCCACGCCAGCTGCTGATTTCTCATCCCAGTCAGCAAAAATTAATTTTATCCCTCTCCTTTTATCCCCATGGTAAGCGTGATGTTATGGGCCTTGTGTTAGAGACTTGAGTGTCGCTTGTCCACGCACAAGATGTGTGCGTGCACAGGCCCTTGCACACGCATGTTTTTCCCTCCCAAACCAGCCAACTGGGAGGAAACACGTGAAAAAAACAGGTCAACCCCCCCCCTTAATCCCCTTGGCCGGGTGTTGGGCTGCAGGAGACCGCGGAGAGCGTTATAGCGAAGTACTGCCCTACGTGGGTTTCTGTAGTGTAGTGGTTATCACGTTCGCCTAACACGCGAAAGGTCCCCGGTTCGAGACC